>OX439035.1:1781180-2381180 GCA_949317995.1 Acholoe squamosa | reverse complement strand
ATAATATATCTTTATAAAAGACATTATATAGTTATAAATACAATTTTACATACAATATAATAATATCAACAAAGTTACTTGTTTTCATGATTGGAGGATGTAACAGGAGTCGGATGCTGTTGATGGCTTGGTATGGGCGAGCTGAACCCTGATGCCTGAAGTGCTATAGTAAAACTTGTTGGTGGGTGTAGCTAAACCCTGATGCCTGTAGTGCTAGCTAACTGGAGGTTATAGTAGATCCAGTTGTAGACTGTTGATGGACTCTATGGGCGTAGCTAAACCCTGATGCCTGTAGTGCTAGCTAACTGGAGGTAATAGTAGATCCGGTTTGTAGTTCAAAAGTCCATATTAGTGTAAATTGTCCATGATTTTATAATAGGCACAGTCATTACATTGTGGCACAGTACAATTATGGTGTTTACAGCATTCGTACTCCTCCTCCAGAGTGACTTGTTTGTTTTCTCCTTCTGTTTTCAGTTTCCGGATTAGGGTACAGTTTGGTACCCGAATCAATACGGGTTGGATAAAAAAATGGTTTCTTATCCAACAATGCATGGGTAATAGAACCCCGGGACACACAATTATGTCCGATCTTCATGCAACAGTTTTTTACTGTTCCATGTTCTCCTCGGGTGGCTGGTTTGGACCCGGTTGTTGAGCCAGTGGCTGAACAGGGGGGTTCATACCAGTTCCATCCGTAGGTGCCAATGCGGGGACAGCAGGTGTAAGTTTCACCTTTTGGCGTGCTTCGAACAGCTTCAAAGCATGCTCAGGTGTACCGTCCCAGTTATCCATGATAACTCCGAAGACCTTGAAGAACTTTTGCTGGTTCTTCATGTTCGTTGCTCGTTCTAGGTCGAGCATCTGAGAAGCTGTTTCCTTCTCGGATAGGGCCTCCTGCCGCAGATTAGCAGCTTCCTGCTTATCTTTGGCAACATCCGCTTTGATCTGAGTCGAGATTCGGTTGATCTCTGACTTCTGGATCGCGTCAATACACTGGAGAGTGCTCGACACGGTCCGACGATACATGTCCAGGTGGAGGTTTTCCAGATGGTGCTGTAGCGTCTCAAATTGCTTGCTCTGGATATTGCAAGACAATTTGTCCTCCTTCTTGAAGAAGGTCTCCACTGTCTGGATCAGCTTAGGCCGATGAACCACAGCACCAGGTGGGGGTACCTGACCCTGAGGCTTCGGCTGTGCTCCAGACCCACTCGCAGTGACAGCTACCTGCGTGTGCGAAGAAGCAACCGCAGTAGTAACCGCACTAGCAGTGGTCGAAGAAGGGCCTTGAGTTGGTAATCCCTGAACCAGGGGCAACCGTGACAATTCCCTTCTAAGGTCTTTGGCCGTCAACAATGGTGCGGGTGGACGTTGTCTCACCACAGCACTCATTGTAGGTCGGGGAGCTTGACCTCCTACTGTCGGCAGTTCCTGCTTGACCCTCCCGTACTGATCAAAGATTTGCATCTCTGGTCCGGGTGGGCCCATAGCAGGGTACTGCTTCGGGTCTTTGACATTCAAAGGCGCGTGTTTCCGGGCGGACTGGCCACTCGGTCCACTGACACCAAAGAATGTCGGGTTCTGGACAGTTCAACGTTGGAAGGGACAATCCTTACGATCCTCCCCGTAGTACTCATCTAGAGCAAACTTGAGCTTGCCCTTCTGGTCATAATTGTACAGACCATTGGGCGAATTCTTAACGAATTCCCAATAGATCCAGTACACATTGGCCGGCTTTCTATCAGAGAGCTTCTTGCGAAGCCACTCCTCCATATCTTCCTGCCTCTCACAGGTGATCCGAGGGGGCAGTCTCCATACGGATTTACTCCCCTTCAGGTGTCCCCTGTGTAGAGGAATGAAGTCGGCAAAGTTGCTATTGGCGTTAGCCCAGATAGCAGCCTCTTGCTCGTCAGTCGGAGTGACATCCACAACTGGGTCAACCGGCTCCTCTCCCTCCGGGTCGGATGGTACATCCACAGGTTGCACAACGGGTTGTTGACCCGCGAGGACCTGGGCTGCAGCATCTTGAGCGTCTCCACTCAAATCGGCCATTACGTCGTGTAGCTTGACGATTGGCACACCGAGCTCAACTTTTACGGTTGGGACAGCCGGTTCAGCTTCTGTATTATCAGCTTGAACGTCTACCTCGATAGGTTCAGGTTTGCGTTGGTCAACCTTCTTCTTATTCCTCCTGCGGGGTCTGCCGTTAGTAGAAGTGCCAGGCTCGGATGCGTCCGTCTCATTGCCGGAGACATCCGAAGCCTTAGCGCCCTTCTTATTGGCCGAGCGTGGAGACACCCGACGGGTTCGGGTACTGTCGTCCACACTCGTGCTGGTAGAGGGTTCGGTTCCTGACCGCTTCCCTTTACCCTTACCTTTGGTGGGGGTTGTTTTACCCTTTCCACCAGCTGCTTTCTCCTTGACTTGCTCAGTCTTCGTAGGGGTAGACTGAGCAGTTTTAAGGGAAACATCTGCATCAGGTAGGGCCTTCTCAGGTACTACTGCTGCGCCTCCCAAGGTGGGAGCTTCAGCAGGAGACATGAGACGGTCCATCCGATCGGCCATCTTGGCTGTTACTTGCACGGGTGCTGGTCCGGGTACTAACTCCGGATGCGCCAGTGCATATTGTCTCTCCAATAGACGTACTACGAGGTCTTGTATTACCCCGAGTCTGTCTAGTGGAGACACACCAATACGGGCCTCTTCTGCCTCAATGGTTTGAGACGTAATAGGGACCCCTGGACAGTAATCCACAACAGCGTTACCTGCTGCTTCATACTCATCCGCTGTGCTTAACAGTAGGATCTGGTCTCTGTCTATGTATCTAGAGACCTCATCTGCCTTGACACCGGTGTAACCCGTTTTGTCAGACACATAGGAAGGCCTATAAGAGGTATTCCTTCGGAAAGCCATTTCTGCGTCCCAGACGGCTTTACGAAACCATAAGTGGACTACCAATCCTTTGGCCATCTGATGGTAATCCATCAACCAGGACTCCGGAAAGGTATTAGCCCACTGCGGATGAGCACATTCCCAGATTGCGTTGACAACACGCTCGTCAACCTCTCTGGGCGTCCCATAACAGGTGGGTATCAGCATTTCCTCGGAAATTGCTAACATCCGTCCGTCATATGGACCGGCTACATCATGCCATTCGGGACTGTCTGGGAAGGGCAGCTCTAGGTGCATTGGCCTGTCAACCGGAGAAGCAGGTCCCAAAGCACCGAATGAGGTACTCCCACCAAGACGGGGCGGCAGTTGAGGGGGAGGTGGCATCAGAGCCCTGTCAAGAGACTGGGCTCCTGCCGGTTCTCCACTCAAACCTTCGGATGGAGGGGCTACATAAGGCTCACCTACATCAATTTGTTGTTGAACGCCTCGGCGTTCAGGACTAACTTGTCTGGAGTTGTCGGATGCGTCGTAGAACGATTCTACGTCGCTATCGTCTACTCCAGAGAAGTACTGATCAACATTCATTTGTTGATCCATTTGATCACAATCAGCATCGTATTGCTGATCGTCGTATGTATAAGTGGGACTCTTGGGAGAACCACTTCCATACTCTGGCGGGGTGCTGGCACCGGCACCGCCGCCAAGACGGACGGCCTCTTCTGCCATCGACAGAAGTGGCTGTTCGGGGATAAAATATCCCAATCCACCGGATAAGCAGTGAGTACTGCTTACCCAGTGAAAGGCGGGTGCCTTTTAACGAGGGCACACCTCGGAATATGGCTGTCACGGGCTATCAGACTCCAACAAGAGTAAGACCACCCTCGGCCACGTCTTCTTCCTTCGCAGGAATAAGACAATATGGCGGGATACTCGAACTTGAATCGCTGCGCATGATCAAACCGGCGCCTCACGTGACCATTCGAAAATGGGTCAACAACTTTCCCGCGTGCCCTTAATTAGGTCACGCGCCCTTACATAAAAACAATACAATACCCGATCGGTCGTCCGTCCGTACTCAGGGTTCGACTATGACAATTCGCTAGGTATTCTGGAGTTTATGGATAGCATAAGCATATCCATCGGATTATCCGTCCAAAACCATGGGTTCATTGTCATAGGACCTTTTCCAGAGACTCTTGACCGGCTCAAATATACATTGAACTAGGTTACAACATATAACAGTACACAGTACAGGACAACACACTCGTTGTGTTAACAGGCTAGGTTACGGCAGTCCGTAGCAACCTTGGACTGCGTCTAAGAGGTTTTGAGGCCTCTTTTATTGACCTGGTATCCATAAGAGCCTTTTCCAAGGTCTTCTTAGCCTTAGAAGGACCTTTCCTCTTATTTTTACCTGCGCCTGCCGAGACTTTTTGTATCTTCCCCTGCTTTCCGGATGTTACGACAGGGGGCACCACCCTCTTCGGGTCTGCAACCTTCCGTGGCCGCCCGGGTCCTCGCTTTCGGGTCGGTACCACTTCGAGTTGCTTAACACGACTCTGTTCCATTACTTCCAATAGACCATCGCCGTACATTTCGGTGGAGGTATCCCTCCCCCTCCATGGGCGTAGTCTCGCTACATTTGACTTGTAACATTTACCAAGCTGTGATTTAATAATCACTGTGCAATCACTAATAACCTGAGTTATAGTGAAAGGTCCATCCCAATTACTGGCTAATTTCAGGTTAGCTAGAGGTTGGTGTAGACGCAGTACTCTATCCCCTAGATTAAAAAATCTAGCTTTTAGACCTGTGTCATAGCCAACTTTCTGCCAACGCGCAGTTTTCTGCAACTCGTCTCTAACCCTCTCATAGGCTTGTTTGAAATTATCCCGTAGGGATTCTACAAACATCACCTGGCAAGGGGCTTCCGGATTCATTCTTATTACGCCGAACACCAAATCGGCTGGCATAATCAAATCCTCTCCAAAAACGAGGAGATTAGGAGAACAGTTTGTGCTCGAATGCACAGTGCCATTATAGGCATGTACCACGAATTCACATTGTTCATCCCAATCATCCATCTGCTCATTTACCAGAGATTTCAATACTTGGATCAAAGTCCTATTGAATCTCTCTATTTGTCCATCGCTCTGTGGTCTATAGGGATTAGTTCTTGTCTTGCAGATCGCCAGACAATTACACATCTCCTGCCACAGACTAGACTCAAATTCTCTGCCTTGGTCACTATGTAACATGAGTGGGACACCTAGGTGCAGCACCCACCCTTTTACAAAGGCCATAGCACAAGTAACAGCCTTATGATCCGGTAAAGGGAACACTCGGGTGTACTTGGTATAATAATCAGACACGACCATAATACACGTGTTGCCACTAGGAGTGGGGGGAATCCCACTAATAATGTCAACAGCTATTCTAGCAAACCTTACACCAAACAGTTCCTGGGATAATGGCAGCTTGCCTAACCCGGGTCCTGGTTTGTTCTTACAGCACTCGGGACAGGTCTCCACCCATCGGGTGAGATCTGTACTCATGCCGGGCCAATAGTATCGTCTGGTCAGACGTTCTAGAGACCTTTTCTTTCCAAAGTGCCCACTAGTTCTATGTCCATGACAGAAATACATAATATCTCGTCGCATAGCACTAGGTATGACAACTTGCAAGGTTTTGTTCCTATTAGAATGGTTCTTCCATCGAAACAGAATACCATCCCGGACTTTTAGCTCGGCCCATTGAGCTAAGAATCGTCTCATCTCTCTGTTCTCCAATGACACTACGGGTCTTGGGGGACAGATACCCTGATTAAGGAATTTAATCAAACGTGATGTGACTGCATCAGACTTCTGGAACTGCCTGATGGTCTCCAAGGACCAATTCAAGACATGTTCCGGATGGGTTTCGAATGGAACTCGAACCCCTGCCAACACAGCATTGTGTGCTCCACAATCAGTGCACTCAGCATTTGCACATTTCCTCACTGGGATTCTAGACAAAGCATCTGCATTCAAATGCTTTGCCCCGGCTCGGTGTTCAATCTGGCTGTGATTTAGACCGAATTCGGATAGGTGCGCTAACCAGCGACCTATCATCCCCTCTGCATCTTTGAAGTTCAATAACCATCTGAGGGAAGAGTGATCAGTCCGTAGAGTGAAATCACTCCCCCACAAAAAGTGCTTGAACTTCTTCGTATAGACCACCACAGCCAACAACTCACGTTTAGTGGTACAATAGTTTCTTTGAGATTTACTCAACGTGTTACTAGCGAAGGCTATAGGAACTTCGACCCCATCCTGGACCTGAGAAAGGGCGGCTCCTATGCTTTCATTACTAGCATCAGTATCTAGAATGAAATGATCATTCTCCGTGGGGTATCTCAACACAGGTGTGATAGCAAACAAATCCTTTATTTTCATAAAGGCCTCGTCTTGCTCGGGTCCCCAAGGGAATCGTTCCTTCCTGATCCCGGGTGTCCAGTGGGACAAACTCTGGATAGGAAAGGCAACCCTTGAATATCCTGGGATAAAGTCCCGGTAGTAGGAACAGAATCCGAGGAAGGACCTAACTTCTCTCGCATTCGTGGGTGCTTGCCAATTTGACACGGCATCCAGTTTCTCCGGATCGGCTTTAATCCCTTCATTCGAGATTATTCGCCCCAAGTAATTAATAGATCTTTTGAAAAGATCGCACTTCTTGGGTTTCAGCTTCAAACCATTAGTTATGATCCTTTCCAGGACCATACCTAAATTTTCCAAGCATTCTTCGTATGTCTTTCCAAAGACAATCACATCGTCTAGATAGACGAGACATTTTTTCCATAAAAGGTCACTTAATAAAGTTTCCATCATGGCTTCAAATGTCGCCGGTGCATTGCACAATCCAAACGGCATCACATTATACTGGAATAATCCAATATGACTGGAAAAGGCCGTCTTCTCCATATCTTTCGGATGCATACCCACTTGCCAGTACCCGGATTGTAAGTCTAGAGAGCAATACCATTGCTTACCTCCAAGGGAGTCTATAGTCTCATCGATCCGTGGTAAGGGATATGAATTCTTCTTGGTCATACCATTCAATTTCCGGTAATCTATGCAGAAACGGATGCTACCATCTTTCTTGGTCACCATGCACACAGGGCTAGACCAAGGACTGGTTGATGGAATTATTACATCCTGTTCAAGCATTTTAGCTATCTCCTCCTCAGCTACCCTTTTTTTGGCTAGTGGGAGTCTTCTATAAGGAATCTTAAAAGGTTCATTCTCACCAGTGTCAATCGTATGCAGTACTTTATCGGTACGCCCCAATTGTTCACTCGGTGCTGCAAAAGCTTTACGGTACTTGTACAACAAGTCAGTTAGAGCTTCACGTTGTTCATCACTTTCTACATGGCTTTCGGCTACTAGAGTGTCTAGTTCCGGGCTCCTTTCGGGTGAGGAAGGGGCTCCGGGTGCCGAAACATGTTTACAGTCTTCTATCAATTCAGATAAGACAACCGATCCAAGGATCGTATCCTTCTGTACATAGACAGTCTTGTTACCGGTATTGGATATAGGAACCACCGTCCAAGCAGCGTTAGCTACTAGAACATCAGCGGATTCCAATCCGATACTTGACAACATGGCCATGTCTGGCTCTACAACTCCAGTTTTTCCTGAAAACTGTCTGTCCGCTCGACATAAGACATCACAGGCTGTGCCTGGTGGTATCTTAACAGTCTGGGCTACACTGGCTACACTGCTTACTTGCCTAAGTACACATTGTACTTCGAGATGGTACGGGTCTCTCACTTCCAATATTCCCCTCTGGGAATCTAACCTTGCTCCATATAATGCAGCAAAATCCAGACCGAGTATACCATCATCCGCGATGTTCGCCACAGTAGGGGTAAGGATGAAGTCCTTATCTTCCTGTAGACTGAACCTCATACATGTTCTACCGAACGTTTGTATCATGCTACCGTCGGCCGTACGAGCATTTCCTTCCGTTGTGAAAGTTTCATGATTCGTAGGCAAAAGATCGTAGAATCTCTTAGCAATACAGGAGTGGCTAGCACCCGTATCGACAAGAAACTCAGCGGATCTACCACTCACAGATACAACTGCGTACCACCTCCTACCTTTCAAGTAGGTAGGACTACTTGCATACTTAGCAAGTTCCGTCTTAGCGCCGAGGTCAAATCCACATCCCTTTAAGAATTCGAGACAAGGATGACCCGGGGGGAACTGGGCACACCCCACCCTGGCCAACTCATTGGCCGCTCCCTCTGGACTGATATCGGGTTTCCCCTCTGTGTTCTTCTGCCGGTTCTTGACACCTGGTGTACTATCAGTCTCCCCAGCCTCATGAGTAAGGAACTGATCAGGCTCCTTAGCTTCACTGCTGGGCGAAATCGCTAGAGGATTCTTGCCAGTACCGCAAGCTGCGATAGGCTGGCAGTCATGGCAATCACTCACTCTGGGGGTAATCCGGTTGCCATTGTGGACACCCCCTCTCAGTTTTCCTTCTTCACTGAGTCCTCCTTACCCGGATTGCTCCGGTAACGAGTGTTTCTATAAACTGGCTTATCTGCCTCACACTCGGCAGCATAATGCCCAGTTTCCTGACATCGGAAGCATGTCACAACACTCCTATCAGGCTTAGGCCTCCTAAGATTTTCAGTAATCTTCTTTACCAAATTGTTAACCAGGTCCTCTGATAAAGAAGGACCCGTCGTGGGTTTGGTATCGGGTTGAGTCACAGGAGGTTTAGAAGTGATCACTTTCTCCTTGACGTAACCCGGTTTCTTTCCCCAGTTCCGGTTGTACCGGGGGTTCCCTTGGCCAATGGCCCCAACGTTTTCATCTTCGTCAGGTTCCCCTGATTCGGATGAATCGGTTTCGGGTATTCCCTCCGGGATTATCATTGCTGACATCCGTTGGGGTACCTTCCCGGCAAAGATACGGGCCTTTCGATCATAATGATCTAGGGACTGGAACAAATCTGTCAAAGAGGCATCATTCTTCCAAGCTTCACAGGCTACTGTCCTGTGTTCTTGATTCCGCAATCCTTCAATGAATTGTTTAAACATCTCATCTAGGAAGCATTCATCATCTAGTCTCCATTGAGGTCTGGCTTTATGCAACAGTCGTTGACATTCTAAGCCGAACACTTTGGCAGACTCCTTGGGCTTCTGTGTTCTTTTAGTGAACGTCAGCCAAGGGTCTTCTCCAACTATATTCCCATATAAATATGAAGCAATCTCTATGAGTTCATCATACTTCATATGGGCTGAGAGTCCTGTTATTTGAGAATCTCTCCATTGTTCCACGGCTCCTTTTCCGTCGCCTTCCTTTAACCAGCATACTAAATAAGGCAGAGCTTCCGCTTTACCCCATCCATTGCAGTTAAAGACATCCGCGCAGCCTTGATACTCCTCCTTCCAAGGGTTCTTGGCATTAAAGGGGGTAGGTATCTTAGCTACTCTACGAGCCGGATTCGTGGATCCAGTAAGGGTTAAACCCTTACTCCATTCCATGATCTCCGTATCGTCCAGACCTTGATTGTAACAATCAACACCTAAGTTAGCAATCGCTGCATTAGAATCATGCAGCGCTTGTAACCCTGGAGAAAGAGATACTCGGCGACTGAGTCTCTTTTTCCTTGGAGGATTCGTACCATAAGTACTTCTAAAGCCTCCGGATGGTGGTCCTCCTCCACCTCCTGATCCCCCTGTTCCGTATGGAGGCACCTGTGAAAAGGTGTATCCACTGGTTTGGGGAGCCGGCCCTGGACCATTGGTGGGTTGTGTATTTCCACCAAAGCTAAAGAAACCACTATTGGGATTAGTGTTTCCTCCTGTTCCATACGACTGATTTCCATTATTGAAACCAGTCCCACTGGCAGAGGGTCTGCTCCTGGAACGATCGCTTGAGGGTCCGGATCCTTGATCACATCCGGATTGCCCCCCAGCTGTACTGGAACCTCCGGGTGCTCGTCCGGTTGTTCCTCCGGACGTGTTCCGGGTGTTACCATTGGACGGATTCGTTCCTGTTTGGGACTGATTCCATCCATACTGGGCATACGGGCCATTTGGTCCCCCTAAAGGTGACTGTTGTGGCCATCCGCCGTCAAAGGTGGAGCTTCCTGCCGAGCGGCTTTGTTTAGCTCTACTCGCAGAATTATCCCCTTTATTTCCCGTACCTAGACCAAGAGGTATAGAGGTATTATCTGTAAATCTAACCTGATGACTCTTTACTCCTTCATAACGAGGTACAGTTGTCTCTGTTACCCCGTCATTGCCCCTCAAAGAGAACATCTGGTTACTTGTCGTGTTTAGGGCAATTCCTGAAACAGTGAAGTCTGATTCAAGAGTGCCTACTGCACGACCAGTATCTTCTAGATACTTTGACATCTGGATAGCTTTAGCCTCCAGTTCGGAATAATCATCCATCATTTTAGTCTGTTTAACAGCCAAATCTGTGGATTCGCGTATCAATTGATCTTTGAGTTTTTCATGCTCATCGGTCTGTTTTTGGTACGTTTCCCGAGCATCTTTGAAGGCTGATTCTATTTTCTTCAGCTCTTCTTGATACTTGCCGTAGGCCGATTGAGTTGAATTTAACTCTTGTTTAGTTCTATTCAACTCATCATACGAGGCTCTGTATTCCAGATCCGCCGTATATAGTGCATCACGATACTGTTCGTGCTGGAGTTGAAAATCTTGCTTTTCTTTCTCCATCTGATCCAACAACAATTGTTGTTGGCGTCTACAACTCTGATCGTAATCGAGACGTTCCGATATCAACTGTTTGTTTTCAGTCAGAATCTTGTCTCGGGTTCCGGTCAGTGTAATAAGGTCCTTCTGGATCTTCTCGTATTCAGCTCTCATGTCTTCAAGCTCGTCCATTTTGTTCTTTTCGAATCCACATTTTTGGTGTTTAATTCGAGAACTGTATGGAGTTTCAAACATACCTGCACTAGGCTTTGGTACCTCAAATGGTAATTTACCAAATTGAGCAGTACTTTTATGCATTGGTGCAGGTTTCGAAGTACCTCCTGGCATGAATAAGGAGTCTCCAAATTCATCCAGTTCATGATGTAAGTTTCTTCTTACATCTTCTAACCCATCAGGGTAGTGTTCTAGTGGATCCCTCCACTCCGTACCTTGGGGTGGTGACTTGATTTCACCATCCTCCATCGGGGAGTCTAGCTCACGATTTGAGCCATTTCCCCTAACTGGGCTCAGCTCAGTCATTTCTGACTGCGCTTACCCGAAGACCAACTGGTCACGGCACCAGTGTAGTGGTTCGTCTCGTTAAGTTAGATTAAATCATAACGAAGAGAGAGAAAAGTTTCCGGGTAGGCAACCGAGCTTTTATTTCAGAGCTTGCGTTACATACGATCACAGCCTCAGAGGACTACATGCTGCTAGTGCATTCGGTTACCCTTTCGGGTAACAACCTGGTTGAGCAGTGGGTAAACCACTACTGAGGAACCTAGGGGTAGGACCAGCCTTATATAGGGGAAAAGCCCGCGAAACTCAGACCGGCCACGTGACGTGTGGCGGACGAGTGGTAGGCCCCCTGGTGTAGTGGATACGAACCCAGAGGCAGGTGCTGCCACCTGCCATCCGGATTCCCCCACCACACCCGAAGGACCTAGGTCTGAGTCTCACGGGTGCATGAACGTTAAAGTGTAAAATACCATACCCCTACATAATTATGTGTTCGATTCATGTCTCGATATCTGAAGGTAATCACAGCATGGGTTCAAATCCTGGTGAGGAAATAATAGTATTTGTAAAAGTAGGGTGGATTTCAGTTCTGTCTTTCACAGAATGGAACAAAGCTAGAATGTGGCATGCATTGAAAATAGTTACATGTATAATTTCATGTGTTTGACTAAATGTATGAGGCCCACTGGGAAAGGAATTAGCTCTAGATTTTAGAGATAAAGCACTGATCATGATGTATTTTAAACAGGCATACCTTGAGAAGTATGGCTACCTCCCGAAGAAGTCGAATGGGCAGTCTCCAGAGCAAAGACTTATGATTGCTGTTCGCAAGTTTCAGGCGTAAGTAGAAAAGTCTAATAAATACAAAACGGCAGTATGAGAACTCTTCATTTCTATTTTTTCTATGAAATGTCAAATATGTTTTGACATTTGTAGAATCTACGAATTTGTTATGCTGTTGTATTAACTGGTTTCTGTGAATCTCTAAATGGCAAAATTTATCATAAAGCTGTATTATAAGTTGTCGAATATAGCCCTGCACGAAAAATGCTAGTGTAGTAGTCTCCATGAAAAGCCTGATCCCAACCAGGACTTGAACCCAGGATTCTCAGAACTCGAGGCCAATTAATGCACTATCAACTGGGCTACTGGCATGCTGCTTAACCAATTTACAACTACCTATGTAGCTCATAGTTGGGCACCACTAGTCAATCAATCAATTAATGTATTTAAAATCTCCTACTCTCTATATTCCAGAACTAATAAACTGAAAGTTACTGGTGAACGTAATGATGAGACGTGTAATTTGATGAACACACCTCGTTGTCAGCTTGACGACTCAAACATCATACAAGAGAAGACTGGAAGGAGAAAAAAACGATATGTGACTGATGGTAGGCAAGAAATAAGTGATTCTAGGTTCCGTAATCTCCTGCGTATAAGACGCGCCTTATATGCGAGGTTTTAGTACTTCCTGGATCTGCAAGGGGGACACCATGAGCTTTCTTTTGATATGTTACACTGCCTTTAACTCAAAAAATGACAGAGGGGTTTCAAGGGGGTGCGGGGGGCCCTAGCTACACATAGCTCTTTGAATGTTGAAAATCCATTCAGTAGAACCGAAGTTATGAATTTTTTATTTTTTTGACAATATTCTCTGGGTGCCTTATACGTGGGGTGCTTCTTATACGCAAGGTGCGCCTTATACGTAGGAGATTACGGTATTTAGACCCATTTCTTAAAGAACCTGCTCCAAATATGTGCTGAACTTTGCCACAAAAAACAAAAAGAAAAATGTGTATATGGGTCTTCCATAAGTGGCTGACTGTACATGTGTATTTGAGCCTTAACCAAAGCAGGCTGTACATGTTTACATGGACCTGCCATAACTGGCTGTACATGTGTAGGTAGGCCTGCCATAACTGGCTGTACATGTGTGCGTGGGCCTGCCATAACTGGCTGTACATGTGTGCGTAGGCCTGCCATAACTAGCTTTACATGTGTTTGTAGGCCTGCCATAACTGGCTGTACATGTGTGCGCGGGCCTGCCATAACTAGCTTTACATGTGTTTGTAGGCCTGCCATAACTGACTGTACATGTTTATGTTGACATGCTCTAACTGGCTGTACATGTGTATATAGCCAAGCAAAAAGGGTCCCCCAGGGAAAAAAGACCATTTTTAAATTCAGGCCATAAACTTTCTGATTATGTAATACATGAGAAAATATCTCTGCTAGTTTTAGAGTTACGGCTCTATGAACCTACATGGTTGCTGACCTATCAAAATCCCAATTAAGGTCTAACTTATATATTTCCCGAGATACCTCAGATGATATGTATAATTAAGCATATTTATGCAAATAAGGCAAATTGTCATATTCTCTACATTCTTTTTCTCATGAAATTTGATCTGATAATCAGATTTTTACCATTTTCTCAACACATTGATCCTTGTGGGTGTGGCTACAAATAGGCTTTTTGATTCCTCAATTTTTAATCAAAAAATTGTTTCCATGGCTACCAATATCAACAAAAGCACTGATTTTTGCCCCCAAATGCCCAAAAACGTTCTATTTACATTCCAGACTTGGAAGGTTTTCCTCAACAATGGAGATTTCCCTTTAGGACTATTGTTACACTATTAAAATGGGTTCCCAGCTCGCCGGTTAGAAATGTTCAAAGTGTGACTACTTTAGCCTATAGTACCTGTGGGGTACCAGATGAAGCAAAATTTTCAGGCTGTGAAGAAGCGGGCAAAGTGCCAGCTAACTCGACATGATGTATAAACAATTGGACCAACATATTTTAAGAGCCACGGGATGTTTCACAAACTTGATCTGATACTGATACAAAACTCGCCAGTCAACCTGTAATGGCCGCCATTTTGGTTCTCAGTTCAGAGGGATAGGCACACTTCCTGTTGTTATTTATAGGAGAAATTCCTCTATGATTGCAGAACTAGATCGGACTATCCGAGAGCTTCTATTTGATAGGTCATAGGTTAAGATCTGACGAGTACTTACAAATTTTGAAAATGCACCTCCGAGACCATCTGCTTGGAGATCGCTAGATTTTTTTATGTTGCTATGTTACACACACCTGTTGCTATGTTATGTGCACTAAATTATGCACCTCTGATGCGCCAGCGGGCAGCATCTTTATTTGGGGTGCACTAGGGGAAGGGGAAATGCCCACTCGCCCCCCCTTATGCCCTCCAGTCAATCATATGAGCCCCCCACCCCAGGTAGTGCAGAAGGCACTAGTAATCTACATAAAAAAAGTAGTATATAACAATTTCTGGTATATTTTTAACTTTTTATGCCACAGAGGTGTCCCCCTGGTGGCCATAATTGGTAGTAAACCCCCCTGGATGGTCCTTTTAACTTGCCTCCTCACATGTGTATGTTGGCATGCCATAACTGGCTGTACATGTGTATGTTGGCATGCCATAGCTGGCTGTACATGTGTATGTGAGCCTGCCATAACTGGCTGTACATGTGTATGTGGGCCTGTCATAACTGGCTGTACATGTATATGTTGGCCAGCCATAACTGGCTGTATATGTGTATGTGAGCCTGCCATAGCTGGCTGTACATGTATATGTTGGCATGCCATAACTGGCTGTACATGTGTATGTTGGCATGCCATAACTGGCTGGACATGTGTATGTTGGCATGCCATAACTGGCTGTATATGTGTATGTGAGCCTGCCATAACTGGCTGTACATGTGTATGTTGGCCTGTCATAACTGGCTGTACATGTGTATGTTGGTCAGCCATAACTGGCTGTACATGTGTATGTGGGCCTGTCATAACTGGCTGTACATGTGTATGTTGGCATGCCATAACTGGCTGTACATGTGTATGTGGGCCTGCCACAACTGGCTGTACATGTGTATGTGGGCCTGTCATAACTGGCTGTACATGTGTATGTTGGCCAGCCATAACTGGCTGTACATGTGTATGTGGGCCTGTCATAACTGGCTGTACATGTGTATGTGGGCCTGCCACAACTGGCTGTACATGTGTATGTGGGCCTGTCATAACTGGCTGTACATGTGTATGTTGGCCAGCCATAACTGGCTGTACATGTTTATGTGGGCCTGTCATAACTGGCTGTATATGTGTATGTGAGCCTGCCATAACTGGCTGTACATGCGTATGGTGGCCTGCCATAACTGGCTGTATATGCATATGTTGGCATGTCATATCTGACTGTATATGTGTATGTTGGCTTGCTATAACTGACTGTTCATGTGTATGTGGGCCTGCCATAACTGACTGTACTTGTGTATGGGCCTGCCATAACTGACTGTACTTGTGAATATAGGCCTGCCATAACTGTATTTGTTTATTTTGCTCTGTAGGTTATAAGTGGCCTACGACACACCTCACCTGGTCGATGACAAACTATACCCCTGATCTAAGCACGAATGAAGTTGATTCTATCTTAGCAAGAGCTCTCAAGGTATAGTTTTCTTTTAACTGATGCTTTTAGGGATATTCATATAAAAAAGAACATTATTTTTAGGTTTCTAAATCCTCCAAACATTTGTTTTAAACTTGATAAAGAAAGATGCCAGAATGTGTACTCCAAAAACTAACAGGCTATGAGACATCTTTAATTCTAGACTAGAAAAACACAATTTTGTTGTTAAAGATGTAGGTAACAAATGTTTTAGCATCTTTGAAACCATGTTGAAAAACTGAATGTAGAATAATATTTAGAATAAATTGAAATATGTTTACTTTTTTACCCAAACCTCATCCGAGGTTCCTCAAGTAGGCAAGTGGTGTATCACCTACCCTCCCAATTACATGCAAAAATTCAGTTTGTATATATATATATATATATACATTGTTCATGCATGTAAATATAAAGCATCTTAGCATCCTTTATGGACAATAGTGGAAGACATCTATATATATATATATATATATATATATATATTCCAGCAATGGGAAGACGCATCACAGCTATCCTTCCAAAAAGTGGAGGACCCTGGGGACATCAGGAACCTTTTTGCCTCAGGCGCTCATGGCGATAATTATGCCTTTGATGGTTCCGGAGGTGTACTAGCCCATTCCTATGGTGCAGAACAAGGAGCCATTAGTGGTGATGCACATTTTGACGAAGACGAGGAATGGGTAACCTATCCATCTGACTCAGGTATGTCGCATTGGAAATACTGCTTCATGTGATTAAAGAGATTAAAGAGTCTGAGATGTCCAGTATATTGAAGATAGCATTTAAAGGGTTAATGATTAGCATCCACTAGTTCATGAATCACCAATGTGACATAGTCACCTTACATGCTACTTCTTTTTGTAGGAGTACACTTAGAGGTTATAGCCATCCATGAATATGGCCATTCCCTTGGATTGTCCCATTCCAATGACCAGAGTGCCATGATGTATGCATATTATGGCCCATCGGTGACTCCTGAAATAAAGTGGGATGACTGCAAAGGAATACAAGCCATATATGATGGTGAGTACCCGTGAGAATCTTCTGCCACAAACAGTGCCTGCTATTTGCTACATAAGGTGGTTCTGTCAAAAAAGGGTTATTTTAGGTCATTGTCTGTTTTGGGGATGATATTGTGGAGACTTTGACTGTTTCCACTTTCCCCCTGGAGACACACTCTGCCAACACCTTTGCAGCCTTTTGGATTCCACTTTATAGTTTAAAAATGATGTTTTGTAACAATAGAAGAAGTGTGGCCCCACTGTGGCTCCAGACCAAGGTCAGGTAAAAAAAAGGGTTGTGTCCAGGTAATGATACCTACCCTAATCTTTTTTAGATGTGGAAATTTACAGGCAGCCGTCGAAAATAAAACATTTTCCCTGCAATGCATTCATAAATACCACATTATACATGTTTCATATTTTGAGCCTTCTTTTCATGTAATACCCAAGGCCATGAATCATTAGTTTTCAAGAACATCTTCTGTTTCCAGCTTCATCTCAGTGTGCAGCTCAGCCGTGTGAGAACGATGGATGCTGCATGACGGATGGTGACACATACAGTTGTATTTGTGCATCAGGATACACAGGAGAAAATTGTGCAAGTAAGTCTGCATTAAAGTGACTTTTCAGGTTATTTCATCTGTTTGCTAGTCTAACATGACTGTGTTCACAGTAAGGTGTGATTGTTATTGCTACACTATCTTGTCATGTTAGTGGTGACATACTACAGTTGTCTCAATCTATTTCATAAGGAGAATGAGCATTTGGCAGGTGTTCCATCCAAAGCTGACTGATAAAAATTGGCCAGATTTTAATCAGACTTGAGAGGAATAATGGATCAAATTTCAAAATTCACAATGTATTTTTTCCTAAATTCTGGCAACTTTTTTTCCACTCACTCACTACTTTTTTTTAAGTAGTGAGTGAGTGGAAATGCATCGGCAAGATGGCTAATTCAATATCGGGAATAGATCAGCTTTGGTGGAAGACCTGCTTTGGTATAGAATAGTATAAGATGACTCATTCTTCACAGGGGCATGCAGAAGCTGAAGTTCGTTCTGCATGGCCCCCAATCTCTAACATACCTCATCAGAATAAGCTCCACCCCTTTACCACATAGTGTTTTTTTGGGGGGAGGGGTTCTGTACAAGTAACATGAAATAATAAAAACAGATGCATCAGTTCAATTTTAGGAATATGCATGACCAAATACAAGTTTGGATCCACCAACTAATATTTTCTATGTTTTTTCCCGTCAAAATGGCGGGACGTGTGCTGACTGCATAAATGAATACACCTGTACATGTGCCGGCATTTTTTTTCTTTTACTCCGGCATTTTTCTTTCTATAGTAATACAACCTTCATTTCCCCCCCCAAAAGCCAAGCCCCAGTTTTTCCTATATAGGCCCCTTCTAAGAACCCTTCTTGTGGGGGAAATCCCTCCCCCTTTGATGATTTAAGTTTTATTAGCCTTTCGGGAGGCCATCTAACAAGGCACTCATCCACCAAGATTTAAAAACATCAAAACTTAGTACCAGTAATCTTAGATAGTCCCCCACCACTTTTCTTGTCTTTTCACTTCTATTGTTTTATTCTATTCTATTAACAAAGAAAAAGGCGACGGTGGAAAAGAAGGAGAAGGAGAAAAAGGGAAAGGAAAAGGGAGGAGGAGGAAGTAGGAGGCTACATGATATTAATAGTGCGAGCGACCACCAGACATAGCAGCACCTAGGGGCTGATGCACCCGGGGAGGAAATAACCCCCTACAATATCACCAGTTTGTGATAGCCACATATATTTCTATATTGAACATACAATTCCAATTATATATCTATAAAGTATACCAGTCAAGGCTTTTAAAGGGTTACATGATGAATGAAAATAAAACTCTGTGTATTGAGCTGTAATGAAAACAGATTGGTTTTGAAAAAGTAGCTATGAAATGTATTCCAAGGTGTAGAAAACTTTAAACGATATTTGAATAACTGAAATTTATCTTTGGATCACACACATATATTTTCCAAAAGGTTTATTGACACATCTCATATTGACAGAACATCCTCCTCTGAAGTTGTCAAAAACTGACAAATAAACAATGTCATCTGAATAAAAATGATTTTCAGTGTCTTTCTATATCTTTGTATACAAGATCTTCAGTGTTCAATATCCTTTTAGCTATACATCAGGTTTGTGTAAACTCAGAATTGACAAATCTTTTTAGCTGTCTCCCTCACCTCTGGATCTTGCTGGACTCCCATAGACTAGGCTCCTGGAGCAAAACTTCTATTGAATCCCAGTTATCAGGCAATAGTAGACAGCATGTTCTTTCTCTCAGAGTATGCCCACCTGGCAAAAAACGTTTTTTCCAACGTTTGCAAACATTTCTATTGGGTTTGGATGAAAAATGTTTTTTTTAAAAACGTTTATATTATGTTGAAAAAAAATCTTTTTAAACATTTTTAAAAGTTTTGCAACCAATTTTCAACCAAATAAAAACGTTTTTTTGTTGTTTTTTATTTTATGTCAAAAAATGTTTTTAAACCTAAAATAAGAATGTTTTTAGAAGAACGTCAAAAAGTTTTTTTGGGTAATGTTTTCATGTTATTTCAACGTTAAAAAAATGTTTCAAAAACTTAGGAACCAAATAAAAACGTTATTTTAACATTAAAAAATGTGGGTGGGGCTACCATTCTGGAAAGTCCTGCTCCACGAGCCTAATCTACTATGGCAGAGTCCAGCAAGATTCAGAGGTGAGGAGACAGCTATAGTTCTGTGGCTGTAAGCATTCCAGGAGTGACCAGAGGGACAACTCTGAGGAACATCAAACACAAAGTCACATGATGAAAACATTCAAGTTGGCTATGCAAGAGGCAGTGCACTGTCTAACAAGCATGAGTCTGTTTAGAAAGAAATTTATCAATACACCAGATATGTCACCAGTTTTCACCTCCTCTTTCTTCACTCAAGTGTCAGAAAAGTGACACTGGAGTGATAAAACGCCAGCGAAAAATGATCATAATTTACCTTCATCAATTGTGCTACTCATACAGAGTTGGCAAGCGTAACCCCTGCTTTTCTCCCCCTCTCAATTAGGAGATTTCTATAGTGGAGGAAAGTCATGGTGAGGGAGTAAGTGGGGCATGCTTGATATATGGAAAGCAGGGCCAAACCTCACCATACTTTATTAATAGGCCTACCCTCCTGGTATCTATCCAAAATGTGACACATCTTTATCTAGGTCTTCACCTCTATGAAATTGTACTGATGCAGGAGTGTATGATGTACATGTGTCAGCATGATATACTTGCAAGTCTGCTCGTTAGAATGTTCATTGGTGTATCATACATGACTGTCCAGTAGAGGCGTGCAGAGGCAGCATGATGCATGGATGTAGTCCTAGGAAGTTCATGCATCATGATGACCAATGGGCATGGTGTATTAATAGGTTATCATCCTTTAAAGGATGGTGTACAGCTTGTGAACAGGCACTTATTTGAATACTGTTTTTAATGCTTAAGAATTTCAGTACCCTTACCTCCCCAGTGGTTATTCGAGACCAGTGCTTATTTGAGACCCTGGCGTTTAAACAGGCCATTACTATAACAATGTAAACCAAAACGTAAGCCTAATGGCACCCCACAGCAGGCAGCAGGGAGGTGCGTGCCGCGCGGCATACTTGGTACGCCGTGCGGCCGTTGGGGGGCGCCTCGGGCAGCATGCGGATATAAGGCGTCGCATGCCGCTCAGGAGTCAGTCTAGTACAGTTCTTGCTGGGAGCAGGACGTGCCCCTTGCTGGCTGCTGTGCCCCCGAGCTACACTAGGCTTTAGGAAAGACGTTGATGTTGAATTGCTGGTTCCCTGTATGCTGATCAATAGCGAACTACTCATATTTACTACAGTTCTGCCTTTGAGTTGTCTCTACTAGTATTCAAGCTACGGTTACATTGGTGACAGACGGTGTTCAAAGGAAAGATCCTACTCCAGTGGTCTTGAACATAAGTGTAGAGGACATCCCAGAGTTGATGGCAGGAGTAAGGGGAAATCTATTGGAAGTTATTCCAGGGGAAGATATGGTGTTCAGAAGACAGAGGGAAGAAGAACCTAGGAGGAACCTCGCTCTTTGGAGGAAATCCAGATGACCGACTCTTTCTGTGCTGCCCGGGAGACCGATGCTGTCCGTGGTGCTCCTGATGGCGCCTGGATCGCCCATGCCGCTGATGCCGCCCATGATGCCACCCGTGCCGCCCTGGGAATCTAGATGACCGGCTCTTTCTGTGCTGCCCGGGAGACCAATGCCGCCCATGATGCCACCCACGGTGCTGCCCTGGGTACTGAAGGAGGCGAGGAAGCTATTCTTTCCGAGGCTAACCACGGGGGGGGGGGAAATGCCCCTTGCCTGGGGAAGGCCTCTAAGGGGAGGCAGGTGCCTTCCCCCTGGGGGGTGGAAATAGTACCTCCTGCCCCCCTTAGGGTTACCCCTCCTTCAGGGGGAGGAGGTTCCGCGCCCCCCAGTGCCCATTCTTCCAGAGAGCCTAGTCCCCATCCAATCACGGGGCCCATTGGCCTGGTCAATTTTGAGTACCCATCACGCGGAGGGTGGGAGGTGCCGTTGGTGGAACTCCCCCACCGTGTTAGTGTGAATCAGCTTCCCCCCACTAGGAGTGTAGGTACAATTCCCATCAGACAGGAGGCGGAAAGAGAAGGGGTCCTGCCGGAGGTGCCAGAAATGGCACTTTACCCCAACCAGAACGTAGTGGGAGCCTGGCCCGTTCAACCTGCCCCCTTCTGGCCTCCCTCTCTCTGGGGCTGGAGGTCACCGGCAGAAGCTTCCGGAGAGGAATTACGAGTGGTCTCTCTTCCCTACTCCTCGGCGGCAAGAGTGCCAACCCACGTACCGGGGATCGAACCCTGTCCAAGAGTGGCCGGAGACTGGCGGGGTACACCTGTGATCGCACCACCTGCCATCAGGATGCCAGTGGGCCCTTCTGGGGAAGCCCTTTTCCCCACAAGTGGCGCCCATAAGGACCAGAAGAACAGCGGCAGTGGGTTGGGGGAAGGTTCCGTGAAGGAGTGGAGCAAAGGGGATAAGCTATCAAAACCCATATTTATGCCCGGGAAGTTTGATGGATCCGGCCATCTTACAGAGTACTTGGCTGACTTCGACCTGTGTAGGCGCGCCAATCGGTGGGACCGCGAGAAGGCAGGAGTTTTTCTCGGCCTGAGCCTCACGGGAAAAGCAAGACAATTGTTAGCAGGGATAGAGTCTGGTACTGCGAGCGGTTACCTGCAGCTGAGGGAAGCGCTGATCGCCCGGTTTCAGCCACCTACCAGGCTGGCTTGTACAAGGCGATACTCCGGACTAAGGAGAGAGTGAAAGGGGAATGCCTCCAAGCGTATGCGGAGCAGATTGAGAGGTATACCCGCATAGCATACGCTGGTGCCGACGTTAAAACCATAAACGTCATTGCTAAGGACAAGTTCATAGACAGCGTAAAGGATCTGGAACTACAGAACTGGATCCACCAGGAGACCCCAGAGACCCTAGTCGATGCTATGCAAATAGCCCTGCGGGGGGGAGGCCGTCTTGAGACCCGCGCGCAACTCCGGTCATGTTCGTGCTGCGGATTAAACCATGGCTGAAGAACTCGCTCAGCTTAAGGCCGAGTCCGCGGAGGAAAGGGAAGCCAACACGGCCTTTCGGGAAGCCTTCAAGGAAAAGGGGGGCCGCTGCGGCAATGGAGGAAGGTCAACCTCTAACCGAGGCTCTTCCGGCCAGTCCCGTAATGGAGACCTACGCTGTTACCACTGTGCGGCCATGGGCCACGTGCGTGCCAACTGCCCCGCCTGGAAGGCATTGGTAGAGGCCGCGGAAAAATAAGCTACCTCCACAGAGACACCATCGAAGAAGGCGGAAAACTACCCACTTGGCAGAAAAAACGTTTTTTTGACGTCAAAAAAACTTTTTTACATGTACTCAAAAAAACTTTATTTTGACGTTTTTATAAAAACGTTTTAATATCAGGTTAAAAAAAACGGTTTTTTTTATGTAAAAGAAACATAAATAAAAAAGTTTTTATTTGGTTGAAAATTGGTTGAAAAAGCAAACGTTTCTATTTGGTTGAAAATTGATTGAAAAAACATTAACAAACGTTTTTTCAACGTCAAAATAACGTTTTTTTAAAAACGTGTTTTACCCAAACCAAATAAAAACCTTTGCAAATGTTACAAACACGTTTTTTGCCAAGTGGGTAGATACGACCCCAGAAGATGGTCTTCTTTCCTTGTCTATCTCGATGACATTGTTGTCTTCTCACAGTTGCTTTCCCGGTTAGAGGTAGCAGGGCTCAAAGTGAAACCTTTCAAGTGCCACTTGGTGTGGAAGGAGGTTGTGTTTCTTGGCCACGTCGTTAGTTCCCAGGGGATAGCCACGGATCCCCTCAAGATAGCCACGGTCAAGGAATGGCCCACACCAGAGAGTTTGACTGAAGTGAGGAGTTTTCTTGGCTTGGCTGAGTACTATCGGGCCTTCGTCCCTGACTTTGCTACTCTCGCCAAGCCACTCACCACTTTGGCAGAGAAAGGTCGGATATTCCGGTGGGATGAGGCTTGTCAGGGTGCTTTCGACACCCTACAGTGCCTTCTCACGGAGTCTCCCATCCTCGGCTATCCACAGGAAGAGGGACAAATCGTCCTTGGTACAGATGCCTCGGACACGGGCCTTGGGGCCGTATTATCTCTTCGGACTGAAAAGATTTCGACACTATCTCCTAAAAGATTTCGACACTATCTCCTGGGCCAACATGTGAGGATTCAGACAGACCACTTAAGTGGGTAATGCCCTTCAAGCAGCCGGAGGGGTAAGTAGCCCGGTGGCTCCAAATTCTGTACGACTACAATGTCGAACATCGGCCGGGACGCCTGCATGGGAACGTTGATGGCCTTTCCCGAATTCCGTGTAGACAATGTGATCATTTGGAAGGAAACAATGACGGAGTAACATCAAGCGAAGGGGAGTCCAGCGTCCGCGCCATTCCCTGCCAGGGGTCCCGTGATCCCGAAGTTGCTGAAGAGATACGGTAAGAATGGGTCGCAACCAGAAGGCTGACCCCCATATAGGAATGGCATACCAGTGGACGGAAGAAGGGAGGGATGCCAGAGAGGATGAATTGGCCGGGGCAGCTTATGCCCTTTGCTCGTTGGCCGCCCAGACGAGCCGGCTAGTGCTGAAAGAGAGACTATTGGGAAGGTGGTGGTACCTTCCTGGGGGAGAGCGCCACTTCCGAGCCTTGGTACCCGAAGTCCGAGGAAGGAGAATTTTGAGGGGTGTCATGGGGAGAGATAATCGGCCATTTTGGTTGAGACCAGACCCTGCAGAAAATACAAGAGAAGTGGTACTGGCCCGAGGTTCACAGGGAAGTAACATATTGGGTGCCCTCTTGTCCGACATGCCTGGAAAGGAAGCCTCCCCCTCACCCGAGCTGAGCCAGAATGAGGCATGTTCCCATGGGAATGGTAATGGAGAGAGTCGCCATCGATGTCATGGGCCCTTTGCTGCCAACCCCACGAGGAAACCGCTACATAGTAGACATGTGCGACTACTTCACCAAGTGGGCGGAGGCGGTAGCCTTACACAACCAGGAAGCTGCCACCTTGGCTCGTGCCTTTGTAGAAGGTCTGGTATGTCGTTTCGCATGCCCTGGGAGCCTGCACTCCGATCAGGGGCGCAATTTTCAATCGCACCTCTTCCGAGAAGTGGTGGCCCTCCTGGGTGTCAAACAAATGCGGACTTTCGCCTTCAATCCGAAGTCAGACGGACTCTGGAGAGAGCAAACTGGACCATCGAAGCCCTCCTGGCTGCAGTGGTGGCTGATGACCATAGCGACTGGGATGAGCAGCTGCCGTTGGTGATGTCCGCATACCGGTCGTTGGTTCACTCCTCTATTGGCATGAGTCCTAACATGCTTATGCTCGGGAGAGAGAATAACCCACCACTTTCGCTCCTGTATCCGGAGGCGGAGGACATAGTGGGAGAGGGGGCCAAAGGGTATGTGGCGAACCTCCAAGGAAGAATGGCGTTAGCTTTTGAGACCGCTCGGAGAGAGTTAGGGGTAGCTGTGGCCCGCCAAACTCGGAATTATGATCTGAGAGCTTCCAACCGCACCATCCCCGAGGGTAGCCTTTTCTACTACTTACACCCCATAAGGAGGCACTGCAACTCCCCGAAGTTGAAAAAATTGTGGACAGGGCCCTGGAAGGTTTCTAAAAGGATAGGGGAGGCTGTGTATGAAATCAGTAAAGACCGCACCACAAAAATTGTCCACTTCAATTCCCTCAAAGTAGTCCCGGTGGGCCGGAGGGGGTGTGGCCCCTTCAAGGGGGGGTCCAACGGGTCTCACGAATGATTACAGACTCACCTTTTGGAATTCGAGGAAGGGCCAGGCCGGTACCAGAAGACGAAGACCACCTCTTCGGTGCTGCCCATGCCGCCCGTGGTGCTACTGATGCCACCCGTGCTGCTCCTGATGCCACCCATGCTGCCTGTGCCGCTCATGGTGCCGCTGATCCTGGCATTCTTGGAGGAAGGTCTTGTGAAGGAGAAGTTCAGCTTCCCAGAGCTCTCATCAAGATGATTTGAAAGAAGGTACCCTCTCGCAGCTCCAAGGTAGGGGGAAGGGCTGGTGGTGATTCTGAGGCTAGAAGAATCGCGGCATCCATCGGGAAGTGTCCTAGAAAGAGAAAAGAAAGTCAATCCGAAGAAAGTCAATCTGACCCAGAGGACCTGAAGGTCGCCCGGGTGACCAGGAAAGAAAGGAGGAGAGAAAGGAAAAGGAGGGAATCTCGCAGTCCTCACCGGTCGTCAGTAGCCAGAGGAGAAAGGAGGGGGCAACGAGGATCCTTCTCACCCAGAAAGTCATCCAGTCATTCAGCCTGTGCTGCCGACAGCACCCGTCCTCATGCCGTGTGCATGAGGATGGGTGGAAAGAGAAAAAGGGGGAAAGAAAAGGGCGGCTGACAGTACTACTTACCTCACGGAGGGGGATTCCACCACTATGGTAAGAGAAGGGAGCACAGAGAAGGAGAAGGGAGAAGAAAATTCTGCTGGGGTGGGGGGCGGTTTGGTACGTGCCGCCAGCGGCACCTGGGATTACAACTGGTGATATCTCGTGGGGAAGCGAGACTGTGCAAGAGACAAAGAAAGACGGGAGAACCGCACCGGTGCATTTGAACACCTTTCTACGTCTCCTCCAGGGTCCAAAAGGCCCCGTGAAGGCCCCCAGGAGGAGAGAGGGGAGATTAGGGAAGCCCAGAAGGAGAAAAACGCTTTGAGTAACCCCTGTGCCGTTCGCAGTACGCCTCCCTCGACCAAGGTTAAAAGCGCTGTCAACCCGGTGACTGCTGTCAGTGGAGAGCAGGGATTTGACAGTACCGCTGGCAGCACCCGTGCTGCTGGCGGCACATCGACAGCTGTCGCCCTCCCTTCTCCAGGAGTCTACCCTGAGCGCCCGGTCTGGGGCCGGAACCTTCGTACCGAGGGGATTTTACAGTGGTCATCACCGGTTCCTTGCAGGTTGGGCCGAGCGCCGTCGCCTTAAGGAAATAGATGTGGCACGCTACTCGTGCTACAAGTGCAACAAGAGATTTACCCAAGCCGGAGCCCGCAACCGCCACATGCGTAAAGTCCATGGGGGGACCGACCAGCTGAAGGGATGGCTCTGTCCCTTCCCGATGTACACCTCCGGCCGAGTGGGCTCTCCCTACTGCACCTAGAGGCATAATGACATGCAGCGCCATCTGTGCACAACTCATAACATGATGGCGGTTATAAACACCCCTGGGTCATGCTGGGGTTAGCGTCGTTCCCTGATCCCTACCCCATTGTGCCCAGCAGCCCCCGCCTGGCCCCAACCTCCCCAGCAGCGCAAGCAGAGGATCCAGCCAGCATGACGTCCATGAGCGAGGGTGGTGCGGGGCGCACAGAGGACCCTCTGGCAGAGACCAGTACACCCACGGGCAGCACAACTGAAGGAAACTAAAGACACTAGGGTGCTCACTAAAGCCAAGCGGAAGAGTAAGCCTGCCCTCCCCACCGCCGCCGTGAAAGCACCTAAGAAACAACCTCGGTCCAGCCCCACTTCCTCCCTAGGTACGTCCCCACAATTCACCTTGGAGACACCCCCTACGGTCCCCACCAAATCGAACCCAAGGGTGGTCAGTGCCACGCCGTCCCGGCCCCCTGCAGGAGGTCCGGTACATTCCCCTTACTGGGACCGGCTCCCGCCTAGCTGTGGAGGATGACTCGCCAGCGGAAGGGGGTGAGACCTCCATTGCAGTTGAGGCGCCCGCCTCCCTCAAGAAGAGTGGTACCCAGGAGACGGGCTCTGGTGAGGATCACCCTCTTGTCTTATATGAAGGGATTGATAACAACCTCAGCTCGGACGAAGAGCCGGCGCCCAGTGCCTCCAACCTCGGCTCCCAGAGACCTCCGCTTGGAGCCGCCACTCGGCATCCTCCCCCACGGCGCCCCCATGGTCCCAGGTCCTCGTCCCGCTGGGGTCCAACCCACATTCCCCCTCCACCTTCTGGGGGACTACACACCCGCTGGAGCACCCCCCAGGGCAGAGCGAAGAAAGGGCCTGGGAAGGGAGCCAGTTCATCCCAGACTCCTCCATCCGCCACCCTGTCAGCTGCTGGCCCCAGTAAAAAGGCCACCAAGGGCCCCGGCACATCATTTAATCGCACCCTGCCCAGTGCCAGACAACAGTTCGTCCCACCCCAGCCAACGATGGGAGGTCGGAATGCTGGCCGTCATCAACAACCCCCAGATGCAGTGCACCTACCCTGGTGGACGGTGACAGGTAGGGATCCGTCTCGACTGGAGAGGTGAGCGGCATACCTGCTGCCGCCCCTCTCTATGGGTGAGGACTTTGCCGCGATAGGCGGCAATATGAACTCGAGGCTCAGGATTGTGGCCCCTGATGTCTTCGACGTAATTGCATCCATCACCACCCGCTGGCGTCTTCTCCGTGACCAGCAGGGCCAGCCGGAGCCGGAGGAGGAGTCCCCCCAGGAGGGCTAGGCTGTCGGTCTGGCCCGTGCGCCGGGAAGATGTCGCAGAGCCGGGGTGGGCTGCCGGTTTCCAGGTCCGGAGAGGGGTGAGCCAGAGGCCCCCTCTCTGCAGCGGGTGGTGAGTCATATACTACATCATATCACCCTTCCATCGCATCTGATCAACGTCGTCACCACCAGGAGTTTTTATAGTTCAAGAGTTCATGTCATGTATGCTCCTTCTGAGCAGGGTTCGTGGGTTCTTAACCCTGTTAGGTTGTTAGTTAGTTCACGGGCCTCGTTGGGCCGTCTAAGCCCCTTATAGGGCAGTACCAGGTTATATTTCACCTCCGGGTTCCTAACCCTCATTTTTAGAGTATTTCTGGGCCCCGTTGGGCCATCTAAGCCCCTTAAGGGCAACATTAGGACATGTTTGTAGGGTTCCTTACCCTTTAAGCCCCACATGACAGTTCAATTAGCTAAGAGGGGGTGAAAAGGGGGCCACCCTCATACTATGCTCCTTACGAGCAGCCGTATATTTTAAGAGTCTCGGGGCCACTTAGACCGGCTAAGCCCCTGAAGGGCAGTATTAGGTTATTTTAATGTGGCTCCTAACCTTATAGCCCCACATAGCAGTTCTAGTTTGAAAGGGGGCCGCCTCTGATTAGTTTTTTTTATATTCTAGTTAAAGTAGGTGGTTGGCTTTCAGGCCCTTACCTTTTTACTACTCTTTTTCCTTCCCTGGTTTTTAAATAGGCAGGGGAGAGTGTGGCGGGGGTGGCACAGCAAGCAGCAGGGAGGCACGTGCCAAGCGGCATACTTGGTATGCCGTGGGGCCGTACGGGGGCGCCTCGGGCGGCACGCGCATATAAAGCGTCGCGTGTCGCTCAGGAGTCAGTCTAGTACAGTTCTTGCTGGGAGCAGGACATGCCCCTTGCTGGCTGCTGTGCCCCTGAGCTACACTAGGCTTTAGGAAAGACGTTGATGTTGAATTGCTGGTTCCCTGTATGCTGATTTATAAGTCAATAGCGAACTATTCATATTTACTACAGTTCTGCCTTTGAGTTGTGTCTACTAGTGTTCAAGCTACCGTTACAAATAGCACCTTTACGTGTATCATATGGGGAACACAATATAGCACACTCAATTCATACATGCCCAGGGTGACTATATCATTAGTATAGACCTAAGATAGGGAGAAAGACATACTGACACTGCCTGGTCTGCTGCTAATACTGCTGATACAGGGCACCATGTGTCGACCAGTGACTTTAAATGATGACACCGATTGTACAAGTATCAGCAATGAGAAAGCTCAGGCATGTCCCAATCAATATTTCTTGTACCTCACCTGTAAAGCACACACCACTTTTAACATGTGCCTCACATATAGGATGCTTCATGGAGTCAGGCTGATCCTGCGCTGTAAAAAAAAGTTGTCCAAATAATGGCGCTTTCCTTGTCCAAAAGTTGCCAGGGATCCGCTACTATTTTCACAGAGATTCCTTGTACTTTCCTTTGTGTACTGCCACTTGGGGCTTCTGGTTCAATGTGGTGGTCCACTCTGTAGTTTTACAAGGACTCCTGGTAGATTCAACAACTATTTTGAGTGTATGAGGCAGAGTCCTAATTTTGGCTTATTCTGTAAAGTACACTAGGGGGGACCATCCTTCCACTGGGCATCAGGCTAAATGACTGCCTATAACATCTGCCACATGCCAGATTTTATACAACTTGTCCATGATTAAGTTTTCTCAGTGCAGAACAGAATGTATGAGTGTTTTGAATGATTTTCAGAGAGCCCCTGTAAGAGTGTTACCCCCCCCCCCCATATGCACATTCATGTTATTTAGATGAATAAAAAAAAAAAACAGTAAATTATCATTATCAGCGAATATAAAAAGGTAACTGGTTCTGCAGAAATCAAGCCGGACCTGCAGAATTAAGATCTGCAGGAACAAATGTGCTGCTTACTGAAAAACCTTTCATACAGACTGTAACTTCAGAGCAACTGTTATGAAGGCTATTCTATCTCTTCTCCTTCTGACTATATAAATGTATCTTTCACGGTTTAACATAAGAAATATTTGATCCCGTACAAGAGCTTGGTTTTTGATCTACTACAATGCCTTTCTATCAACTCATTTCAGAATCTTTTCAGATATTTTCTATTTCATCCATTATCTATTACAACTCAAACAGATGATCCTCGCTAGATTTGGGTACCACGGTCAAGTGACCACAGACAGATCAGCCATAGATGCCCGTGTCAGGGATCCTGCATCATATTGAGCAGCTATAGCAACTTACCAAAGGTGATCACTTAATAAATGGTCATGTCATGAATATGGAAAAATCTAATTGAACTCAATTCAAGGAAATTGATTTTTTATGTGGGTCTCAAAACCAAATCAATGGTTTGGGTCAACCATATAATTATGAAATATATACCAATGTAAATGACTTTCAAAGTTCTCATACAAAAGAATATGGAGACTCGATGTAAGCTGAAAACTTCACGTTGTGGGAAAGATGACAGCCACCTCGTAGGAGAACAACAACATGGGGACCACACACGGAGAAAATGCTTTGTTCCAAGTAGTAGGCGTTAATAGAGGGTGCCTGTTGCGTTCATTTTGCTCTTGAACAATGGAATAAATGTGCTTTTATATCATCTAATGAAGTAAAAATAACCTTGTAGTACTTATTAGGAAAACACAATATACTTTCTCATCTTAGTGTTCTAAAGCTACTATTTCATGATGAAGATAGTGCCATATTTAAGTTCTCCCATATATCACCACACCTACTAGCCTGCCAAAACAAATCAATTTTTACATTTGATAGGTTTGAAGTGGCTGAATGTGTTGGAGACTATGGAGACCTCTCCACTGATGTAGTTGATTCTATAATGGATACTGCTTTCAAGGTGTTTTTTTTTTTTACAAAGTGACACTTTATTATCAGAAGTAGATTTACTTTTAGAGCAAAGCTCACACTGGAGATAATGCCGAAAATGCAAACATGGCACATCAAAGATAAAATTCTGGAGTTGTTGCCATATATATTTAGAATATACTATGTACCAGATACTTTACAGACAGAGGTTCATGATAATTGGGTCTGACAGAGGATTATCTGACAAGGCGAATTCAAATAAAATCAATAAAAAGTATTTAATCAGTTTCCATTTACATGGATACTGCCATAATTCTTGTGTATTGGATGCAACCCACATATAAAGCACACCTAGTGTTCGTATGAATTTGGTTAAAAATACTAAAATGTTGATTTATTCTGCATACTGCGAACTTAAATGGCCATTAGAAATACATTTTGTATCAGAATGTCTTCATTATAACTGAATTCTGGTGCCAAAATTTCGTTATATAGGGATTATAGGGGGTAATGCTTTGGCTTGAAGCACTTTGTTTGTTTTAACCAAAATTTCATTATAAGAGGATTTGTTATAAGTAGATTTTACTGTATAAACTTTTGTTTTATGTATTGAATTTTCAGAATTCAAAAGATGTGTAGCTAGGAATCCCTAGACCTCTATGCCACCCTCCTCCTCCATCTGATGTATGGGTAGTATGTAGTGTAATATATAAAAGGAAATAATTTGTGTACCCTTATGGATTTTGTGTCGACTATCATCGTAATTTACACCTCAGATGTGGGTTATTATGGAAATGCGCTTTGCGCTGATCCTGATGCATTTTTTACACAGCCTATTTTTCTTGCATATCAAACACCTATAGCTGGACCTTGCATCTCAACCCCTACCCCTACCACTTCCCCTTCCCCTACCGCTTCCCCTACCCCTACCCCTACCCCTACCCCTACCCCTTCCCCCACCCTTACCCCTACACCTACTGCTGCAGATTGTTCCATAGATGTGGCATTTGAAACACAGACTGGTAACACAGCCAGTGTACGCTACATAGTCAAAGGTAAGTTCAGTATGAGGAACTCTAGTTAATCTACACATAAATGACTGACAGAAGTTTTATTATGTCCACTAAATAAAGAAAGTCAATTGAAACAAAGCTTAAAGGTTTTGAACTGATTAAATGTATTATGCTTTTAGATACCTTTACATGGAGCAATCAGCAGCCCCCTCCAGTATACTGTGAAATAGATGTCAAAATAACGGCAGAATCCTCGCCCCAGAGATCCATCATTATTTTCAGAGAGATTCATTGTAGCACTGTCCTGTCACCTGGGGCTTCTTGTAAAACCTACACTGGTTCACCTGAATACAATTACAGTAGTTTACTGTTCAATTTTACTAGGATCCCTGCTAGATTCAACAGTTCTTTTTTTACAGTTTATATGTCCAACAATGTAAACTTTAATGCTCCCTCTGCTTGCTACCCGGTAATGCAATACAGGAGATTTGGGTCCTGGTAACTACATTGGCACATCTGACTTAGCTTCTCTAGAAGGACCTAAAAACATTGCTGCTGTCATGGGTAACCTTCACTTACACAAGAGAGGGAAAGACCTCATCTATTTCATGTTGGTAAGTCAGACATTTTACAGACGTTTTATGGCCAGTATGCTTTGGTTCTCATATATTTATGAAAACTGTAATTTGCAATATTTTTTTCAGGAGTTGATATTTCCTGAGGAGGTTGGCATGAAATCAAATACATGAGGTTAATAAACAACCTTGTTCTGGGAGAGATCAGCCCCAATAGCAATTTTGCTAGCATCAGTGTCTAAGATAAAACGACCTACGGGAGTGGGGAATCGAAGGACAGGGGTTTCCTTGAACCTTCGTTTTAACTTGACAAGGGCATGTTCAGCACTTTCTGTCTATGCGAATGCCTCGTAACGACCTCTACTACCTTTAGGCTCCTGAACTATCAAGTCCTGCAAGGGACTCACAAGTTCAGCGAACCCAGGGATAAAATCCGATAGTAGGAGCAGAACCCTATGAAAAAACAAATTTCTTTCACTGTAGTGGGCCGAAACCCATGTCATTACATCGCTAATTTTCCCTGGATTAGCTTCTACACCTTGTTCAGATACAAGTCGTCCCAGGTACTCCTAAAGAGTCGACACTTTTTAGGTTTCAACTTCAGTCCCAAGGCATGCATTCTATTTTTTTGGGTATGGGTATTGATGCAAAGCACCAGCCCGTTTATTTTATATTATCCTGGTTACAATAGAAAAAAGCTTGTTCAGCTTGAAAAGTATTCCTTGCAACCAGCCTATCTTCGTAATTTCAAGTAATATATATATATATATATATATATATATATATATATATATATATATATAACAATGAAATAAATCATGATTTGTTATAACAATACGTAATATGACATTCTCTATGAAATTCACATAACTATTTAAGTACATTAATATACTCAAACAGTACAATCTCTATAAACTGGTGTACTTAACCTCTCAAAAATTACTATTATTAGGCCTATCCTGTACATGAGATTTTGGGGCAGGCACCCCTCATTATTTCTGACCTTGTGTATACCCAAAGACTAAACATTTTGACATCATTATAGTTAAATGAATACAGTAAGGGATGAATGGGAGATATGAATTTTGGTGTTATCTTAGGCAAAGAGTGACCTTCCCAAGCATTTCTTCTGATTTAATTGAAATTCTTCGTATGATGTTATATTTCTTGTTGCTGTGGGAAGTGCATTCCAAGCCATTGCACCCCTGTATATAACACTTTTCCTAGAAGTTTCATATTTTGGTTTGACAGTAAGGAAGACATTTGCATTGTGGGTCCTAGTAAATATTTCTCTATTATTTAATAGAGAAACATTATCTTGTTGTTTATACATAAAATTCAATAGGTGCATTTCTCTACGAGGGGCTAATGGGGACAACATTGCCTGCTGATGTGTTAAATATGAAGGGTACCTATTGTCCAAACCCATTGCTGTTCTTAAGGCCTTATTCTGTGTAACCTGCAGCTTATCTAATATATATACTCCAGTCACATCATATAATATATCCCCGTAATATGCATAAAGTAACACTATCGATTTATAAATTCGTAGCAATGAGTTGTTATCTAGAAAAGGTCTAAGTTTAGATAACATCAATACCTTATGTAACATTTTACGACACATTTCTTCGGCATGCCTATTAAAATTCAATACAGGGTCTAAATAAACTCCAAGGTATCTGAAACTTAATACCCTCTCTATTTGAGTATTGTCGAATAGAAGTGTATGATTTTCAATTTTTTTCAGCCAAGGCCTCAACCCAAAAATCATATAATTTGTTTTTTTTAGCATTTAGTGTTAGTTGATTTTTTTTAAACCAACCTTTCAAGGCCTTCAAATCATCTTGAAGTATAGTAGTCATTTGTTGGAGATTATCACCCTGTATCGACACCACAGTGTCATCAGCATATAGAAAAACTGAACAATTTTTTATAGCATTTGCCAAATCATTCACATATATCAAAAATAAGGTAGGACCTAGTATAGAGCCTTGTGGCACCCCACAGGCTACTACACCCTCCTTAGACATTAGCCCATTTACCAATGACCTTTGCTTCCTATCCCTCAGGTAGTCCTCAAGCCAAACTCGAAGTTGACCTCTGATACCAATTTTCTTTAATTTTTCTAAAAGAATTAAGTGATTAACAGTATCGAAGGCCTTCTTCAAGTCGACAAAGGTGGCAATGGTGTAAAGGCCATTATTGATACCCCTATAGATTTCATCTGAAAAATAGGCAACTGTACCAATCGTAGAATGACCAGATCTGAATCAATTTTGTCTTTCGTCCAAAATGTTGTTAATTTCCAAATAATTCATTAACCGATTATTCACAATTTTTTCTAGGAGTTTACCAATAATTGGAAGTAGTGTCACTGGTCTCAGATTGGAAACATTTGTCTTATCACCCTCCTTTTTAATGGAACAATGGTGCCTATCTTCCAAGCTGTAGGTATTACACCAGAATCAAGAGGCAAGTTAAATAACTCAACAATCCTCTCAGGTATTGCTGATAAGGCATCTTTCAGTACCCTCGACGAAACAGTATCAATACAGGAAGATTTACCAATATAGATGTCCTTTACCAATTTTAATATCTCATCTACATCGGTATGAACATATTCTAAATTACTATCTATATCTATGCCATCATAGGACCAGGGGGTGTTCAAATCTCTTGCAAGATTTGGACCAATATTTAGAAAAAAAATCATTCACAAAGTTGGGTATCTCAGCATCAGAAACCATACAGTCATTTACAAATCCTTAAGATGACATCTCAACTTATTCCCATCACCTTTAATTAACCCATTAATTTCTTGCCATAATTTTTTACTATCATTGCCATGATCTAATAGCTTCGTCTTAACAAAATCAGCTTTTGCTTTCCTTATTTGCTTAGTACAATTATTTCTTAATTTCTTAGCAGTATCCCAATCAGTAGTATTTTTTTAGGCCACCGCTTTCTTAAGTGCATTATCCTTATCCTTAATTAATTCCAGAATATAATCTGTAACCCAGGGGGCTCTCTCCTTTTTGACAATATATTTCCTAATGGGACACATATCGTCCAGTTCCTTCAGCAAAACATTTAGAATGAATGTCCATCTTACATTGACACAGTCACAGTTATTTGCTTAGTACAATTATTTCTTAATTTCTTAGCAGTATCCCAATCAGTAGTATTTTTTTAGGCCACCGCTTTCTTAAGTGCATTATCCTTATCCTTGATCAATTCCAGAATATAATCTGTAACCCAGGGGGCTCTCTCCTTTTTGACAATATATTTCCTAATGGGACACATATCGTCCAGTTCCTTCAGCAAAACATTTAGAATGAATGTCCATCTTACATTGACACAGTCACTATCATCATGTGGACCCCAGTCAGCATTTCTTATACATGCCTTAAACAACTCAGAGTTGTAACGCCTATAAGAACGCCCATAAAATTCACTCTTAGCTGCACATACTACATGGTCAATAAACATTATGCCTACCATATAGTGGTCACTAATATTCCATTTCCTTATTAGAGGCTCAAAGTTTTTTGTCGTATTTGTTATAACCCAATCAATACAGGTTTTGGATTCTTCTTTAACTCTAGTATATTCTTTAATTATTTGTTTTAAGCCCAAAATGTTAAGACAAATTTTCATTAATTTTGTTGAAACCATCTTAGTGTTTAGAAAATCAATATTGAAATCACCTATGACAATCAGGTCCTTACGCCTGAGATTAGCCCTGTCAATCAGAGAGTGTATACAATCAACAAAATTTGCCTTGTCACCATCCGGAGGTCTATATACATTGGCTATCACTATGTTCTTTTTACCAATCCTTATTATTTCTATCCATTGAACCTCAATATCATTGGAACTTATGTTAAGGTGTCCATATGAAGTAGTTGAATAGAGTAAGTCATTTCTTATATACATTGCCACACCCCCACAGGATTTGCCTCCCCAGTCCCTATCCCATCTCTCAAAATTATATCCATTCAAATGTACTAACCCACTATCCATGCCCTCCTCTAGCCAACTTTCAGAAATACCAATAACTGCATCATTTCTTTCTCCCATATATATTCGCAATGAATCAATCTTAGAATTTAAACTACATGTATTCAGGTGGGAAATCCCTCCTTATATCCCTACTCCCAATAATTTTAATACAATATTCAATGTGAAATTCAATCTTGACATAGAAATAGAAATAAATCCACCGTACATAATAATAATAATAATCTTTCATTTTTAAGCAGATACATAATACCATACACTTTAAAGTTTTACAGCTGGCTCTATATATAACTCAGTAGCGTCCAGAATAACCTGACACCAATGTTAAGTGATCCGCGTCTCTACCCCTCACGACGCCATAGACTAAATATAGGATTGACCCAGAGGTGGTCCACAAGCAATCAATCAGCTGCTTTGCTTTGATATTATACAACAGGCACACTAGGTCAACTATCACTTACTTCTTAATACAGTCTGTAAATGCATTGAGTATGACATATATCGAAGCTGTAACTAATCAACAAAGCCATTGATAATCCCAGTAATAATTTCTGCTTTAAATCAAGTACTAGTGGGTATCCTCATGGTGCCAAAGAGTCCCGTAATTCCATCAGAATTTGCCCCATTTTGTTCTCCTTCACCGTCTCTTGTGAAATTTGATTGGCTTGTGCAATCGTAAAATTACAACCCCATCCTTTCTCATTGGTGGCTTCATATATGGACCCTTTTACTTCACATAGGCGTTGTTCCAGTGATTCGTCTTGCCCAAACTTTATATCCACTACCTCCTTCATGATCATGTATTTTCTGTCTTTGTTGTCTTGTTTGGTAATTCTTATCCCATGAGACAACTTCTTGGATTCATACCCATCCCTGCAGATTTTAATTAATTCTGCTTGGTCCTCATCATCATTGTATTTGGCTACCTTGAACCAGAACAGTTGTTCTGCACTATGCCACATAACGTCATCATATACTATCTTACAGGGATACATGTTCGATAGAAAAGCATGGTGCGACTGGTATGCCACCCCATCCTTAACATTCACTACCTTTGCTGCATCTAAATTAATTCCTTGTGGTAGCTTATCAATTTCCTGGTAGCCATACGATTGTTCGTCGACTTCGATTTCGAGCCTTTCACTTTAACAGCCATGCCCTTATCTTTGGCTACAGCAGCCAGACAGCGGAGATCTTTTCTCTCTTCTTGTTGTTCCCTTGTCAGATCATCTGAAACAAAGATCTTTTTCCATCTGTCCACATTCCTCATTTTGGATACATTCTTAAACAGGTTAAATTTGTGTTCAATTGATTTAAACCTTATGAAAATATTCCTGTTTTTATCACTGCCTGCTTTTTTCTTCCCAACTCGATAGGCACTATCAACTCCGACGTATTCACCATCTTCAATGGCACCAATATCCTTCATAATATCCACTATGATTTTTCTAGGGGGGTCAGTGTTGTCCTCAGGTACCCCTTCAACAATAATGTTCTTTCTGCATCTGGCCTCGTCTATCTGTCTTATTCTTAAGTCGCTATGATATGACTTATAGGCCAACCTTTGATTCTCCACCTCTAGGCGTTTGATGTTGACAGTTACTTTGTTTATACTACTCTCAGCCTATCTCGCAGTGACTGCAGTTCACCCTCTTTATCGCTCATGAATCCTTTCACCTTCTCTATATGACTATCCATACGTTTGGTATTGTCATTCAGAGTTGTCTGTAATTCAGAGAATTTATTCACCGTGACAAATTTGATTTTTTCATTTCATCCATTGCCTTTAACAGGACACTATCCATATTTGTGGTTTCGCCAGCCCCATTTGTCTTGGCCGCCATATTGCCTTCCTCGACTGTTTTAGACCCTCTTCTATTTGTCCTTACTCTCCTATCAGACATCACAAGAATAGTCCAAAAATACAGCCCATTGACTTACTGGATGTTCATGTGTCAAAATTTCTCCTTTCTGTTGTAGTAGAGGCCAGGTTAAACTTGATGATGGTTGATTCTATCAGCCCGCCACTCCCAGCTAACCTTCGCCATACGCCATATTCTCATCAGTTCATTGAACACTTCTGCCAGATTAGCCATCGCTTCATTCGTCGTTTTGCTGAAGACAATGATATCATCAAGGTAAACAAGACAGGTCTTGCCTAATAAACCTCTCAATATGTCTTCCATCATTCGCTTGAATGTGGCGGGGACACAGACCAAACGCCATCCGATCAAATTCATAGAGGCCCCTCTGGTATGAAAAAGATTGGAGATGAGACAGCTAAGCCACTTATTTCCTCCACGGGCGTCTAAGCATTCGTAGATGCATGGGAGTGGGTAGGCATTTTTCTTAGTCACCCCGTTCAGACATCAATAATCAATGCAGAATCGCATGGTCCCATCCTTCTTCATCACCATCTGGACAGGACTGGACCAGGGACTAGAACTTGGGCTTACCACACCCGTATCCAACATTTCCTTTAGTTGTTCATCCACTGCAGCTTTCTTACTGAAGGGAATCCTTCTATAAGGAACTCGGACCGGGTGTGCGTCACTGGTGTCTATCGTGTGCAGACAACGATCGGTGCGCCCTAATGGTTCATCTGGAATTTTAAAGACGTCGACATGCTTACTAAGTAAGGCGGACAGCTTCAGTCTTTCTTCTGGCTCTGTCAAGTGAGTATCTCCATACATATCCAACAGCCAGGTAGGAAGTCCCACCCCATGTGGGCGCTCGCAATAAATGCTTTCTCGAAGTCTGTACCCTCATGCTAGAGACGCATGATCACAGATCCTACCTCTAATGAATTAAATTCACCATTTCTGTCAGCATAATGTATCATACCAATCGAGACATTGTCCAGGACAATGTCTCGATTCAGTGGATTACAGACTGGAAACACTGTTTGACGGACATTGCTGACAAGGGCAGCTTCCCCTATCAATCCTAAGCTCCCCAGAGTTTTGGGATCAGGTTCCACTATGCCCTGCCGAGTATATTTTACACCCTCGGATCTAACCAAGACGTCACTTCGACATCTGGCGGGTATCCGACAGGTCTGGGCTACTGAGGCAATCAATGATATTCTTTTCAGTACACACTGATAGAGCTGTTCTTGTGACTCTGCTATGAATAATTCTCCAGACCATACATTGCTGCAAAATCCAGCCCGAGAATACCATCGTTGGCCACATTGGCTACTATAGGGCTAAACACATAGTTGACCTTAAGAGGTAAAACCAATGTCTGCATCTCAGATCCAGTCGCACACACGCCATTATTCCCTCGTATAGATTATCCAATGGTACATTCTCCCGAGTTCCTGGGAGATTATTGTATGGCTAGTGCCAAAATCTACCAAGAAGTCTAAAGTACGTCCCTGAATCTTTACAGGCAGGTACCAACATTTTCCCAAAAGAGGTGCTGACCCTGCTAGCATTTTCAAACCTACATCAGTATTCAGATCCATCCCCTTCTCCCTTAGATAAGTGAGACAGGGATCATCCGAGGGAAGCTCTGTAGCGCAGACTCGGCTCAGGACATGTTCGCACAAAATGTCCCTGCCTTTTACAGTTCCAACACTTGGCTTCTCCGAACTAGCAGCAGGAACTTTCCCTCCCTCAATAGCTTTGAGTAAATCTTGTAATTGACTCAACCAGTAGGTCTGTTCCTTTGCCTTTGATTTGGAGTTTTTGTTTGACCCCTTCAACTTGCCTACTGGTTTCTGGCTTTTCTTTCCCTTACTTCCAGTAGCAGGATTCGAGTAAGCGGCCATATCACCCTGCCCCCCTTCGACCAAATCACTTTCAGCCACCGCTGACATTGTATTTGTCAAAGTAGGAATAACTAACTTAGGCAGTAATTGTCGTTTTCTTAAGAATTCATCTGCCAAGTCTATAGTTTCCTTAAGAGACATGTATGTGCGCCATTCTCGTAACACTTCCTGCTGCAACTCAGTGTCATACAATCCTCCTATGAACAACTGGTTTACCTTGGTTATTACCCACTTGGCAGAAAAACGTTTTTTTGACGTCAAAAAAACATTTTATTTTGGTTCCTAAGTTTGCAAAACGGTTTTTTTCAACGTCAAAATAACGTTTTTACATGTACTCAAAAAATCGTTATTTTGACGTTTTTATAAAAACATTTTTATATCAGGTTAAAAAAACGTTTTATTAACGTAAAAGAAACGTAAATAAAAAATGTTTTTATTTGGTTGAAAATTGGTTGAAAAAGCAAACGTTTTTATTTGGTTGAAAATTGGTTGAAAAACATTTAAAAACATTTTTTTAACGTCAAAATAACGTTTTTTAAAAACTTTTTTCACCCAAACCAAATAAAAATGTTTGCAAAAGTTATAAACACGTTTTTTGCCAAGTGGGTAGCCATTCAACTGAGAAGTCCACTCCTGGATAGGCATCGCCAGAAAGACGTCTTAGAGCAAAGCCAAAGGCTCTAATGCTTTCATTCTTGCTCTAGCATCTCTTCTCTAAAGTGACTTTAGGATCTTGGAGGCTTGAAGTCATGGCTTCCGTTACCATATCGACTAACCATTCCAAGGTTCCATCACCATGTTCCTCCCATAGCCACACAGTATCTGAAGCGGGGCCATTCTGAAGTAACATTAAGAGTTCAGCTAATGCCATACTTGAGGTCCACACATTCATTCTACAGACATGATTGAATCCATCGTACCACCTGAGCCAATCATCTTTCCAAGTAAATGGAAGACACTCCAGAGGCCTAGTTCGAGCAGGTTCGTGCTCGATAGAAGTGTTTTCAAACATTCTGCGCGATCGTCTTACACGATCGAGGGCAAATGTTGTACCTCTTCTAGGGATCTGATTGTCCATTCCCATGTTTCTTATAGTCGCATCTGCATGACTATAATTCAACCCCGAAGTATTAACAGCTTCAGTTATACCTACTGGTGATGCCTCGAATCTGATCTCTTTATACTTCGGTGGCACAACACAGGTCTGTGGGGGGATAGGTGTCGAGAACTGATCGATCACCCCCCTTAGACCATCGGGAGGGGGGATCGATCTCCTTGGTGGGTTTCGACTTGGTCTCGATTCAATTTTCGAGATGTTGTCTATCTTCCCAACCATCCGATCGATTTCCGCTTGTTGTTTCAACGTTCTGCCTGTCTTAGTTCCGAATTTAGGAAATCAAGACGGCTTTGCTCAGGTTCCGAGAGATCTCGTTGCTCGTTGAAAGCTAAGAGCTGCTTAGCCTCAGCCATAGCGCGGTTAAGCCACTCAACGTAGTCACGGTTATCGACTGGGATCTTCGAGGATTCCGACTTTGCAGTGCAGCACCTACTGTTATGTCATTCCTCATTGGCCCAAGCGGCACGCACTTTCTCGTCTGTTTGCTCCTGCAGACGTTGTTAAAGTGCGAGTTTGTCACAAACTTCTTGATTTACCCTGACTTTATCGGCTTCTCTACGAGTCAATATCTCTCGTCGGAGTTTTTCATTTTCCCCACGCATGCCGTCCAAGGTACAAGTCTCTTTTTCTTTTAGAGCTTCAACTACCATGGTTTCAGATTGAATGGCTCGAAGTTCTGCCTCCTGCCTTGCCTTTTTTTTTCATCATAATCTGATATACGGCCATCTTGTCGGCGTGAATGATACGCTCCTCTCCATGATGAAGCATTACTGCCTCATCCCTGGCTCGAGCATCCTCGTTAGCTTGCATCTGACAGAGTAACGACTCCCTTTCCTGATGTAGCTTCTCCACTTGCTTTTCATAAGCATTTAAGTGGCCTGCTACTTCTTCAGAATGCTCGGCTGATTTTTGGATCAGCTCCTGCTTCAACTCCTGCAGTTGTCCCTCCAACATAGTTTTCTCTACTTCCTGTATTTTCAACTTATGTTTCAGGGATGTCTGCTGTTGTTGGGCATCGCGAAAATCATTTTGAGCTTTCTCAACATGTTCTAGCCGGCTTTGTGCGACACGTTCGATTTTTGCTTCGAATTCTTGACACTTAACAGCTGTCTTTCTACTCTGCTCAACCTCGGACTTCAATGCAAGTATCGACTCTTTCTCACTAGAAAGCTGCTTTAGAGAGACGCAGTGAGTGAGTATGGAAGCAAGATGTTAGTGGATGCCATAGAATATCCTAGGTAGCTAGTGGTCTGATGGTATCATGCCACGTCCTTTGGTGTTCGCTTGTTTTGCATGTCTGGGTGAGCAGTAGCCAGGATTGGCTGTTATCAGACAGGCACGAGCTGCTACGGGGTTTACATTCTGCCAGGCAGGAAGTCGTGTGGTGTGGGGACAGCCAGCGGTAGTGGGAGATTGAACGGCACCCAGATTGGGCCTATTTTCCCTGCCACTTGCTCTTCTAGGGTAGAGCAGGAGTTCCAGCATTTTTATAAAATGCTGTGGGGCAGGAAGAGTGAGTGCCCTCCGGGCCCTCTGCTGTGCATCCAAAATGTTTGATTCTCAGCTCAGCTGTGTACTAATATGGAGGCTGGCACCCACACCCTGCAGCACACATCACCCAGACATTGCAGTGTTAACTTGACTCCTGTGGCCACTTAGAAGACCCTCTTGGAGGAACAAAGACCACTCCGGCAGGTATGACTTTAGAGAAAATTCCATTTGATTGTATTTTGATTGTTTGAGAGGTTTTGTTTAATCTGTTACATTTTATCGTGCTGGGTGTATGGTCTCAATGCTATATTAAAATGATTGTAAAACTATGTCAGATCTATAATTAAACATTCAATGAGCTTTTCTAATTCACTGTTGTCTTCTCACTTAGAGTAAAATCTTGTCATACATTCAATGGTATTGAGGGGTTGTGCAGCCTCAGTGATCACTAATACAGCTTTACCTTTGATTTTATTTGCATACAGAGCTCTCCTTTTGCCATTCAGTGCCAATGTCTTAAGCATTGGAGGCCTGGAGGACAGAGTCCAATCACATTGTAAAATTAACAGCAATCACGGTTGTTTGTCATCGGTATATATATATATATATATATATATATATATATATATATATGTATATATACATACATATACTTGGCCGCTAGATGGCCCTGCCACTTGCTCTGACGTCACCGTCGGCGGCCGGGGGCTATAAAACGCGGTGTTCGGTGGTTTTATGGCAGACGCGATCAGACACTCAGGTGGCCTACGTGTAAGCTATCTTAAGGGAGTTCGGTGGCTGGTTTCTAGTTCACGAACAGAGTGGCGTCTCTAAGCAAGAATAAGTACAAGTACAAGTATCAGTATAAGCAAGTAACTGATGACCAGTGACTGTTAGTCCTTGAGGCTCCTAAGAAATAAAACAACAACAAAGGCTGTAACTTTATATTCCATTCTTTATATATGGTGTCGACTCTGGTTATTACATTGGTGACAGCGGTGGTTGTTTACATTAACGAACCCAGGCATACCAGAGTAGAAAGAAAGGCATGGCAGATAGCGAATTAAAGATGGAGGAGGAGAGGAAAGCCCTGGAGGAGCAGTTAGGGGCGGGCAGGCGAGGAGAACTGATCCAGGTTGTGGATGAGGAGATCTCTGTTAAAGTAAGAGGGGTGGTGGCTGCGGTGGCCGGCGCCACCGACGCCGCCGGAGCAGACGACAAGAAGTGGGTGGTGGAGGAGCGGCCGGACGTAAGGGCAAAGGATGCAACACCCGGAGAGGAAGTGGGAGTAAAAGGTGACGTGGCTAGTCACCGGGCACCTCTTGGTGCGGCGGCTAAAGTGGAAAGCGAGATGGGCGGGTCGGTGGGTGGCCAGTTCGGTGGCTCGGTGTTCGGTGGAGCGGGGAACGATAAGGCAAGGGAGGGTCACCGGAGAGAGGAGCTTGCGCGAGACTGGGGCCCTGACAGAGCCCATGGGGAGGTCAGAGAGGGCCATGGAACGGTTGGAAGGGAGGGGACAGACCCGTTAGCGGAATGGCTGAGGCAGGGCAGCCCCAGAAGTAGCTCTAGGACGGAGAGTGTGGAAGGGGCCAGGAGCTCCACGCCCCTGGGGATGGATCAGACGCAGGGGACGATGGCCAGCTTGCGGGATACGCCCGGTAGGCCGGGGCCCGGGGGCGAAGGGGCCACCCGGAAGCCAATTGTTATGCCGGGCAAGTATGATGGGTCGAGCGACCTGGAGGAGTTTTTGTCACACCTCTGCGTCATGGCCAACGGATGGACGGAGAGGGAGTCGGGGACGTTTCTAGGAATTAGCCTGTTGGGGGTCGCCCGGCGGCTGTTGGCGTCAGAGCGGCCGGCTGCTCCTGGGGGATATAAGAAGTTGCGGGACGCGCTAGTTAATAGATTCCAGCCGAAGAGTCAGGTAGAATCGTATAAGGCTCTGCTCCGCACCCGGGTGCGGAAGCCTGGGGAGGAGTTACAAACCCTCTCTGAGGAGATCCTGCGACTGGTGCGGCTGTCCTACCCTAATGCGGACGCCCAGATGGTAGATGGCATTGCTAAGGATAGGTTTGTCGAATGTCTGGAGGATACGGAGCTCCGACAGTGGATATACCAGGGCGAGATCCCGACCCCCCTACGGGCGGTGGAAAGGGGTATACGGGCGGAAACTTACCTTAAGGAGGAAAGGGCAAAGGCAGTGAAGGTCAGGTCCACCACGAAGTCGATGGCGGAGGAGATGGGGGAGCTGCGGGTGGCGGTCACCCAAATGAAGGAGTCCCTTGCCCGATCGGCCCCGGTAACCGCAGAGGGGGAGGGGGCAAGTCGGGGACGGGGCTGCTTTGAGTGCGGGGCTCCAGATCACTTCAAGCGTGACTGCCCTGCCTGGAGGAAGCGGGTCAAGGCCGCTCGGAAGAGAGAGGCAACGAAGAAGGCTTCGGAAAACTAGACTGGGTCCCCTCTTCCAGCCGGGAGGAGACCCATGGATTGGAAAAGAGGAGAGAATGGCTGGGTCGGAAGGAAAAGAAGGGGAACGGCCTGGAGGTCGGAGGGAAGTCATGGGGTTCAAGGACATCCACTTAGTGGTGGACACGGGGGCCACCAGCAACCTGCTCTCCACAGCGTGGTGGAAGGCGGAGGGGTCCCCTGGGGATTTGAGACCGGTGATAGCAGCATTCCATACGGCGGACGGGAAGCCGCTGCCAGTGGAGGGTCGGGTGATGACGGAGCTGCAGTACGCGGGCCGCGCGGAAACTACATCGTTCGTCGTGGCCGATATATCCACCCCTGGCCTACTGGGTGCAGATTTCTTGAGGCAGACGCGGGCGACAATCGACATGGCCGGGGAGAGGCTAGTGTGGCCGGAAGAGGAGCAAGGGACTCGGCCCTGCCGACTGGTGAGCTCGCGGACGGAATGGGTGAGGGGCCGCACGGAGAAGGTCATACAGGCGCGGATGCCGGAATCGGCCGGGCAGACGGACATGCTGGTGGAAGGAGTGGAGAAGGTGGAGATAGCGAGGGGGATTCGAATAGGCAGGTCATTGGTGACGCCCAACAAGGGGGAGGTGCCGGTCCTGGTCTGTAATCCGGGTCCTAACCCGGTGGTCCTTTACAAGGGGATGCACGTGGCCGTGGCCGAGGCTGTGAGGGAGGAGGAGCTCCGGGGGGAGGAGTGCCGTATGGTGACCGAGGAGGGGCCGCGCGAGGGGTCCCGGACGCTTGTAGAGCAGCTGTTAGGGGGAACCCAGGTCGAGAATGATCAGGGGTGGATCCCACTCATTGCCCGGAATAAGGCGGCATTCCAGGAGGGGGATGAGGACCTGGGGCATACCGACATGGTCTCGCACACCATAGAGACGGGATTGGCGGCCCCTATTAAAATGGCTCCCCGACGACTGGCGCCGCATCGACGGGAGGTCGTGGACAAGGAAGTGGAGGAGATGTTGAGGAAGGTCGTCATAGAGCCGGCGACGGGTCCGTGGGCAAGCCCCGTGGTCCTGGTAAAGAAAAAGGATGGGAGTGTGCGGTTCTGCGTGGACTACCGCCGTCTAAACGCGGTGACGGTTAAGGACGCCTACCCACTGCCACGGATAGATGATTCGCTGGACTCGATGGCGGGGGCGTGTTGGTTCAGCACGTTGGACTTGGCGTCAGGATACTGGCAGGTGGCCATGGAGGGGGCGGATAAGCCAAAGACGGCGTTTGTGACGCACCGGGGCTTGTTCCAATTCAAGGTGATGCCTTTTGGGCTCTGCAACGCACCCGGGACATTCGAACGCCTGATGGAAGTGGTGATGCGAGGGCTGCAGTGGTCCACTTGCCTCGTGTACCTGGACGACATTATCGTGTTTTCGTCCACCCTCGCCGAACATGCTACCCGACTGGAGACGGTACTAAAGCAGCTACAGGACGCCGGTCTCAAGGTCAAGGCCAGCAAATGCCAGTTCGTGAGGGAGCAGGTCAACTTCCTGGGCCACCGCATCGATAAGACGGGGATCGGGACCGATCCCGAGAAGGTGGCAGCTGTCCGGGAGTGGCCTACCCCGGTCTCGGTGACGGATGTACGGTCCTTTCTGGGGTTGTGTGGCTACTATCGCAGCTTTGTGCCCGGGTTCGCAGCCATCGCACGGCCCCTGTCGGAATTGACCGAAAAGAACAAGAGGTTCCGCTGGGACAGATCCTGTGCGGAGGCCTTCCAGGCCTGAAGGAGAAGCTGAGTGAGGCTCCGGTGTTGGCATATCCGAGGGCGGAGGGGCGCCTTCTACTGGACACGGACGCCAGCGATATGGGGTTAGGCGCCGTCCTCTCGCAGATGCAGGAGGGGCAGGAACGACCGTTGGCCTATGCCAGTAGGACGCTCAGCCGTTGTGAACGCAATTACTGTGTGACAAGGCGGGAATTGCTGGCGGCGGTGTTCGCAGTGAAAAAGTTTCGGCACTACCTGATTGGGCGGCCGGTCCGGATACGCACAGATCATGCAGCCCTTAAGTGGCTGGCGAGTTTCCGGGAACCAGAAGGGCAGGTGGCCCGGTGGTTGCAACTCCTGGAGACTTTCGATCACGTGATCGAGCACCGCCTCGGCCGGGATCATGGTAACGCGGATGGGTTGTCCAGGCGGCCATGCACGCAGTGTGGTATGGAGGGGGAGGGTGGCTCTCCCCTATTCGACCAACCGGGGGAATGTAGGGCAGTAACGCCGAGGGAGGCGGCCGCGGACGCGGAGGCTGATGAGGCCAGCGGGAGGTCCCGGGCGGCGGAGGGGGACGAGGAGGAGGAGGGTCCCACGTTGTCCTCCACGGAACACTGGGCGGCAGTGCAAGACCAGGACGCCATCCTGGGGAGGGTCCGGCGGTGGGTAGCAGAGAACGCGGGCCCCACATCGGCCGAATTGGCCGGGGAACCCTATGCGGTGCGGGCGCTGGCGGTACAAGTGCCGCGACTGAGACTAGAGGGAGGGGTGCTTACCCGAGTCTGGTGGGAACCGGGGGGCCGAACCTTCGGCCAGATAGTGGTTCCGGAGGGAAGGGTGCCGGAGGTGCTGGCGGAGGTGCATGGGGCTCCCCTGAGCAGTCACTTTGGGAGGGCCCGCAGCCTACGTCGGTTACAGCAAACCTACTACTGGCCCAGCTACAGAAGGGACCTTATACAGTGGTTGGAGACCTGCCCGCAATGCCTCAGCAGAAAGGGGGCCGTGCACCCCCCCCGGGCCATGATGAGACATGTGCCGGTAGCGTCAACGCTGGAAAGAATGGCCATGGACCTGATGGGGCCGTTGCCGAGGACGGGGAGAAAGAATCGGCATATCCTTCTTGTAATGGACTACTTCACGAAGTAGGCAGAGGCTATCCCCTTGCCAGACCAGGAGGCGGAAACGGTCGCCCGGGCCTTCGTGACGGAGGTGGTCTGCCGGCTGGGGCCACCTGGGACGTTTCATACTGATCAGGGGAGGAATTTTCAGGCCCAGATGTTCCGGGAGGTGCACCGTCTCTTGGGGGTGGCGCAGACCCGTACCTGTCCCTACAATCCGAAGTCGGATGGATTGGTGGAGAGGTGTAATCGCGCCGTGGAGGCCATGCTCGCCATGATGGTGGACGAGAACCAGGCGGACTGGGACTTGCAACTACCTTTAGTCATGGCCGCTTATCGGTCGTCGGTTCAGGCGTCGACCAATCAGACCCCCAATTTCATGATGATGGGGAGGGAGACACTGTTACCGGGGAGCCTCATCTACCCCCAGCCGGAAGGTGGCCACCTGGAGGGAGCCGGGGACGGGGAGGGGTTCGCCGCAGAACTGCAAGTCCGGATGGCGAAAGGCCATGCTTACGCTTTGAAGCATATGGGGGAAGCGGTCCGCCGGCAGGAGAGAAATTATTCCACCCGAGTGAGGGGGGAGGACCTGGCCGTCGGGGACACGGTGTATTACCTACTGCCCAAGAAAGAGGTAGGCAAGTGTCCCAAGTTCATGCGGCCGTGGTCGGGCCCATGGACGATCACCTGGAGTTTGGGGGGCCCGGTTTGGGAGATCAAAATGGGCCGGAAGACAGGGTGGTTCACTATGACTTGCTGAAAAAGACCCAGGCCCCGCGGGAGGAGCCTGCGGAGGTGGTACGGTGGGCGGGGTCTGCCGCCGCTGGGGAGTGGCCACCGGTGGCGCCCTCTGGAGCCGCCGCGGTGGTAGAGCCACCGGGGCGCCACCTAGTGTGGTCGGCGGAAGGCGGGCCACATCCGGGTGTTACGGCGGTAACCAAGGTGACTCCCGCCGACCACAGGGACACCGGCGACTCGGCAGCTTCCATGGGTGCGGTGACTAATAGAGGAGGGCGCTTGTGCGCGTCATATTGGCATTGGTACCTAGTAAAAGGGGAGGAAAAAGGCAGGGGTGACTCACCTGAGAGGGAGGGAATCCGGAGAGAGGCTGGGAGGCGTGGTGTGAGGGTCCCCAGGCCCGGGACAGCGGAATTCATCCTTCGGCCCCCGGCTGGCCACGGTGGGGGTTGGCGCCCAGAAAAAGAAGAAGGAGAGATTAGCACTGAGAGAGTGGTGGGGCGGGTGAAATTGACTCCACAGAAAAGGGACTTACCTGTGATTGGTCAGAAAAGGGCGAATCCGGCGCGAGAGATGAGTGAGAAGGTGGTCGCAATTTTTACGGCCAAGAACCGGCGGTGGGAGGAGCAGCAGAGGCGGGAAATGGAGGTGGCCACGGCCACACCCACCGACCGCCGACGCGGAGGCCGCCTGGTGTAATGAGCGGGAACTACACCGTGACCTCGTTAGGACCGCCGACCTAGAAAGGCGAGAACAAGGCGCGGCGTGGCCCCACAGGGACACCGACACCGAATCCGACATCATGAAGAAGTCGTCGGTGCCTCTCCCCTGTTCCGTTTGCGGCCGGAAATTCATGCGAAAGGACAGCCTTACGCGCCACATCAAGGCCGTCCATGCAGAGAAGGGGCCGGGATGGAATTGCCCGGGGCGCAAGTGCCAGGCGCAGGCGAAGGAGGGTCGGTGGGACGACCTGATGGCCCACATGGCGGCACAGCACCCGGGCCACCCGTGGCTGAGCCTGTCCAAGGCCGAGCAGCCACCGCTATATACCATACGGTATAGCGGGGCCGCCACCGGAGCGGTGGCGGCCCCCAGGGAGGAGCCACCGCCATCCGAGGAGGGCACTAGCGCGGACCCCGAAGGAGAGAGAGGACCGGGATAGGAGAGAGAGGGAGGAGAGACAGGCTGAGGAAAGGGAGAGGAGGAGACGGGAGGAGAGAAGAGTGGACGAGGAGACGAGGCGAGAGGGCCGGGGGAGTCAGCGGTATGAGGCTGGCCCCCATAGGAGTGAGAGTTACGGGGAGTACTGGAGGCGCCAGGAGTTCAAGGAAAGGTATGAGGAGGAGAGGGGCCGCCGGGGGCCGGGGCCCAGAAGAGAGGAGTGGAGGGAAGAGTGGGGAGAGAGGATCCCTGGGGCGGAGGTTCCGGGGCTACCGCGGGCGGAGGAGATGGACCCCCTGGCGGGGAGGCCGCTGTGGATCGGGGACACCTAACAGCGGATCCCCTGGCGGTGAGTGGACAACCCCGACAAGCTGCAGAAGTGGGCGGTGGGGCTGGCTCCATCCCCGGACCTGGGCGAGGAATACACCCCCGTAGGCGGGCGGGCGCACGGGTGGGTGGAGCTGGTGGGCCCATATCCCTGTGGCGTACGTACTACTACGCGACCACAGTTCAGAGGTATGACCCAGGGATGGGTCAGGGAGGCGTGCCCCCGCCACCACCTCCACCTCCCCTGCAGGGAGTGGGGCGACCTCCACCATCGGCTGCAGCGGGTAGACCGCCCACCCAGGCGTCAGGAGCAATGGGGACAGCCGGGCCCCAGGGTTCGGGCTTGAGTCAGCTGCCACCGTCATCCCAGGTACAAGGGAGATATGGCCATCAGACCCTCACACCCTTCGTCCCACCGCTCCCAGGGCCCTCCAGAGCCACCCTGCAGCCGCCGCCGCCGCGACCAGCCGAGGCACCCTTGAGCCGCGACCTGGAAGAGCGGATTCACCGGATGGTGAGGGAGGAGCAGCAGAGGGGGAGCCAGTAGGCAGGAGGAAGAAAAGGAGAAGCCGGGGAGAGCGGTCGCCAAAAGGGTGAGCGGGAGACGCGAGAAGGAAGAGGGGACGGGCAGTGGCCGGTGAGAAGGGATGGCAGGGACGTCGGAGGGCGCAGCTGGCAGCCCAGAGAGTCGGGAGGATCCCCGTGGCCAGGACAAGGAAGAGACGGCCCCACTTCCTGCATTGTTTTACCGCGCCCTTCTAGACCGTGGATTTCCGGTGATCGGTTGTATATAGCTCGTTCAGTGCATAGTCAATTAGGAACAGCCCACTGTTGGTGCTGGTAGTCCAGATTAAGTCATTTTGTATAAGTCATTTTAAGTCGTTCACGCTCTAGTCGGGATTAAGTAATATTACCTTAAGGGCGGTCCACTGTTGGAGCCCATAGGTATTGTAACTAATCATGATAATAAGGGGGGGGGATACTCACCTGGTACATACTACGGTAATTATAGGATTAAAGAGAATCTAGGTTTAAATAAAGTAATACTAGTCCTTAGGCTGTACGGCACGGGTGCCATTGTTGGACACTCGAGTAATGTTTATTATAAAAAGTTATACCCATAGAATAAAGTAAGGTGGGAGGGATGCAATAAACATTGGCCGGCGGCTCGGCGGCGGCCACCGAAGCTCGGTGGCGGGTTCCCGCTGTGGCCGCTAGGTGGCGCGTCGGCGGTGACGTCACAGCCTTGTGATGTCACCATCGGCGGCCGGGGGCTATAAAACGCGGTGTTCGGTGGTTTTATGGCAGACGCGATCAGACACTCAGGTGGCCTACGTGTAAGCTATCTTAAGGGAGTTCGATGGCTGGTTTCTAGTTCACGAACAGAGTGGCGTCTCTAAGCAAGAATAAGTACAAGTACAAGTATCAGTATAAGCAAGTAACTGATGACCAGTGACTGTTAGTCCTTGAGGCTCCTAAGAAATAAAACAACAACAACGGCTGTAACTTTATATTCCATTCTTTATATACGGTGTCGACTCTGGTTATTACAATATATAAATATATATATATATATATATATATATATATATATAACTTGTTGGTGGAGATGGGGCATAAATAAACCATTCTTTTGTAAGTGTACCTCTCCCTGCTAGTAGGCCTATAGTAGAAGACATGTACACACAGATGACAAAATAGCATAACATGGAAAGACGAATCTACCATGGCACAATGGTAGTCGGGCAACCATATTGTAGGATGGTCTGAACATGACCACAAAAATTTCCTGTATACACCACTTAAACAAAATTTCCAATGTTTGTGTTAAATTTCCTAAAGAAAATCTCAAGCCCATGTAAAAGTTTTAACCTTTTTCTACAAGAAAATACCAAAATATTTAAGATATGAACCCTTATTGTAAAGAAATTAACCATTGTCTTACATAAAACATAATTAAATGTGGCTTCCCTTAGAGTATAGTATGTAAGAACAGGTAGATGGGGGTTGCACTCACACCTAAGTACCACAACAAAGTAATATCAGCTCATGTTCTGCTTGGCTACACTCCACTGGAGGGTGGTTATGGTCCAGTGATCACAGGGCAGCAGGGTCAGAAATGGCCCTGGCTATACTTCTTATTCTGTAGACAGATATGTGCTGATACTTTTGAGTACAGGGTATGTTTGAAGTCTGGGGTTCCTTCCCAGCCTCGTCTCAGACCTGATAAAGACAGGTGTACATCCCGTCCATTGCTTGTTAAGCCATTATCCCCCCCCCCTTTAAACATCACAAAAACAACACATCATATATTCAAGAAAACCTTCATTTCAGTTGGGTTCAATGACTGCAGCCAGTTGATTAACTTTGATCGTACTTTTGATCAGCAATGTACCAATGCAGATTTGATTGTCAGCAAAGTGCAAGATGAGACCCCTGGTGTTTGAGGCAAGAACTACCTAGGGGATATAATTATGATGTACTATTCGAGGTGTTCGGGGTACAGTTTTCTGACTAGATCCAGTGCATTGTGGGTGGGGGTGACTTCGAACGCTAACTACCCCACCTCAGCTGGTTCCCTCCTCCCTCTTCCACCCCAGCCAGGTCTGGCTAGGTACCAGTCCTTTACTACACCTGGGAACAGAGTAAGTTCACTACAGGATCAACATTGACCCACATCGGGCAGACCAATAGGGGATGGCCTTACAAACTAGCATTGATCCCTCGGCCGTACTCCGAACGCACCGACTGATGTCATATTTTACATGACAATGACTTTGCCGGAATTATAGAATAAACATATGACCAATAATCATGAATCGGCGTTACCTGGGCTGCCAGGGGGGTCTAAAAATATTTTGGACCAGCCTAAAAAGGTTTAGGGTACATATAGTACAGGTGTTGGGGCTTACAGTCCATATATGCGGGTAGCTTAAATATCCACAGCATGGGACTAAAGTTAACCCAGTCAACAACAAAAATGTTATTTAACATAAAAAAAATGTTTTTAACTTTTTAAAATGTTTTGCCATGATAAGGAGCCATAGGAAAATGTTCTGAAATGTTTTGCAACATTTTTTGTTGACTGGGAAGGGTCTCTTTAGGGTCCAATCACTAGTGATTGTACCATAGATCTAAGCCTTAATAGAGTAAGATGTTGATATTAACAAGCTAAGTTACCCTCATAAAGGTCCATTGTCACATTATACAATGGTGACAGACTATAGGGCCTCTCTCAGGTCTAGGGTCTCTCTCGGGTCTAGGGTGTCTCTAGGGTCGGTCCAATTTCTAGTGATTGTACCATAGCTTAAGGGTCTCTCTAGGGTCTAACATGAAACTACCCCAACTCTGTTACCCAAACTAGATGGAGTACCCAGGCCAAGATATAGGAGCCAGACTTCCGATTATTTTGCATGCATTTAGGGATATATTAAGGCTCTGCATGGTATATCTATTTCATCTCTGTGCCATAGGAATAATAGAACATGTTTGCTATGTTAGGGTCTCTCTAGGGTCTAGTGTAGAACTGCCCATGTACCTTCAGTGACCCAGCATAAAAAGTACAGTGGCCAAATATTCCTATCTGGTCTTAAAATTTTCAGTGTGCTCTAGGGGAAATACCAAAACCAAAAAAGGAACCTATGCCCCAGCATTTTTTATTATTTGAAGTTGCACTTGAGATTTTTGTGTTTTTTTCTAAAAAAAAAAAACAAAAAAAAAGCACCCTCATTTTGGGTAGTTTTAGCCCTCTAGCTCCCTATACATGCCGTTGATAAATAATGATCACTCCCTTAGGGAGTGGGGGTTGGTCATATTGTTACAAAGTGTTTTAAGGAGGGAGGGGGGTCAAAAAGTGGCAACTAAATGAGACATTTGGTCTAGGCCTAGATTTAATTAGGTTAAAATATTTTCCAGGACCTTGTAATTTGACTGTAATTTGGTCAAATTGGTACGGGAGTAGTCTGAGAATTTATGCTTTTTTTTTGCATAACAAATTTATTTGGTAGGGGGATGGCTTATAGGCATGTTCTGCTATAGTTTGGATTAATGGTATACAAGACAAAAAAACGAAAACGCAACAGATCTGGTTCTATAATTTTTTTTATTTCAAGAGATGTCGTTCAAATATGATTCTGTTGAAGACACTTATGTCTGTGGACAACATATATACCCGACCACCTGAGTCCTAGTAGACTCCGTCTGCCTGCATGCGCTGCTAGAGTTATATAGCCAGCAAAAGGTAATCATATCCCCCTTGTGGATATTGCCACTGTCTATGCTACACATTGTAAACGAACAAACACCCACCAGCTATAATAATCATAAGTATATCACCACATCTCATCGCCATCTGTCTTGTACCAATAAATAGTAGTCAACGTAGATGAAGACGCAAGCACCGACATTCATTCTAACTCTTTTCGTAGCAATACATGTCAGCAATACAATGGTGCTTCTAATTGTCATGTTACAACAGCAATATAGGTACTAGGCCACTCCTTGCCAATAACAAGCAAAATGGAGAGAGTGAACAGAAAAAGCTAATGTAGCAGAGGAGAGGTCCAGAGATGAGATATGGTTGTGTAAAACAACAAAGTTATCACTCACAGCATACAGAAAGGGAGGCGGGGCAAGAGCTTAACTAAATAACATCTTCATGTTAGACGGATTTGACTTGTACCGGAGTCCCCTGCATCATCATCATACAAAATGAGCAGGGACACACAGTCCCCTATGTAGCAGAATATATCAAGGTAAGTATGTACACGGTCGGAAATGTTTTCTGTCAATGCCATGTGTATATAAATGTACTTACGATTACAATGCTATTATTGAACACTGTTTGCTTATTTCTTATTTCTACACATACATAAGAGAAGATCATCTGTCGATGAAATTGTTTTAACATACAGGTTACTAAGGAACATCGCAAATTCAGTTTATCAAACACAAAGGGTTTGTTTCAAATGCATTTTAGACAAAAAATCAACATCTTTTCCACCAGAGAAGAGTAAATGCTATTCTGTCAGAGAGGAGTCAATGTCAAGAGCAAGGAATATATCTTCTTATAAAATCAATAAGATGCTAGTTCACTGGGCAATGGTGAATATGTGACAAGATTTATTAACAGGAAGAACTGTTATAAGCATGTTGTATTAGTTAATGTCATTTATTCATATAACATAACGTAGGACACTTTTAAGATATCAGGCCATGATTAGTCACCTGTGTCTTCTTTCATAGTCCTATCCATACACATTTAAACTTCAAATTATATACAACAGAATTATGCAATAAGTTAAACTTCGCTAGCTGTTCCAATCACTCTACAAACTATTATAAAAAGATTTACACATTTTAGGTCCTACCGTCCATGCCAATGATTAAGAGTATAAAAATCTATCCATTATTGTACTTCAGTTAGCTGTGCGTTATTCACATGCAGTATAAAAATACCTGAACTGTGTCATGAAATTGTCTATGGACATTTAGAAAAGGGAAATCCTGACCTAAAACAGAGGTTTCAATTAATTGGATCATCGGATTACTCCGTGCACAAGACATCCACACATTCGATAGTACCCCTAGCCCAAATCAGCAGCATAATGCCCGTTACGAAGGCCGTAACCTTCCCATGACAAGACAGCAAATATTAGATTGTGTTAGGCTAGCGAAATAGTATGATGCATAGAGACTATTCTTGACCATTACAACTGTATTCATTTCTGTCTGTAACTGTTTTCAAGAATGTCGTCAGAGAATAACGCATCTGAATACTACAAATTCGAATGGAACCCAGAATTCAGTTGCTTTCTCTGCGAAACAAGCTTAATGTTTCATGTTTTGTGTATGTATTCTGATGTAATACCGAAAGAGCCATGAACCACCTTAGGGGGTTGGGCATGAAAATCAATGAGAACTATCTCAAGCTAGCTGTCTTTTTTTTTTAACCAGGAACAATACAAAGAAGGATTTTCTTGTAATGCTGACATCCTACACAGACTTGGCATGTTTTGGTTCTGAGAAACATTTGGAAGTCTCACATAAACAAACTGTGTTACAGTAAAAAATAGCTGTGGAACATGAGAATTATCATCACAACACCTTGCTCCCCACTCTGATTCTACAAGAAGTGCTTAATACTGGATGAAGTCAGAGTAGTATCACTGCTGCCGATTGGTCAACGACCCGGTGCTGGGCTTGTTGATATTGTTGTGTTATGACCCAGATTGCACAAGACCTTCATGCTTTCATGTACAAACATGTGAACAAAGCTGGGTGAACCTCTCTTATGGTACTGTGAAATGGATGATGTGTAACGAGTAACCTTTATAAAGTTCTAGTCAAATTCAAAGAGCTTTCGTACAAAAATGCAGAACTACTGGCGATATTTTCCTTTTAATGAAGGATGAATTTTAACAAGACTAACATTTTTTTCAACATGGCTAACATTTCCTTGAGCTGATATCAATTTCCCTTTTCCTGTCAATAAGTTATATCTCTCACTCAAAATTCTTTTGAATCAATCATCCTTTAGGAATTAATATTGCGATAATATAGCTTCTAAAAAATCAATTGTCTGATGGACATTGTCTATGGAGAAGTCTGTCAAATACAAAGTCAAAAGCACAAGATTTTCAGAATGTTCACATTCATCAAGTTTTTGTTGCTATGGAAGTTTTTGATATTGCTTTTGCTATTTAGAATCCAGTTTGGAAAAAGAAAGTTCTTAATGACAAATGCACCTTCCAGAGGTGAAAATGTTTCAAACTGTACTTTTCACAAATATGTTATCCTGGTAGATTTCTACAAGATATTAGGCTTTACACAAATGGATGCCAATAACTTGATAATGTTGAATCTACAAATAGATGCCAATAACTTGATAATGTTGAATCTACCTGAACACGCTCTAGTAATAGAATATGAGAAAGTCGATACACCTTCACTCATCTGTTTTTGCTTCTCCCAAGATGAGATAGGTCCAGACCAGACTAAACCCCACGACCTCAACATGAACACCACATGTTTTTTGTAAAGGTTGACAATAAACATATGGCTAGTTTATGATATATTTAACCTTTACTGAGAACACATACAATCTAGATTATAATGATGAATTGGAACATATTGATAATTTATGCATAAAAGAGTGTAGAGGCATGGTATTATAACCATAGTTTAGACAGTCATGTCTCACTGACGTATCTCATATCAGGCATACCGCAGTCAACCATAGTGACATTCTCAAGTATTGCCCCAGAATGTGGAGCCCTATATGACTACTACACTCCTATAATGCCATACTGTGAGACGAATGTCTGGACACTTTGCCAGGATCACACTGAGAACCATGAGAGATGACAGTGGTGGTAGCGTTATGTGGGTGTGTTGACTGGCGTGCCGTGGCTGTGCCCAGTGGGGGCCGGCAGCGCCCATGAGCAGGTTACTATACAAAGTAGGGTATAATACATAAGTGGATGGCTTGTTTGTGGGTAGTAGTAGTACTACAAGTAGTAGTTAAGTGGTGGTAGTGAAGAAGGCAGCAGCAGCAACGTAAGGCTAGTGGCGGGTGTGGCTGTGGTGGTGTTGCTGATGGTGGTGTGGGTGGTGGTGGTGGTGGTTGTGATGGGGGTGGTGGGCCTGGTCCTCGTCTTCTTGGGAGTGGTCGTCGATGGCGGCTTGCAGCGCAACAGGTGTCAACCACTCCTTGGGGATGGCTTTTTCTATGAAGGGGATGCAAGAGCTCATGTAGGCCAGTCGATTTACCCAACTTGGCGGTTCCTTGCCACACAGAATCTGAAAGATAAACAAAATCATGCTTCATCTTCATTTTGCAATCATGATGCACAGATGCTGCAGCTGTCTTAATGCATCATGCTCATGCTTCAAGAGTGTATCAAATGTCAGCTTGATTCATCAATATTATATCATCGGTAATAAATTTGGAGAGGTCATTCATTACCAAGGCCCTTTTACAAAACAGGTGGTTTAGAGAAATTTTAAAACCCCATTGCCCCCAGTGCTTAGTTACCCCTAGTGCTTAGTTACCCCTAGTGCTTAGTTACCCCTAGTGCTTAGTTACCCCCAGTGCTTAGTTACCCCCAGTGCTTAGTTACCCCCAGTGCTTAGTTACCCCTAGTGCTTAGTTACCCCCAAGGGCTTAGTTACCCCTAGTGCTTAGTTACCCCCAGTACTTAGTCACCCCCAGTGCTTAGTTACCCCTAGTGCTTAGTTACCCCCAGTGCTTAGTATCCCCCAGTGCTTAGTTACCCCCAGTGCTTAGTTACCCCCAGTGCTTAGTTACCCCCAGTGCTTAGTTACCCCCAGTACTTAGTTACCCCCAGTACTTAGTTACCCCCAGTACTTAGTTACTCCTAGTGCTTAGTTACCCCCAGTGCTTAGTTACCCCCAGTGCTTAGTTACCCCCAGTGCTTAGTTACCCCCATTGCTTAGTTACCCCCAGTACTTAGTTACCCCCAGTGCTTAGTTACCCCCAGTACTTAGTTACTCCTAGTACTTAGTTACCCCTAGTACTTAGTTACCCCCAGTGCTTAGTTACCCCTAGTGCTTAGTTACCCCTAGTGCTTAGTTACCCCTAGTGCTTAGTTACCCCTAGTGCTTAGTTACCCCCAGTGCTTAGTTACCCCCAGTACTTAGTTAACCCCAGTACTTAGTTACCCCTAGTGCTTAGTTACCCCTAGTACTTAGTTACCCCTATTGCTTAGTTACCCCCACTGCTTAGTTACCCCCAGTGCTTAGTTACCCCTAGTGCTTAGTTACCCCTAGTGCTTAGTTACTCCTAGTACTTAGTTACCCTCAGTGCTTAGTTACCTCCAGTACTTAGTTACCCCTAGTGCTTAGTTACCCCGAGTGCTTAGTTACCCCTAGTACTTAGTTACCCCTAGTGCTTAGTTACCCCCAGTACTTAGTTACCCCTAGTGCTTAGTTACCCCCAGTACTTAGTTACCCCCAGTACTTAGTTACCCCCAGTACTTAGTTACTCCTAGTGCTTAGTTACCCCCAGTACTTAGTTACCCCCAGTACTTAGTTACCCCTAGTGCTTAGTTACCCCCAGTACTTAGTTACCCCTAGTGCTTAGTTACCCCCAGTACTTAGTTACCCCCAGTACTTAGTTACCCCCAGTACTTAGTTACCCCTAGTGCTTAGTTACCCCCAGTGCTTAGTTACCCCCAAGGGCTTAGTTACCCCTAGTGCTTAGTTACTCCTAGTGCTTAGTTACCGCCAGTACTTAGTTACCCCTAGTACTTAGTTACCCCTAGTACTTAGTTACCCCTAGTGCTTAGTTACCCCCAGTGCTTAGTTACCCCCAAGGGCTTAGTTACCCCTAGTGCTTAGTTACTCCTAGTACTAAGTTGCCCCCAGTACTTAGTTACCCCTAGTGCTTAGTTACCCCCAGTACTTAGTTACCCCAGTGCTTAGTTACCCCTAGTGCTTAGTTACCCCAAGGGCTTAGTTACCCCTAGTGCTTAGTTACTCCTAGTACTTAGTTTCCCCCAGTACTTAGTTACCCCTAGTGCTTAGTTACCCCCAGTACTTAGTTACCCCTAGTACTTAGTTACCCCTAGTGCTTAGTTACCCCTATTGCTTAGTTACCCCCAGTACTTAGTTACTCCTAGTACTTAGTTACCCCCAGTACTTAGTTACCCCTAGTGCTTAGTTACCCCCAGTACTTAGTTACCCCCAGTACTTAGTTACCCCCAGTACTTAGTTACCCCTAGTGCTTAGTTACCCCCAGTACTTAGTTACCCCTAGTACTTAGTTACCCCTAGTGCTTAGTCACCCCCAGTACTTAGTTACCCCCAGTACTTAGTTACCCCCAGTACTTAGTTACCCCCAGTACTTAGTTACCCCCAGTACTTAGTTACCCCCAGTGCTTAGTTACCCCCAGTACTTAGTTACCCCCAGTGCTTAGTTACCCCCAGTACTTAGTTACCCCCAGTACTTAGTTACTCCTAGTACTTAGTTACCCCCAGTACTTAGTTACCCCTAGTGCTTAGTTACCCCCAGTACTTAGTTACCCCCAGTACTTAGTTACCCCCAGTACTTAGTTACCCCCAGTGCTTAGTTACCCCCAGTACTTAGTTACCCCTAGTACTTAGTTACCCCCAGTACTTAGTTACCCCCAGTACTTAGTTACCCCCAGTGCTTAGTTACCCCCAGTACTTAGTTACCCCTAGTACTTAGTTACCCCTAGTGCTTAGTTACCCCCAGTGCTTAGTTACCCCCAGTGCTTAGTTACCCCTAGTGCTTAGTTACTCCTAGTGCTTAGTTACTCCTAGTACTTAGTTACCCCCAGTGCTTAGTTGAGACAGGCACCTAATATAACCCTGTACATAGATATAACAATATGGTAAGCCTTATACAAGTTCATAAATATAACAATATGGTACAGCCTCATACAAGTTACCTACCTGTGCTAAGGAAGATGAGAAGTGGTTACAGTTCTTGTTCAGCAGGTGATACTGGTCTCCCTTAAACTCCTTCCCTAGTTGTTCCACAATACTTTTAACATCATCTGGGTTGAAATCAGTCGTACCGAGAACAATCGACTCCCTGTGGGCAAGAGAAAAAAAATTAAAAGACGTGCATTGGCACAGAGGGCTCAGGGCGACTTTTCCCGTGTTTTTTGAAAGGCTTCCAAAGCCTCTCACTTTTAGACACTGTTTTCGAACCAAATAGAAACAAAGAGAGAAAAGTCCAGCCCGGAGGTAAACCTATGGAGGACTGGATTGGAGAAGATATTTTTATGAAATGACTTTTTTCTTTATTCAATTTTGTATGAACTCATGGATGGATTTTTTTAGATTTTTTTCTTTACTGTTACTAAAGACTGATATATGAACTACTCATGTATGGTAATTTTATTTGTTTACATGCTTTGTTTGTTGTAGAAAATTAAGACTGAAAATTGTATAACTGACTTTTTTTCCAATGCCACCACCTACCCGGCGGTATAGACTCAGGGTGGTCCCTGAGCCAATAATAATGAGTTATTCTTCCAAATATTTGAGTGACTTACAGTATGAAGAGCAAGTAATGGTGGAAATGCATTTCATGAGGAAGATGGTGGATTCTCGAGGGGTGTTAGTTGCAACTTTGGAACTGATTAAGTTGAATAACAGGTCATGAATTATACATGATTCAGATACAAATCATGTTGTTACCTGTCAATTCCATCAGCCTTCAAGAGCAAAGTCAAGAGATTTTTATTCTCCTTCTCACATGAATATTGTCAATGGACTATTCTATGTATTATAATTATGAACGACATACTCAAACCAAACTGGCCAAGCTACCCCCTAGTTCAAACCAAGGTCAACCTATTTTTAGCTTGGCAGGGTGAAGAGTTCACACCTGCCCTCCTCCAGTGGGAAATCCCCAGGCTCCCTCCTGTGGATCCACCACTGGGGAACTCAACTATATTTAGATTCACCTAGCCAATAGGAGCAGCTCACCCCTCCTACCACAGATTGGGACTGAGCAGAACCACCGACTCAGCATATTTGAGTCGCTCCCTATACTAAAAATAGAAAGTACAGAAATAGACACGACGTCATCTGGGCTTGCTCCTGACTATATAACCTAGCCAGGATCAAGCCTCAGCATCTTATTCTTCTCCAACCTAGACCCTACGACACTCAGGTACCTTGGCTTAGGTTATAGCTTGGTCAGACTGGCGAGTACTATATTGTACACTGTATCGGTTACTCATCATGCCTATCTTACAATAAAGCTGGATCATCAACTGAATTGTCTGGACTCCGGTTACCTCACTTCATGACATGTAACGAGACATTGACAATATATATGTTGCCTCATTTATAGTTGTTAATTTTTTTTCCTTTCGATTCTATATCTCTATGGAATATGGAGATGTTCAGTGTCAGCATGTTCATTTCCAGCCAATGATAGTTCACAAATAGACAAACACTGTATAAAGCACTTACTTGAATTTAAATTGTTCTCCTAAGTCTTCTGCATCCTTAGGTGCAATTTCAAATACTCCTGAGAAGGGAAAGGGGTGACCGCCATATGCATACTCTGAAAATAAACAAAATCTTGAAATAGTCCTTGTGGCTGTGGAATTGGTATACCGTACAAAAAAAGACTGGTTGGGTTCGGGAAATGTGTGTGTGTTTGGTGGGGGGTGGAGGGGGGGGGGGTCAGCTCTCCCTGCCTGATCAGAGAAGTAGGGGTTAAAGTTGAAATGATATATCAAATGCACTTCACATACACCACATACCTATTGGCGTCGTATTTTACTTTGATACATCGATCATCTAATACCCATACCACTGGTTAGGTGCGTATCCTGGCATCAAATTCATATAGATGATATACAAACCTCCTGAGATGTATATTTTGACAATGATTATTGAGAAGGCCATTCAGAGGACAGGCACAGAATGTAAGTTTGGTTTAGAGTACAACCAAAAGAACAAAGCTGTGTTGACTGAAAGTTGGGCGAGCTACCTTTTAGACATTTAGTATGTGAGAAACTGGGCCTCTAATGTGATAGCAGCTACCCCGGTAGTGATAATACGAAATTTCAAGAGCATATATAAATGATCCAGTGGCATGGAAAGCAGGGGTTTTCAGCCATTTTACAGCTCTTCAGCCATGACTTTTTAGATTTGGCCTTTCCCCGCTTCCCTACCCAAAGAGATAATCTATCTGTTAGATATTGCTTTACTCTTATTTTTTTAAATGTCTAAGTGTGTGTTAGGTAAAGTGCCACCTCAAAGATAGGGAACTACAGTACCAAGGTAGCTGACTTAACGTGTAAGGTAATGCTACAATGTCTAAGGTCACTGTTACTTTGGGGAATATGTATACACACAAAGACAGACTGTAAAAGCCTAATGTTAAAATAAATAGTTATCAATGTACATAAATATACATACCAATTCCATACACCTCTAGTCCAGAGTGAAAAACACCAATCCCGAGTGATGCCGTGTATTCATTAATCCAGTACTGAAAAAGACAAAGCGTACCATAGATTAGGTTTAGACAGCTGTTATCAAAATGTCTTGTGGAATCTGCGGCTTACTGTGCTTTATGGAACCCCAGCGTTCAGACCTCAACCTGTGTATATCAACCTTCATGTGGTAAGATCAGGGTCAGCTTTAAACCCCAGCGTTCAGACCTCAACCTGGGTATATCAACGTTCATGTGGTAAGATCAGGGTCGGCTTTAAACCCCAGCGTTCAGACCTCAACCTGGGTATATCAACGTTCATGTGGTAAGATCAGGGTCGGCTTTAGACCCCAGCGTTCAGACCTTAACCTGGGTATATCAACGTTCATGTGGTAAGATCAGGGTCAGCTTTAAACCCCAGCGTTCAGACCTCAACCTGGGTATATCAACGTTCATGTGGTAAGATCAGGGTCAGCTTTAAACCCCAGCGTTCAGACCTCAACCTGGGTATATCAACGTTCATGTGGTAAGATCAGGGTCGGCTTTAAACCCCAGCGTTCAGACCTCAACCTGGGTATATCAACCTTCATGTGGTAAGATCAGGGTCAGCTTTAAACCCCAGCGTTCAGACCTCAACCTGGGTATATCAACCTTCATGTGGTAAGATCAGGGTCAGCTTTAAACCCCAGCGTTCAGACCTCAACCTGCGTATATCAACGTTCATGTGGTAAGATCAGGGTCAGCTTTAAACCCCAGCGTTCAGACCTCAACCTGGGTATATCAACGTTCATGTGGTAAGATCAGGGTCAGCTTTAAACCCCAGCGTTCAGACCTCAACCTGCGTATATCAACCTTCATGTGGTAAGATCAGGGTCAGCTTTAAACCCCAGCGTTCAGACCTCAACCTGCGTATATCAACGTTCATGTGGTAAGATCAGGGTCAGCTTTAGACCCCAGAGTTCAGACCTCAACCTGCGTATATCAACCTTCATGTGGTAAGAGCATTCTTTTAGCACAGGCAAAATCCCCATACAGAAGACTGCGGCTCAGATCGAAGAGCCTTAATCCATGTTTGCCGTGAGTGGTACGAATACTGGACACATTGGAAGCAGGGACATCTCGGTAGCAGACATCTCAGAAGCAGGCATTGGGCCACCCTTAAAAATATTTTCGTTTCCTGTCCAGAGGGTGGGATTTTTCAGACCCATTAGGAAAGGAGGGAAATTTGTCTTGAACATCGTAAGCAGGTACTGCATGAATTTGAAATCAAATTGTACGATTTAGTGATCTGAAACCTAGATTATTATGCTGATGGACAAAAAAGTTTTTTTTCAGAACTTAGGAAAAATTTTCCCATTCTCACAAAACAATCCACCAGGCCTCTGGACAGGAAACAAACATATTTTTAAGGCTGACCTTGGGACATCTCGGAAGCAAGACATTTTGGGTGCAAATAAAACCATGATAATATCCCTCTCTTCTTATAGAATTGGAAAGGACAACAACCCTAATGATACTGTCCCTATGCCGTAGAATCATGGGTGCCAAAAAAATAGTTTGACATTGTTAAGATAATTATTTAGAAAAGTTATTTGCTTCCAAGATGTCTGCTTCCGAGATGACTTGCTTCCAAGATGTCTGCTTCCGAGGTGTCCCTGCTTCTGCTGTGTCCAGTGACCAGTGGTACATTGGTTAACTATGTGAAGTGTGAAGTAAGTTCCCATGTCCGTCATGCTTTGTGTAGGTCATGCGACCTGCAACTGGTTACGTAACTTATGTAACTGTAGGGCAGCACCAGTGTAACCAAAACAACAACAGTCAGTAATTTCGGGAGGTTATCCTTGTTGTTGAGAGGTTGCCAGCTAATGTGAGGGTTATCTGATAAGTGGATTTGATAAAAACATGGAATAAGAAGGTACCCGGTAGCTTACAGATTATACCTTGGGTTTCTTAGCTAGATCAAAGAGGGTAGTTAAATAACAAATCGGGATACACCACTGGAGGAATGCTATGTAGCATCATGAGATGAAGCCAACCCTCTTGAAGTGTATCAACTCTGTAGCATCATCATGATGCATGAATGTAGCTAAGTGCATCATGACGGCTAATAGGCATGATGCATGAATGCATAAACAAAGTCAACAATATCTACCGTATTCTCTCGCGTAGAAGACGCGCTGCGCGTATAGGACGCACCCCAAACTCAGCAGAGGCATTTTCATGTATAAGACGCACCTCTTAGGGCTCAATTTTGTAAATCCAGTACATTTCTATAGTAAAATTACCCCTCATATAAGACGCACCCCCAACTTGAAGAAATCCTATAAGACGCACAAGGCATTTGTTTGGCGTAGAGGACGCGTCTTATACGCGAGGTTTTACGGTAGCTCTGATTGCTGCAGCATGGCATATGATCTTAGGCACTGAATATGGGTGCACCATATTCCATCCCGCCTTTTTGAATGCATGTCTAGTTCTATTCTTTATTTTACAGGGATGTAAGTCGGGAATAGGGAAAAATCAGGAAGCCATACATTTTCTTGATATAAAAGCCCTCTATTTTTCACAAATAGCCCTCCTTACCACTCATGTAAGAAAAATAAATGTCATTCAAAAATTTCAGAAATCAGGTAGGTAGGTAGGTAAGTAGTTGTTTTACGCCATTTCGACAGCTAGGGTCATATCCATGGTGGTCCAGAAATCAGGAAATCCTGATAAATCCTGAAGACTTACATCCCTGATTTTATGTGAATAACTTCTTCCCATAAGCATTGCAGGGCCGATCGGCACACCCCCAGTGGCGTAACATTTCTCGATCCACCACAGCCGCCGATCCAGTACTGCAGCCTCGATCTGGGCGCATGTAAACATTCAAAATGGCGGACCGGCGCTCGTACGGGGAACTACGGTACTGGATTTTGATAATTTTTCCTTATTTAAACCCTCTAAAAACATAAAATAAATATAGAACTAACCTCCCCTGGTGTCCTCGGTGGACGATCCACCCCTCGGGAGTTGTCTCCCCCTCAGGCTAACACCCTCGGGGGAGACAACTCCCTCGTGGTGGATCGACCACCTCGTACACCACGGTCGTTTAGTTCTATCAATATAGTAACGTTCACTGCCATGATATAAGCATGATAAAGGTTTAATATGGTATTTCAATATTGCATGAAGGTGACCTTTTCTCAAGTTTTTATTTCAAGTTCCTAGTGTCAATATCTTCTGAGAAACAATAATTTAAGTGTTCCAGGCATTTTTAACCACAACTAGCATGATCACAAAATTTGAACCCTGATTAAACTCTTAAGTATGGGTTATTGTGGCAGAATATTGGGGTCATTTTGTGGTCTTTGGATGGTCATAACGTCACTTTGAATTAAGATAGAGACTTCATTCAAAAAGCAAATCCACTTCTTTTCTTGAGATCTATCCAAAAGTATGCAGATAGAAAAGATAATATAAAGTTTTGAAAAACTAGGTAAGTGCCTACAGTTTAAAGGGGGACTAGCACGGCTAAGACATACCCGCCTTAGCAAGTCACGTGACTACCCCTTGACCAATCAGGGAGTTGCGATTTTTTGCGCTGGGTCCCGCGATTTTATCAACGTTCTTTGAGTAGGTACCAATTCGTCCGGACGGTAACCACGTATCGTAGTAAGTCGTCAAGGTAATGTGTCTTGTGCACACCGACCGCGCCATACTGTCCGGGGGACAGATTTGGATGCGTCAGCACTACGTACACCATTAAATGTTCAAATTCCCCATAAATATTAAGACTCAAAGGACATTCAATAGCAGAGTAGAAAGCAATGGCAGAGAAGATGATCATCCCACAATTATGAAGGGATTGGGGCATTATTATGGCCGTGGTACCCAATTTGAAATATGAGCAGGGCTCCAGTGTAGCATTTCTATTATGGTACATAAAGGGGAGCGCAGAGCACAGAGCACCACTTTGTCCCCGGCTTCCGGTGTGCTGACATCGGAACATTACCAAGGTTACCAGACTTTTCGTCTCAACGAATGATGAAAATCGCTGTGCTAGCCCCCCTTTGAGCTCTATCATAATAGAAATGTATGGGTAGCAAATCCTTGGATTAGCCGACATATTATGTCATATATTTCATCATATCTCCGATTCTATGATAATTGATATTGATAGATAGAAACAAAATTCCAAAAGATTTAGATTTCCCTGCCCAGGCTCTATCCAAAAGAACAAGTCAACTGTGGTATCTAACAGATTCCATTTTTTTCTGGGGTCCCTATCTATGATGACTTGAAGTTTTAAATATGTAGACTTGTAGTAGACTTGAAAGTTGATTTTGAACAGAGTTGAGAGTAAACCCACTCACTCACCATGTCATAAACGTTGATGATAACGGGTTCTTGTGGCGCCATTGTGAACACGATTCAGTCTCAAAGTAGATCCAATAATTCTTCACTTAACCCCAACTCTATACTTTATCAAGTAGATTCTATAACAGAAATCCAACGTATCCACTGAAGCAGAGAGCAACAAAAACGGCCAGGAAATGAATGGAGCGAACAAAAATGAAAGAAGCAAGGCTGAAAACGTAACAAAGCAAGAAGCGTGCAGCTGTGGTGCTCCTTCGGTGTTTGTTATCGTGGGCTCCACATGATTCTGGTGTGGTTTGGTTCAAGATAAACTGTGGGAGGATTAGGAATGGATCATATCGACGTGATCACAGTCATTTTGACATTTCTGAAGAAAAGAAAAATGGTAATCTAGCACTCCACAGAGGAAAGTGTGTATTTTGTGTGTGACGTCACTAGTGCTCAAAGAATGATGACGTAGTGCACTAAGCGGCGAATATCGACCGCGACACTGAAACCAACATGGCGGCATAGTTGACTTGTTTGTGAAACAGGAGAAAAAAATAAGGTATAAATTGGAAATATTGCCACGATGGAAGAAGCACAGGCCTGCCCGAGGTGCAAAACAACAAAATACAGAAACCCAGCCTTGGTGTTGATGGTTAACGTCTGTGGACATGCTTTGTATGTAACATTTTGTCTTTCGTCACTAAATTTCACTCTCACAGTCACACAGACAGAGTGACACTGACAGACTCACAGTGACACACAGTCTCAGAGCTGTGACTTCAAGTGTCACTTGTCAACTTCAACTGAACTTTTTGTTATAAATTGATAATGCTGGATTTTAGAGATGTCGGGGGCTCTGCCCCCGACCCCCCTTTCTTTTTTCTCCCTTTTATATTATTGAAAGTACCATAGACGTTAGGCACTTACCTAATATTTCAAGACTTTATCCCATTAAACTTATCTAATGATCGATGGATGGATCTTGAGAAAAGAAGTGGATTTGCTTTTTAAATGAAGTCTCTATGTCAAATTTAAGTGGAATTAGGACCGGTCAAAGGTACCAAATCAGACCCAGAATTCTGCCATAGTTAAGAGTTTAATTTGGATCTAATTTTGTGATCAAGCAAGATGAATCCAAGGTATACTAGATCACTAAAATGATTATTTTGGGCAATTTTCTCTTCAGATAAGCAAGATATACCCTCAAGAATGTAAATAATGATACATTTTATCATAATCAAACAATGTAAAAGCAAATTTTTGATGGCATTTTTTCCCTTGAACTGTGCGCTCTGACAGAACCATGGCAGAATATCGTCTTTGACTCAGGATGTTTGAATGATCATAACTTCCTTTTAAATTGACATAATAACTTCATTTAAAAAGCAAAATCACTTATACTTATCATAGCTATCAATTTCTCATCATATAAAATACATACAATAAGGTCTTAATTGATAGGTAAGTGCCCAACATTGGGGAGGTTAGGATAAGTGTCCAGAGATAATCTCGCCCAAAAAGTTTGCAGGGTCTGTCAAACATACTGCAGCCCCTTAGAAAAAGAAAATGAAAACATTTTCTAGATCATTTTTAACCATAGAACAGGTGGGAACCATTTATTTTTAGGTGCTCAATGATCTTCTCATCATAAAATGGTTCTAAACTTTTGGTTGAACTTTGATGGGGTCAAAGGCAAAATTCCCTGCATTCAACCTTGTACAAAAAATAATCATTTTAAAGGTCTAGCCAAGCCTGTTAAAATGAGCCCTTGTTTGTAAAGATACTCCCATAAATAGCTTCAGAATAAGCTTGCAAAGAAAGGAGAGTTTAACACAACCCAGTTTTAGCTTTATCACAGTTTCACACCTCTCCTGCAGCAGACTCACGCAGTGGAGGTATTTCAGTGCCTATAGACGTAGTCCCTGTTACAAGAACCTTGTCTCCGTTGTCGACCTCACAATTTATGATTTGCCATTAACGCACTACCCACCCAAGAATTTGACAGACAGTGGAGTGGGATTATAAAATTTATTATTGTTAAATAAATTTTATGTTGAGAATTATGACAGTATTTATACTGATAATAAAATACCAATACCATAAAACATGGAAAACATGAAATAATAAATACAACTGTAGGCCTGTAAGTTGTAAGCCATGAGTTGGAAATGATAAAAGGTGTAACTTGTGATTAACACATGATATATACCGGTAGACATAATAATGATATTATGATAATGTTAAAGGGTGTAACTGGTAATTACGACAGATTGTAAAATCGCCAGACCCTTGCTCTGATGGGACTGAGTGATAATACAGTAGATATAAGTGTCTCCACTGTAAAGGTCTTCTGATAAATATAACTGTTACTCAGGCCTCCTCCTGAGTATTGATGTCTCTCACTATAACTATATTTCTATAGCAACACTACCTAGGACTTCCCAAACCAACAAGTCACAAGTCAAACTTTGCTTTAGAAATAGCCTCCAGCTTCAGGTTCCCAAGGATCTCCCGTCCTTCTCTCGTCACAGCCCTGAAGCTTCTGTCTATCTGGCCTGTTGGCCTTTATTTTATGTAAGACTCAGCCCCCACACAGGGGATCCCCCTTCAGATCTGGTCACGTCTCCATCACAGATGGCAAGCGGAACACATTGAGCAACGTCATCCCCCCGACAGGTGAAGGAACCACAAACTTCCGACACTAGGGAATGACCATTTGGTAATAGATAGGTAACAATCATTTCAGGATAATACATTTATACATTAATGCAATAGTACAATAGGTATAGCAATATAAATATATACAGTTCCACTATCTCAACTCTCTTCACATAATAAACAACTCTCATAATACAATTACTATCAATATACATCCTAGCACACTTTGATACATTAGTGAGACTCCCCCTTGATGTATACAAATAGTCACTTTGGACCAATCGGATGTAAGCACTACCGGTCACTATCTCTTCCCACCCCCAATCTGTAGGAGGCGGGCTGTGTGCTGTGGTGTCACCCACTCACACCCATCCCTCACTCCCCATCTGTCCTTCCGTCCCCAAAACCTCAATGTGGTAGGCGAGACCGGAATATACCAGCATCCACTGCACGACTCGGGTTGTCCTCTGTAGTGACCATTATGTACTGATATGGGGAGTAACAAGGAATCTCATAGATACACTCACCAGCTACTGGTAAGAACCTCTAGATGGATGCCAACACAGTATCTACTAATATACAAATATTCCTGAAGTTATATATATAACAATAATAGTTGGAGTCCCACATTATATATACTGGCATCTCTAAATCATTCTGCTTTTCCCCCTTTTTCTGACATAGAAGGACCTTCCTCCCCATTCGGAAGTCTGTAATATCCTCTCTTGTTGCACACCTTTATGGCCACCAGGTGGGGTATGAGGCCATGACTGTATAGCCCCACACCTGCCTCTGTGGTTGGTATGAGTTGGGGTGATCACAGCTCATAAACCATCTTCCCACCCGACTCCTGTCCATGGGTGGTCCCCATGGGGGCAGGGATTCAATTAAGGCTCTTGTGGGTTGAGGTCGGCCAGCCATGACATGAACCCTCTCTGTACCTAATTCAGGTACATGTATACTCTCCTCCCAATACTCGATACAGAATCCTCTAATATTACTAATAATGATAGTCCATTATGGGATTATGATAATAATAACTGCCTACAAAGCCACTAAAGTTGGAGGGGGGATGCTCCTAACTTAACACAATGGAAAACACAATAATTATGAGTAATAGTGATATGATGAAATAGGGTGGGTGGGTGGGTGAGGAAAATTTTGAGGATGTGTACATGTACAATGGCGTCGGAGAATAATAATTTGCGCGACAACAGAACGAGATTTGGACGAGATTCCCAGTTAGAGGCGCCAATGACTACCCATGGCTTCATACGAAGCAATGCGGAGACCATTATCGCACTACCCACCCAAGAATTTGACAGACAGTGGAGTGGGATTATAAAATTTATTATTGTTAAATAAATTTTATGTTGAGAATTATGACAGTATTTATACTGATAATAAAATACCAATACCATAAAACATGGAAAACATGAAATAATAAATACAACTGTAGGCCAAAAGCCAAAATGTTTTGCAGTTAGTCTTTGTATGCTAATGTATGGGATATTGCATGGTTGACTGGTGCCAGATTGGTATTGTGAATATATCCCTTGTATGCGTCAGAGTTCCAACTGCCATACACTTTAATGTCAAGGTCTCGGCATCCTGCCTTGAATGCCTCTGTGATCGCTGCTGAGCGCAGGCTGTGTAGTGAGAACTTCTTGGGAGGTTGTTGTAGGCATTTTAATTGTCTGTGCCACTCGTCCTTCCACTACCAGTTACAGGGTTAAAGCACCATGTCATCCTTCCACTACCAGTTACATGGTTAAAGCACCATGTCCTTCCACTACCAGTTACAGGGTTAAAGCACCATGTCAGCCTTCCACTACCAGTTACAGGGTTAAAGCACCATGTCCTTCCACTACCATTTACAGGGTTAAAGCACCATGTCAGCCTTCCACTACCAGATACAGGGTTAAAGCACCATGTCCTTCCACTACCAGTTACATGGTTAAAGCTCCATGTCATCCTTCCACTACCAGTTACATGGTTAAAGGACCATGTCATCCTTCCAATACCAGTTACATGGTTAAAGCACCATGTCCTTCCACTACCAGTTACATGGTTAAAGCACCATGTCCTTCCACTACCAGTTACAGGGTTAAAACACCATGTCGTCCTTCCACTACCAGTTACATGGTTAAAGCACCATGTCATCCTTCCACTACCAGTTACAGGGTTAAAGCACCATGTCATCTTTCCACTACCGGTTACATGGTTAAAGCACCATGTCCTTCCACTACCGGTTACATGGTTAAAGCACCATGTCCTTCCACTACCAGTTACAGGGTTAAAGCACCATGTCCTTCCACTACCGGTTACATGGTTAAAGCACCATGTCGTCCTTCCACTACCAGTTACATGGTTAAAGCACCATGTCCTTCCACTACCAGTTACATGGTTAAAGCACCATGTCGTCCTTCCACTACCAGTTACATGGTTAAAGCACCATGTCCTTCCACTACAAGTTACAGGGTTAAAGCACCATGTCATCCTTCCACTACCAGTTACATGGTTAAAGCACCATGTCCTTCCACTACCAGTTACAGGGTTAAAGCACCATGTCAGCCTTCCACTACCAGTTACAGGGTTAAAGCACCATGTCCTTCCACTACCAGTTACATGGTTAAAGCACCATGTCGTCCTTCCACTACCAGTTACAGGGTTAAAGCACCATGTCATCCTTCCACTACCAGTTACAGGGTTAAAGCACCATGTCGTCCTTCCACTACCAGTTACAGGGTTAAAGCACCATGTCATCCTTCCACTACCAGTTACAGGGTTAAAGCACCATGTCATCCTTCCACTACCAGTTACATGGTTAAAGCACCATGTCAGCCTTCCACTACCAGTTACAGGGTTAAAGCACCATGTCATCCTTCCACTACCGGTTACATGGTTAAAGCACCATGTCATCCTTCCACTACCGGTTACATGGGTAGAGCCAAAAAATATAGGATAGGTAGCTTTACCTAGACACTATTTTTTAGGCCTTTATTATATAATATATTACTGAATGCATGGCATACTACAAATGTACATTACAGATGTGAGAACTGCGTTGACCTGCTGTTCGTGCGCGGGTCGGGGGCCTGTCCACAATGTGACGCACCGCTACGAAGAACTAACTTCAGAGTCCAAGTGTTTGAGGATCCACAAGTGGAGAAGGAAGTCGACATCAGGAAGAAAATACTAAGAGAGTATGTACATCATTTGTATTATTTTATAAGGTTTTAAAAATTTATTGCAATGTCATAAAATATACATTCCAAAATAAGTGGTAGAATCTGGTCATACATATAGTGAATACCTTATGTGTCTCTGTCCAGGTGCTCAATTAATTATAAATGTAATGAATATACAAACAAAGGTTCACTCGTAGCAGGTCTGACTGAGGGTATCTTGTCATATACCTATTTCTCATTATCCTTTATAATTGTTATGATTGTAATAAGTCCTATATCTACCAATATTGTACTATCCTACAATAGTAACAGCTTTGCACTGAAGTTCCTGTATTAGTAACATTCCTCATCAATTGTATTAATGAATAGTGACTACCCTCTAAGTGTCTCCCACCTATGCCATCGGATGATGATGTTGGAGGGAGCAGCTCATGAGGAAGCCTCCTACGTGTACCTTCCTAAAATAGTAACAGGTCCATTAAGGGGAAACCCTAGGCCTACGCACTAACAGTATAGTTATGCTGGAGGAGCTGCCCTCCTCCAGCAGAGCTGTTCAGAACAAGACACCATCAACACTGTACCTCTCGGTGATACCTCTACAATAAAGCCAGCTGAAGACACAACTAAGGACTTAACTCTCTATCATCTAACATAAGAAAGAGGCACAACATTAGCTTCTTTCAATCTCAGGAGGCGAAGGCGAGTAAGATAATCCTCCGTCAGACCCACTACCAGTGAACCTTTATATCTGTCTCATGTTATCTCAGAAATGTACAAAAATCATTTAAAATGACATAAAATATAAGACCATTTGGAGTGATGTTACTGGCCGTGAAATACGGAGCATGGTTATCTCATGGGGGTGTGAGAAACAGAGCTCCTAGGTTAAACCTATGGGTCGTCTGCATTGCACTTTTCCAAGCATGAAATAAACAGCTGTGGTGCTCAAAGTTAATTTGGGTATGGAAGAATTATACTTTCAATACGATCATAGAATATTGTACTGTGATGAAACAAAAGAAAATATCAACAATATGTACATTCGGAAGATGAGATTGTCTTATTATGTCATTTTATCTAATCATTTGTAAACCATCTAGCCAAATGCTATCAAGACGATCACCTAGAGGCATTTGGTATCATGTCAAGGATGTCATTCATTTAAGAAATGAAAAAAAAAGTGGATAAAAAAATGAAAGGGATCAGCTTGAGGAGTGAGATATTACCGATGTACACCGATGGATGTGAAGACTTGTTTTCTTTCTTTTTGCAGCTTTAATAAAAAGGAGGAAAACTTTGACACGTTACGAGAATACAATGACTACCTCGAGATGTTGGAAACAATAAGTAAGTTAATACTTTCAGTGGCGGATTTAGGAGGGGGCGCACGTCCCCTTCTTTTTGACTGTAGTTGAGTTTATTTGCCCCTTTTCACCCAAAGGTTACTCAGCTGAATTTCTAATGCCAGGAATTAAAAAAAAAAAATGTGCGGTAAAAATGAGGTATGATATGTGAATCTCTGATTCATGAAATTTATTATATGCAATTGAATATTCCATAAAAGTAAAAAAGGAGGGGGATATACACGGTCAACACGGTAAAAAGTACGCCCACGCACCCCCTCACGGGCATACCTTTTACCACAGGTACTTTCATGTAGCATGTGGTCCTGTATGGCTATTACAATATGTGCATCATGTAATAAGATGTATGTCATGTTTTCTTTTCACATTTTAGTTTTTAATTTAACAAATGGTGTGGACATAGAAGACACAAAGAGAAAAATTGAAGCATACAAACGTGAAAATCAGGATTTGATTAGGAAGAATAGGAGCAAATTGGTGAGTAAATGGACTTGTGTATGCACAATATAGAGACAAATATATACACACCTTTTCCAACCTGGTGAGTAACTCACCGAAAATGCATTTGTTTCTCATGCCAATACTTTAGGAATGTATCAGTACTGTATTCTTTGCCCCAGCAGACTCATAAATATATGCACGCGCGCACACACACACCCATCCACTCATATGCGCAAACCCGAGGTAGGCCTGCAGCCTACCATTACTATTGAATAGTTTAAAAACTTTTGAATGTCTGGGTTCCTCGATGGCCCCCGGACGTAAAACTAAACAAACAAGCCCAAACAAGCCCCAGCGAGTAACTCACCAGTGCTGCATTGATGCATCATGAGGCACTATGTGGTGAGTAACTCACCAGTGCTGCATTCATGCATCATGAGGCACCATGTGGTGAGTAACTCACCACCGCTGCCTTCATCCATCATGAGGCACTATGTGGTGAGTAACTCACCACCGCTGCATTCATGCATCAGGAGGCACTATGTGGTGAGTAACTCACCACCTCTGCATTCATGCATCATGAGGCACTATGTGGTGAGTAACTCACCAGTGCTGCATTCATGCATCATGAGGCACTATGTGGTGAGTAACTCACCACCGCTGCATTCATGCATCATGAGGCACCATGTGGTGAGTAACTCACCAGTGCTGCATTCATGCATCATGAGGCACCATGTGGTGAGTAACTCACCACCGCTGCATTCATGCATCATGAGGCACCATGTGGTGAGTAACTCACCACCGCTGCCTTCATCCATCATGAGGCACTATGTGGTGAGTAACTCACCACCGCTGCATTCATGCATCATGAGGCACTTTGTGGTGAGTAACCTTACCAGTGCTGCATTCATCCATCATGAGGCACTATGTGGTGATTTACTCACCACCGCTGCATTCATGCATCATGGCGACCTGTAAAGCGCTATGGGTCTTTTTAACTCTGTATAATTCCTAGTTCAAGTACGATTGTCATTGGCATGCTGCTGAAAAATCTATTCACCAGCATTCCAGTGGAATCGGAGAATCTATTTCAACCTGACTGGGTTGTCATAATGCAAGTTATCTGATAGCCTTAATAAGTCTTTAAGGGCTGCTATTGCATTAATAATGCATCATGCCAATGCTTGATATAGTCCCGGAGGGTCGGCATGATGCTCCAATGCTGGCGAGCAGTCTCATTGGTGCATTATCATGCTGACCATTAATTTAGTGGTCCTTGAAGCATTAATGATATATAAATCATGGTTTGTCCCAGAGTCGAGATGAGGAGTTCCTGGAGGAGTTAATTCTACAGGAGAATGCAGCCCACGAGGCGTCACGAGCTGCCGCCGTGCAGGAGGAGCTGCAGGAGAAACGGGAGAAACGCCGCAATAAGGAGGCACTGATAGACGAACTGGTGAGCACACTTGTGGGTCTATAGTATACTTCCTCACTTTTCCTCTGCCACTCTCTTGTGTTGGGAGGGGGGGGGTGGGGGATGGGGGCAGACTCTTGAAGAGCTCAGACCTTAAGCCTTTAAATGTGGCTTGATCTTTCCATATACCGTAAATCCCCGGTCACAAGCCGGCCCCGGTCATAAGCCGGGGGTTGAGTTCAGGAAAAAAATAAAAGCCGGTTTTTAAGTCAAATTTTTAAAATTTTCTCTTTATTCTATAGTAAAAAAAAAAAACGGTCATAAGCCGGGGGAGGGGGACTTTGGGAAAAATTTAGAAGCCGGTTTGGGCCCAAAATAGAAAAAAAAAATCCGGCTTATGACCGGGGATTTACGGTAGTCCTGATGTAGCATAATTAGAACCTTGGCATTACTAACACCCTTCTCTCCTGGTCCCTCTGTGAACACCGTATGAGCTTCTGGTAATTCAGACCTGAAAAGTGACCTTTGTGATTTTCGAGATCCAGGAGGGCATGTTTTGAGATCAGTATTTTTACTGCCAGGTCACTAAATAAGATATGATCATAAAGCCAATAATGGGGATTGACTTAAAGATTGTGATAGATACAATTTCATTGATGTAAAGAATGGTGGCATCCCATTTGATCATTTTCCTCTAATGGTATATTACATGACCATGTGCAGCCATTCTATATTCGCCTGCAGAAGAAAATCTGGCGAAAATTGAGTATTTCTTCAATATTTTTTCGCCAGATTCAGATTATTATCGGCCCAGGTGAACTGGCGAATGGCTATACAGCGAGCCTAGAATTAATATCTTATCTCTGGTAGATCAACAGATTATGATGAAAGCCTTTATAATGATAATTGCCTTTTCTGTCTCCAGATGTTCTCAGACCAGTCAGCAAACAGTATCTTAGAGAACCACCGACGAGAGCTGGCCACGCAGCAACAAGAGAAGGCCTCACAGGTCCCGACTCAGCGCCAGAACGTCTTCTCTACCGGTATCAGGGTGGTAGGTATATTTATAGTATTATAGGGACAAACAAACACAGCACAGTACCAGAACGTCTTCTCTACCGGTATCAGGGTGGTAGGTATATTTATAGTATTATAGGGGCAAACAAACATTGACCCAGTACCAGAACATCTTTACTGGCATAAGAGTCTGAGTGGCATATTTTATGTTTCAGTGCAAACTTGAGAGCAACTTAGATTACATGATTTGTATGTTTCAGGGTAAACACGACACTGGGTTCCTCCCAGTCCCGCGGGAGGCAGACGACCCGTTATACGAGTACACAGAGCAGGACGTGGAGTACCTCGGTCCTACACCACCTACATCAGAGGACATACAGGAGGCCGGGTATGTCACATATTATTGTCTTATAATGACTGAAGGGCTGCTGATGTAGGAGTGCATCATGCCCAATGGTCGGCATGATGCACCAATGAAGTGTGGTACACTCCCAGAGGGTCAGCATGATGCACCAATGAAGTGTGGTACACTCCCAGAGGGTCAGCATGATGCACCAATGAAGTGCTGGTGAGCAGTTGAAGTGCTGGCGAGACTGCTCGCCAGCACTTCATTCGTGCATCTTGCTAACCCACTGCAGGGATGTAAGTCAGGGTGTATGGAAAATTCTGAAGATGCACATAGAAATTCTGAATTCAATGTACTATGCTTCAAAACTCTTGTCACGTATCATGACGACCTATGGGCATAAACAGCCTTTAAAGGGATGATGATGATAATAATGATAATTATAATGATAATAATATTTAAAGGGTTAATAATAATAATAATAATAAAATAATAATAATAATAATAATAATAATAATAATAATAATAATAATAATAATAATAATAATAATAATACCCTGGGGCCCTGCACTTTGTCATTTTGGTGGTGCGAATACGTTTGAAAGAAGATGGAAATTTTATATATAAGAGGCAGAATTACTTAATGAATTTGTAGTGCCATTAAAGGAGGAGATGTAGGGGTCTTGCGGGTAAAGGTATTTCATTACCAAGTTTTGTAAATTTTGAGAAATTGTCAATATTGTACAGACTCTGTTGGTTGGCAGCCATAAGACGCTTTTTGCCTCCAATGGTGAAGGTATATGATGTTGATCCATGTATCAACTTTCCCGCCTTTTTTTTTTTGCAATTTGGTGCGCATAGCGCAGTTTTGTCAGGAGTTATGCGAATAGTGGCTTGGTGGTGCAAATAACCTGGGTCAGGGAGTGCTTGACTCCATGATGTCGCCTGTAAAGGACGGCATGACAGTCAACTCACTGGAGCCAATCACAGGCTTTTCACTTTTCGAGTTTTCAGCAATTTACATTGCTGCATTATATTTTCGTGATATGCAAAATCTTGAAGAAATTAGAAAATGTTTGTAGATAAAACTACCTTGCAAAAATAGCCCAATCGTTGCTTCCAAGTGGCTAATTTGAAAAGATTCTCTCACCATTAAAAAGCTGAGATGATGGCAGGGCATGCTGGCAGCGGTTCAAATGTCATTAATCCTTTAAGGGCCGCTGCTGCAGCAGTGGATTATGCCCAATGCAGCATGATGCACCAATGAAGTGCTATGAGTCTGCTCACCACACTTCATTGGTGCATCATGCCGACCCTCCGGGAATATATTGACCCTACACAGGTCGGCATGATGCTTGAATGTAGCACTGGCGAGTTACTCCACAGGGCTGCATTGATGCATCATGCCGACTAATGTGCATGATGTAATAAGGCATTAGCGACTCTAAGGCCACACCAAAAAAATAAGTTGGTCTACGGATTTCGTTTTGAAAAAAATGGTGCGAGCGAGCGAAATTTTTCTAATTTTTTAAGAATTTTTTGTTGTCCAATGGATTTCCTCCTTGAAAAACAAGGCGCGAGCAAAATTTTTATTTTTTAGAAATTTTGCCAAACACTACAAAGAGAAAACTCTCAGAAAGTGAGGCGAGGAAAATGCGTAGACAAGAAAAAAATTTGCATTCTTCAAAATATGAAGAGGGAAATCTGTAGACCAACTTACTTTTTTGGTGTGGCCCTAAGGGGTTTAAAGATTCTGTGTCTTCAAAAGCTGGCGTGCATCATGGCGAGTTTAATTCATTTCTATTATTGTTATTTTCCCTCACCCAGGTTCCTGAGCCACATTCGGGGTGCGTCAGACAGTGACCAGGGCGGCGGGTACAGGACTGAGTACGGCTGTAAGCGTGCACTGATGGAGGCTTACTGTGGACTCTTCTTCTCGTTTGAGGCTGTGCGGGACACATTAACGCCCGTTAATGAAGTAGAGATGGAGGACGTCAGTTAACAAGATCTGACAACATGCCAAATTATGTACCCCAGCACTTTATTGGAGCATCATGCCGACCCTCCGGGATCGAGTATATTGACCTCGTAGGGTCGTCATAATGCATGAATGCAGCCCTGGCGAGTAACTCGCCAGGGCTGTATTCATGCATCAGTGGGCATGATGCATTAACGCATCAGCGGCCCTTAAAGCGTTAAGGGCCGCTGATGCGTTAAGGCTGAATTGTGTATCATTAATGCATCATGTTAATTTGTCATCATGATGCATTAATACAGCCCTGGCATTACCAAGTAATTAATCCTTAAAAATTGCATCAACATCACCAGGCTGCATTAACGCATCATGGTACCAAATGGGTGTTGTGCATTGATGCTGACTATAGACCTGGCAGGGCTCTATAGACCTGGCAGGGCTCTATAGACCTGGCAGGGCTCCATAGACCTGGCAGGGCTCCATAGACCTGGCAGGGCTCCATAGACCTGGCAGGGCTCCATAGACCTGGCAGGGCTCCATAGACCTGGCAGGGCTCTATGGATGGCGTATACGTCATCCGGCCTATATAGGTGGACATGGTGCACCAATGGATGGCGTATACATCATCAGGCCTATATAGGTGGACATGGTGCACCTATGGATGGCGTATACATCATCAGGCCTATATTGGTGGACATGGTGCACCAATGGATGGGGTATACATCATCAGGCCTATAAAGGTACACATGGTGCACCAATGGATGGCGTATACATCATCAGGCCTATATAGGTGGACATGGTGCACCAATGGATGGCGTATACATCATCAGGCCTATATTGGTGGACATGGTGCATCAATGGATGGCGTATACATCATCAGGCCTATATTGGTACACATGGTGCACCAATGGATGGCGTATACATCATCAGGCCTATATAGGTGGACATGGTGCACCTATGGATGGGGTATACATCATCAGGCCTATATAGGTACACATGGTGCACCAATGGATGGCGTATACATCATCAGGCCTATATAGGTGGACATGGTGCACCAATGGATGGCGTATACATCATCAGGCCTATATTGGTACACATGGTGCACCAATGGATGGGGTATACATCATCAGGCCTATATTGGTACACATGGTGCACCAATGGATGGGGTATACATCATCAGGCCTATATTGGTGGACATGGTGCACCAATGGATGGGGTATACATCATCAGGCCTATATAGGTGGACATGGTGCACCAATGGATGGGGTATACATCATCAGGCCTATATAGGTGGACATGGTGCACCAATGGATGGGGTATACATCATCAGGCCTATATAGGTGGACATGGTGCACCAATGGATGGGGTATACATCATCAGGCCTATATTGGTGGACATGGTGCACCAATGGATGGGGTATACATCATCAGGCCTATATAGGTGGACATGGTACACCAATGGATGGGGTATACATCATCAGGCCTATATAGGTGGACATGGTGCACCAATGGATGGCGTATACATCATCAGGCCTATATAGGTGGACATGGTGCACCAATGGATGGCGTATACATCATCAGGCCTATATAGGTGGACATGGTGCACCAATGGATGGGGTATACATCATCAGACCTATATTGGTGGACATGGTGCACCAATGGATGGGGTATACATCATCAGGCCTATATAGGTACACATTGTGCACCAATGGATGGCGTATACATCATCAGGCCTATATTGGTACACATGGTGCACCAATGGATGGCGTATACATCATCAGGCCTATATTGGTACACATGGTGCACCAATGGATGGCGTATACATCATCAGGCCTATATTGGTGGACATGGTGCACCAATGGATGGCGTATACATCATCAGGCCTATATAGGTGGACATGGTGCACCAATGGATGGCGTATACATCATCAGGCCTATATAGGTACACATGGTGCACCAATGGATGGGGTATACATCATCAGGCCTATATAGGTGGACATGGTGCACCAATGGATGGCGTATACATCATCAGGCCTATATTGGTGGACATGGTGCACCAATGGATGGCGTATACATCATCAGGCCTATATAGGTGGACATGGTGCACCAATGGATGGCGTATACATCATCAGGCCTATATAGGTACACATGGTGCACCAATGGATGGGGTATACATCATCAGGCCTATATAGGTGGACATGGTGCACCAATGGATGGCGTATACATCATCAGGCCTATATTGGTGGACATGGTGCACCTATGGATGGGGTATACATCATCAGGCCTATATTGGTGGATATGGTGCACCAATGGATGGCGTATACATCATCAGGCCTATATTGGTGGACATGGACCAATGGATGGCGTATACGTCATCAGGCCTATATTGGTACACATGGTGCACCAATGGATGGCGTATACATCATCAGGCCTATATAGGTGGACATGGTGCATCAATGGATGGCGTATACATCATCAGGCCTATATTGGTGGACATGGACCAATGGATGGCGTATACATCATCAGGCCTATATTGGTACACATGGTGCACCAATGGATGGCGTATACATCATCAGGCCTATATTGGTGGACATGGTGCACCAATGGATGGCGTATACATCATCAGGCCTATAAAGGTACACATGGTGCACCAATGGATGGCGTATACATCATCAGGCCTATATAGGTGGACATGGTGCACCTATGGATGGGGTATACATCATCAGGCCTATATAGGTACACATGGTGCACCAATGGATGGGGTATACATCATCAGGCCTATATAGGTGGACATGGTGCACCAATGGATGGCGTATACATCATCAGGCCTATATTGGTGGACATGGACCAATGGATGGCGTATACATCATCAGGCCTATATAGGTACACATGGTGCACCAATGGATGGGGTATACATCATCAGGCCTATATAGGTGGACATGGTGCACCAATGGATGGCGTATACATCATCAGGCCTATATTGGTACACATGGTGCACCAATGGATGGCGTATACATCATCAGGCCTATATTGGTACACATGGTGCACCAATGGATGGCGTATACATCATCAGGCCTATATAGGTACACATGGTGCACCAATGGATGGCGTATACATCATCAGGCCTATATAGGTGGACATGGTGCACCAATGGATGGGGTATACATCATCAGGCCTATATAGGTGGACATGGTGCACCAATGGATGGCGTATACATCATCAGGCCTATATTGGTGGACATGGACCAATGGATGGCGTATACATCATCAGGCCTATATTGGTGGACATGGTGCACCAATGGATGGCGTATACATCATCAGGCCTATATTGGTACACATGGTGCACCAATGGATGGCGTATACATCATCAGGCCTACATACATGCATCATGACTACCCAAAGGCATGATGCATGCAACATCGGCCTTTTGATAACGAGTGTGGAACTCACAGATAGCTATAAACAGAAGGGTAGCTTTACAATCTATAGTACAACGTAGAATGCAGTCCTGGGGATTGCCTCGCTATATCCATGTATCATGCAGCGATGCTGATCCTACAGGGTTGATACAAGTAAAAAGGTTCAGCATGATGCACCAATGCAGCACCGGCATGTTATACATGCATCATAGAGCTCCCTCGACTTGTATCGTCAGTGCTGGTATTGGAGACTCTCATTGCATTGGTCCATCTCACACATGTTTCAAGATCTCAAGTATGCGAGTGAAAATACATATGAAAGTTAAATAATTTTGTGTAGAGTGTTTTGTAGAATACATTATGTAAGTAAGTGGTGAACTATCCCTGTGTGTATGTGTCATCATCATCATCATCTCATAATAAAACATTTGTCAACAGACATAAGTTTTCATTATCATTCAATTTATTCATCATTTTACATTTTAATCACAATTTTTCATTTTTTTTTTTTTTTTTTATTTATTAAATATTATTCAATAAGAAAAATAACCCCTGAATACCCAGAGGTTATATCGAAAAAATTTCATTTCGCACAATTTATTTATTCTACATTTTATTTCCAGGTAGTTATTTATTCATTCACTCATTCATTTATTTGTCCTATACAATTTTCTAACGGCATGGTTTCGACACAGTAACGCAGACCTAGTATTAAATATCAGCTTTCCACTTTGGTCTTCTTTTCTGGAGGTTCAAGTTGCGTTTGTGCATCGTCACAACCTGGAAAAAAGGGATCATTTTATTTCTGAAAATCTAAACCTCTGACACTTTAAGGGTGGCTAATGCAGGAGTGCATCATGCCCTTTGGTGCATCACACCGACCCTTCGGTAGTCCCGTAAGGTCGGGATGATGCGTGAATGCAGTCATTTGACAGGGCTGCAATCGTGCATCATTGGGCCCAATGGTGAATTATCGGACACGTTATTGAATACATGAAGCAAGTACTGCAAACAAGACTACCATAAACCCCGCATATAAGCCGCACCTGAATTTGTGAGAAAGCTATTAGCAACACCAGGTATGTCGGAAAGATGCCCAATCCTTACCAAAGTCCATATATGTAAAACCCTTCGAATTATAGGAGGGTATTTAGCACCAATCACAGTGTACTAAACCTACAATTTTCAAGTAACAGATGTGGCTTATGGCTCTCTCTAAAGTCGAGGGTGCAACTAATAGGAGAACTAAAGCGTCCAATACCTACCTTGACTTGTGAGTTTGTCAAACAAGATATCTTTCTGTAGTACGAACTCTATACACAGCATCTCCTTATGTGGGGCCACGTTACGTACAACACGCACCGTGTGGTCCACAGGTAGGGGGTAGCACAAGGCATCCTCCGCACACTGTCTAACATCCGCTACTGGGTCCTCCGCCTTACTGAACGTGTAGCAGTGCACCATGGGTAATGTAACATGTTTAAACTGTTCTACATCACAATCAGCAAACAAACCAACAAAGGTGTCCAGGAACTCCACTGCTAGGGCTGGTAGGTTCATGACGATATGGATGGACGGGTGGGTGGAGGTGTCATCAGACCAACGTTTGACAAGATCAGGTTGTAGTATATTCCATATAAACTCCCGCCCATCCATATTGTACTTCTGAGGCTCACTCTTCACTTTGTTCTCAGTCATGTTGACTTTGAGCCAGGTGTAGGACTCAGGGTTTAAGTCGTTGGCCAACACAATGCATTTCTTCTTGGCAGCTGGGACTGCAAACGGTCCAATCCCGGCAAAGACGTCATACACAATGTCTCCGCTTTTGAACTGGTCCACAATACGTTGATGTTCTCTATCTGTGCCAATGGATGTCAGAAATTATAGAAACAGAAGTTTATGAAAATCTAATATAACTACCCCACGTATAGGGCGCACCCTCACATAAAGTACAGCCTAACTTTGTGGGCATGATGAAAAAATTAAATATATAACTTCTGTTCTAATCAATGGATTTTCAAAATTCGAAAAAGATATAAGCTCCCCAGAGCCATCCCCCACCACCCAAATAGGCCTACAAATGTTTAGGAATGGGGTAGCCTTGGGATGAATTTAAGAAATAAATATTCCCCCCAACCTATAAGGCGCACTAGGGGTTCATTCTCACTTATAAGGTGCACCTTATAGGTGAGTTATTACGGTATCTCCTTCGTGCATTATATGGCCTGTTATATTCTTTAAAGGTGACCGCAGACGGGGCCGATTCGGTCGGTAGTTAGGGAAGGGTGGCCGATCGGATCGGGGCACATCAAACATGTTTGATATTGACAGACTGGATTGGACGTCCTCCGCAGACGTTCCCGACTTCCCGATCGGCCGATCCAGTCGGGCCCGTCTGCGGTCAGCTTAAGGCAGAGCTGAGGAAAAAGTGTCGAAGTCCAATACATTATGCAGCCTCAGTTACTTGAGAAATATATTAAGCATTTTTCCAGTAGTTAGGAGCTTAATCGTGCTCCACAAACGGATATTATTGGGTTACTTTTAGTGTAAAAAGTCTGGCCAAAAGAGAGGGGTGTGCACTTATTAATATTCTGATATTCCGTTTCCCCGCTGGTATGTATGCAGAAGGGCCGCCTCTATACAAAAACAACAGGAAAAAAACTGACTCTATTCTTCTACCCATTATACTGAGAGTAAAAGGGGCTGGCTCATATGCGAAAATCCTCTGCTGTGCCTTAAAGGGGGGCTAGCACGGAAAATTTCAACATCGGTACCTGCCAAAAGATTGTGCACAAATCTGCGGGACCCAGCGGAAAATTTGCGACGATCTGATTGATCAATGGGTGGTCACGTGATTAGCTAAGGCGGGTACGTCTTAGCCGTGCTAGCCCTCCTTTAAGCCAAAAAAGAGTTTCGTTTTTAGGTTATGCTACATACCCTAATTTTTGGCCCTGCTCTAACTTTTTTTTCTGGGCCTTTCTGGGGCGGGGGGAAATTATATTTTTTGGCACTTGGAAGGTTTGTTTCTTTATTCCGCACATTAAATTTGTGTCACGAAGGTGCCAAAATTTACAGCAGGAATTACGATTCCTACCTGCCTATGCCTGTACTTTTTGGGTTTTTTTTTCCAGCTCTGCGTAGGTGAAAATATTGTATATTATAAAATCAATCCTGAACTCAAAAGACCTTTGTAAAGATGCTTAGGACTTATATAGCTCTTTTGAATCAATAAGCTTATTTGTGATGACGCATAAATGACCCCGCACAACCTACTCAATCTTGGGTTCCAATACACCTTTGAAAAGTCCATTTTGAAGGTGTGGCCATTTTCTTTAGCTGTCGTCACAAAGTCAGGTCTCCCGGCTAAGACTTCCATGGCAAAGTTGCGGTATGTGTTGTCGATGGCGTTAGTCTTGTTAACAACTGTCTCCACCTTGGGTACTTTATCCAGCAGCACCTGACCTTGATAAAAGACAGTGTGTCAAAAAGCGTAGATCAAAAAGAGAAAACTAAAAATGTCAAAATATAGGCATATTGGATATCAATTTAAAGCTTACGTCCTCAGAAAGTCAGCTACCTTTGAATTACCGAAATTCTTACAGGTCAATATTCTTTAGACCCATCACAGAGCCTATACATGGGTCAAATTGAACACTGGTGACATAGTCATAGGGGTTTTAAAAATCGACAGGGGCGACACTGACACTTAAAACTCGACACAGTAAAATTTGAAAAAAAATGAATAAACACCCTCCAGAATCAGACCTACCTATTATGTCTCTATATGGCAGTAAATCGTCTTTAAGGTTCAGATGTAGAATGTGTCCAATTACGCTAAACCCGCCAACACCATCCAACTCCACCGGCACAATGGAACGCAGGATCTCATCATAATGCCAGTTTTCGTACTTCAATTCTATCTCTGCCATCTCCCATGTGGACAAATCTAACCCAAACTCTTCCAAATGTTCCTGGGCAACCTGTGAGAAATCCTCCTTTGTTTTGAACTTTTCGGGATCAAACAGAAACAGTCTGTATTTGTCTCTATCTTCCCTGTCTGTGCCAAGTTCAGCCACTGGTTTGATCCCCCGCATTTTAAACAAATGTTTCTTGACTTTTTTCTGGAATTGGCCTATATGTTGGACTGGGACTAGGAGGGTGGGGACCGCAGCCACTGTCCGGAACGCTTCCCGATCTAGCACTTTCATTCCCCGGATCCACTCTGGAGGTATGGGCTGCATGTTGGGCTCACTATTTGTTTGAGGTATCCAAGAAATCTGTGAAACCAGTTTTTGTAGTCTGACTGGGATGAATTTGGACAGGGCAGTGGCAGTAGCACTGAAGAAGTTTGGGGGCTGCTGTCTTTGGATCCTGTAAATTCTGTACTGATCTGTTTTGACAAGTTGTGGGCGCGATGATAGAGATCTTGATTTGCTACAGAACGTGTGACTCTGCCTAGAAATATCATGGACAGAGAGTAATAAACGGCTTCTGCAATACATCTGAAATTTCACGTGCAACTAGTTTTTATAGGAACCGGAACTTCTGGTTCGGCCTCACTCTCCGAGCCGAGTTTCCAGTTTGAACCTGTGGCGGAGAGTGGAGTGCGCTGCGGAGCGCACTGAAACTTTGACTGTGGTGCCGAGGCGCCCTCTGGACCTTCATGTGGGCAGAGTGAGCCGTGTACTAGTCTAGCTGATAGTGCCCGGGGGGGGGGGGGGCACTTCAATTTTTTTTGATACAGGTGTGTGGCTGAACCCCCGACTAACCTTACCCTTGCTAGGGCCCTCAATTGCGGGTTTTTTCTTCAAAACCCTACCCTTGCTAGGGAACCTTTGACATACCGTAACAGTCTTAGATTTTGCTCAAAATATCTTAAATTGACCTTGCTTGGGAGAACATTTGAATTTTGTTCATGCTATTTTCATGAAAACTGGGAAAATATTCATGAAAATTTCTGAATTTTCCACTTGAATTTGGGTATTTTGCTGAAAGTTGACCCTTGCTAGGGACATTTTGGTCTGAAACCAGAGGCTTGGTAGGGACATTTGGCTGAAAAAGATATGTGTGTATGTTCAACATAGGGAGTGACCCCCCCCCCCCCGGGTGATAGTGGCAGCTGTGAAGATAAGGGCCGAGTCATTGATTGGCAGGTGGGGAACCTGTTAAATATAAGGGGGGGGGCGTCATTTTGGAAAAGAGCCCTGTGGTGGGGGCAGAGGGACAAAACCTAATAAACCTTCACACTGGGCGTGGGGAGGGGGGTCAAATCTGAATTTCGTTTTCGACCTAATAAACGCCTGGGGCACTTGACAAATTGTCTATGGCCCTCCTAGAGTTTAACTGACTGTGAAAACCTAAAGAAATTCGTCTTTTTCTAGTCCGAAAAAGGGGGAGGGGCGCTAATAGGGGAGGGGCACTTATCATGTCGAATACGGTATGGGCAATGCTCATCATGACACATGATTTCTGTCATGGCACATCCGACTTTGTTTTGTTTTTTCGGGGGGGGGGGGTCAGTTTGCAAAATCAGTTCAGTGGGGGGGGGGGTCGTGATAATTTTTCGTCGTAATGGTGGGGGGGGGTCGGAAAAATATCTGCCGATCTGCCAAAATCCATTAAGCCCCCCTCCCCCCGCTGGCAATAAATGACTAGGACCTATTAAAGCCTAGCCCTATCAGGGCTACTGGGTGAACCCCATTTATTTTGAGGGGAAATTTTTCAAAAGGTTGGATTACATTGAAAACATCTTTACACAATAAGTGATATATGCTTGGATAGATCTTTGTCTCACCTTTGGGGATTACATCAAATTAGAACTGAATAACTCTTAACAAAAGTGTAATTATCACAATTCTGATGATACCTGCAGTAGGAAAGACAGCGGCGGCCCTTTTGACATGCATATGACCTAACTATTAGTTGCCATAGTAACATCTTACTTGCCCCCAAAAAGCCAATACATCACAATCAGTCTGTGAACGGCCAACCCGTGACACAGATGAAACTCAGTCTAATTAAAGCCGCACAATCCATGGGAGCCAAGCGCACACACGCATACATAGTCGGACCACCCGTCATCAATGATGTGGTCGTGTTGATCGGCTACGCATACATGATGGTAGAATTAGGACTTCTGGTTTGATATTGACAATTATCTGTCCCTTTTTAAGTATAAAATGGACAAAGTCGCACAGGTGAGCGAGAAGGAGTGTAAAATGAAGAGAGGAAAAAGGGAAGGAAAAAAGAAATTCACCTTCTCTTCTTGAGGACGTAAAAAGCTTTGATGAGCCACACTTGGTCACAACTGGTATGACTCATTTGAACCATACATGCAAACACTCCCGGTTTGGCCGGGAGACCCGCGGATTTTGACAATTTTTTTAAGTTTCTCCCGGCTTGGTTTTTTCTCCCTATTTCTCCCGTTTTTTCACTAATCTCCCGGTTTTTCATAAGTATATCTACTTCCTTATTATACTTATTATACTGGCAAGTGTAGAATTATCAAGATGTGTAAAGATGATCTCAATGACATTTATGAAGAGCGTGAATACCTAACGCATACAGAATCACCTAAAATTAGAACCATTATTGCTAAACTCCGGACTGACAATAACTGTACACTTGACAGCCTGTCAAGAAGATATAGAGGAAAGAAACCTGTCAATTCTAAGTGCACATTCTGTAATGCTGTGCAAGATGTCAATCATGTCTTCTTACATTGTAACGTGCCCGAGATGAGAAACGCATGGTCAGTGTTTAAAACAAAATACCTCAAGTTCGTTGATTACTATAAAAGACGATGACACTAGAAAACTTTCTCAAATACTAGCAGTGGCCCCATATTGCAAATCATCTAAAAGGCCAGGAGCTGTAAACTGTATATACTCATATATAAAATCTGTCTACAACATTGTAAATGAAAACCTGGTGCTGACATAAGTGTACCTGTACATTAGTCAATAAAGCCATCTTGAATCTTGATTGAATCTGAATTGAATCTTGAATCTTATAAAATATCCCGGATTTGAAAGATTCAACATTCTAAACCTAGAAAATGTGCCAGAATTTCTGGCTGAATGCTTCATGTCATGATGCAGAGTTTCAAATTTGTCTTCGATATGCAGCCTAAAGACAAGTTATTTGCTGTATGTGTGGATGATGGTCAGGGCTTCAGAAGTTCTCCCGGTTTTTACCCCTGAAATGTCTGACACAACATGACCAACAGTGATAACATGAAGACTGAAGCAGACACTTCCATTGGCCTTGGTGCAGCGTGGGGGGGGGGGGGCTATCAATATTTGGGATCATTTGGAAAGGGTAAGGGTCAAAAGCAATTCGGTTGTATTTTCAAAAATTTTAGATTTCACTGTTTGAAAAAAAATATAAAAATTCAACATTCGTAAAAATGCAAATTGTGGTGACCTCTCGCCATCTTGTGTGATGCCCTCACAACTGTGAGTAGTATATAGGTGCAAACTCAGCGCATAGGAACAGCTACTGAAATCCGTTTTACCTACTTACAAACCAGAAGTGACCTTTTGACCTCGATCTCTCGACCAATCAGAAGCCAACATTTGACCGGAAGTGAGACCATGACCTAGTATCTCAAGCTCTGATTGGCTGAGAGGTGGCTGTCATGGCAACAGCAAAAACAATAAAACGTGTTGTTGTCATGGCAACGTCACATAGTCCATAGCAAAGAAATAAACAAGTGGAACTGCTTATAGTTGTGTTTAGTGGAGACCCCTTCTGGTTAAAAACTTTTTAAAAAAAAAACCTAGTTGTGCCCTCATGCCTGACACCTAGTGGATATTATTGGAACTGCTTATAGTTCAGCCTCGAGCCCAGCCCCACTATGTGAACATGTGGGCCTGGACAAGAGTCTATTTGCAGATGGTTACTTTTGGCTCCCCCTGTAGGAGAAACTAATATCCCCAGGATCATGGTGCAAACACACTGGCCCCCTGAGCCTGTAAATGCTTCTCTGTGGTCCCAGTACTCTGCTGTTACACTGCACAATACCTGTATTACCAGTTCAACATGACAGCTACCACAGTGGGAGGTAGGGGGTAAGACCTTAACTGAAATACATGTGTTTGTTGACTATATATTGATAATGTCCTATATCTACCATTCCATAAAGATGGCAATTGTTCTACCTAACTGAGGACATTGTAGCCTATGTAGGCCCTTCACACTCACTGTGTACATGTATACATGTGTCCCACACAGCCCGGAGGGCCTTATACAGTGTAGTACAGTGTTTCTCTACATTGTGATAGTACTAGTTGTGTAGGCACCTGTTTGTACAGTAATGGGGGGCCATATGCCTTTGTCTTCATGTCATATTCGGGACACCAAATTTAGTCTAAAACCTAATTATAAAACAGGGGTGACAATTTCTAGGTGCACAATTGTCTTAAAGCATCATTTATTTGTTTACAGGCAATACTGTGACATCAATACTGGTCTGCATCTAGTCAATTATGATGTCATACTCTTGCATGAGATATGGTAATGTCGCATATAGGGGCCGGGCCTTGAATAGGAGCCTCCCTTTAATAGGAGCTGGGGGTAGGAGGGCTATGAAATCAATATTGAATATAGGCCAGGCCTTTAATAGGGGCTGGGTGTGGCCGACTTTAGAAGACTAAAATAGCAGAATATTAACTTAAGATTGGATTTCATTTTATCTAAGGTATTACAAATATGTCAGGAAATGACTGAAATGAGACTGAAAGTCTAGGCAAAGAGCCTTTAGAGCATTATAATACACTAAATTACACCTGAAGAGGTCAAGGGTCTGTGCCTCTACTAAAGGGTATAAAAACCAACGCTGTCCCTTGGAATCATGTGATCTGTGGTTTTATTTCATGTTTGGATCAGTGGGATACAGACAACCCATAGGATTAACATAGAAGCTCGTATCTAATGGCCAGTAAGAGGACACCAAATGGTTATAAAACATGTAAATACTTATCTTTTCATGTAATTTCAAAAGAATTTCCAACATTTCTGACTCAGATAACATGAAATAAATACTAAGATTCACGAGTAGTGGGAATGATTGAGGTTATCTCACTTGGCTTCGCCTCGTGAGATAACCCTCAGTCATTCCCACTACTTGTGAATCTTTGTCTATATACATGTATGTGAAACACAGCACCCACTGAAACAGATGTGATAGAAAAATTGGAAACATACAACCAACTAAAAAGAATTGCCATGTACCCATGCAAAGTGAATAAGATATGCCACTAGAGGGCAGCAGGGTCGTCACAAACCACAAATAGACTTCTGCTCAGACTCTACTATTTGATAGAGTCGGGTCTGAGACTGCTTATAGTTGCGCTTAGTGGAGCCCCCTTGTGGTTAAAAAAAACTAGTGTCGCCTTCACCGGGGAGTAATGCGTTTGATGCCAAACGTATTTATGACAAAGTTTATTTCTTCATTTAACATTGTAAACCAATGTTATTACCTGGAGTAGTAGATGTAGTGAAATAAAAAAACTTGAGAGGTTTTTCAACAATTTTTTTAGCATTTGAACATTGGCGGAGTAACAACTTAGTTAGTGCGTAAACAACATTAGTGCGCCTGCTTTGCACCAGGTGGCCACATTTGGTCTTTTAGAGAAGCCAACTGCCTAAGCACATAGCATCACTTTTTCCGTTTATTGGAGGGGGGGGGCTGACTGCAGTGGTGCAGCATTGGGTGACATTTGACCTCCTCTCTTATTTTCAAAGCAAGAATGCGATAGAATTGGAGAGATTTTGCACTGGAAAATCGGTGTAGCAACTTAGCGCGTGGTGGTGGACCGCCTGTGTGTGAAAACAACATTAGTGCATCTGCTTTTCACTAGGTGCCGCCACCTAAGCACATAGCATCACTTCATTTATGTGAGGGAAAAAAGCGACTTATAGTCCCTATTTTATTTCAAAAAATGAAAATCACAGCTCGTTTTTCCATTTTAGTGCACACCTTATTCGTGGGTTCTACATAGGCAATGGGTATATAAGTACGCTTCACCCTAATCGAGGAGGTCCATACCCCATCTGTTACGGTCCGCATGCAGCAGCAAATTGAATCTGACATATAATTGCTTTGTGACAGGTGAGCCTGACGTCACAGTTGATCTGGTCTTGGGATCATACATGGTCTTATTTCCACCATTTTTCAATGATTCCTCCGCGTAACGGGTTGCCTTTTTTAAAGTCAAGTCAACGTCGGACGTCCACTAAAATTTCAAAAGGTTTACGAGCATCAGGTAGTTTTGAGATGGGTGTGGGCAAAGTGGTAGGTTCCACGTTAGTCAAATAAAGCTGCATGAGCCTTCCATAATGCTCAGGGGGGATTGTCTTCACCTGTAAGATAGTGTAGGGTGCCCATTTGAATTCCTAAAGCGACTCCTAGCTCCTTCAAAAAGGGGAGGGGGATATGTTATGCATATGCACATGTGTGTTTGGTGCCCCCAGACAAGTTAGGTTGGGTTAGTGCAACCGGCACATGTTTATTCATGAGTCACATGAGTTCGAAGTAGTGCTATAAGGATAGCTTGATGCTCAACAGGTGTTGCTCTGGCCGTAGCCAGAAGCCGACTGACCTCCCTGCGCGGTCCCAGGTAGGGACTGGAGCAGCGACGACCAGTGCTGCCACTACCCCATAGCGGCCAGAGATCGAAGCGACCTCTGGTCCTACCAGTGGTAACCGCACCGACTGACCTGCCCTCTTGAATAGGGAGCCAAAACTATATAAGTAGCTCCACAAGCCCCTACACTACCCCCATCGGCTATGACTAGGGTAGAAAACACGTAGGAAATAATCTTAAAACTAAAATAGGGCTCGAGGTAAGTATTTACACAATGATATAGTGGAGCGAAATATATATTAAGTATGAAACACTATGAACCTGTGAAATAACAAACCTTATTAGTAAATATACTACTTCGAAGTGAGATACATTTTAACTTCGAAGGTAAGTCAAGTTAAATTATACAACAGTAGTTTGAAAGAACAACTATCATATTAAACATGTTACAAGTACCTGGTTTTAAACAAGCATTATGAGATTACAATAACTATATACACTTTTACCAGAAAAAAGAAAAATTTAGAACTCACATATGACTTACCTTTTTAGATTTTTTTAGTCAGCTCGTCAAACTGATTTTAGTTTTATACAATGATATCAAAAGAATAAAGTTTTTATTTAGACACTAATCTGACTATGTTTTATATTTGAACACGGACGGTGAACATCTGAGTGACTTAGAGATATATTAATATAGTTCCATTTTGAGATACCAACTTCTTGAGTTGGTTTACAGATCAAAGGTACATAATACTGTAGTTCACATAAATTATATTATGAGATCAACTCATTTATGCGTAGTTAAATAGTAGAAGTCACTTTTCAAAGTAATTGAACATAGAGGTATAGGTGTAATACGCTGTGGTGCAAGTTTGGACCCATCTTTTAAATAGTAATATGTAATAATATTGTAGTTAAAGATGGCCCTCCATGTAGTGGGTTCATCTGTACAATAATAGTTAGACTTCAGTTTGTCTTCGTATTCATATCAGTGCTTGTCTGCAGATCCATTCGGCAGGTAGGTCGAACTTGGCAGTGGCAAACCACGTCGCTGTTATGTTGTGCCCTGATGAAGATGGGAAGATGTAGATCATCGAAGGCGATTCGAGGCTGCATCAGTCCAGTCATCAAGGCCATCACCACATCCATCTGGGTTTGAATAAAAAATTCCAACTTATAAAAGGAGTTATCTCTAAGTTGGATCGGTGGCAAATTAGTTATTTGTCTGAAGTTTCCATTGCACAGGCCTGATCAGACTTTCTGGTATGTTACCGGTCGGTTTCTCAGACTAGCAGGTGAGGCAGTCAAAGCGGAGCTGGCTGCAGCACTGTTTCCGGACCTGGGGTTCAGTGAAGTAGATGGTCTGTTCTTTGCCTGCTGTTTCATCAGCAATTCGAAGGCAGACTCAGGTGTGCCATCCCATTCGGAGAAAAGGCACCCGAAAGCCCCCATAAATTTAGCATCCATGAAGTCCATCTCTTCCCTTAGTTTCCTAAGTTTCAGGTCACACATGCCCTTTGTATTGGCAGCTTCCCTCAAATTTCGATCTGCGCTCTGGCGATCCTCATCAACTTTAGCATATGCCTCGGTTGTGATCCGCTCAGTCTCTCTTCGCTGTATTTCATAAAGGCATTTGAATACACCTTCAGTCATACTGCGAAGATAAGTCATGCTCTGATTCAGGTGGCATTCTTGCCAGGCTTCGAACACCTCCTTCTGGATGTTGATGGACTGTTGGCATCGTTCTTTGATAGACTCATCTGGATCCTTGACTTCCAGGTCAGTTGTTGTTTGAACCCTATTGAGAATAGGTCGCCAGTACATTCCGGCAGATGACAGTGGTGGAGGTGTAGGAGAACTATCCCCACCACTAACATAGTCGGAATGTGCAGAGCTTGTGGTCACAGCAAGAAGCTTCAATAGATAGGAGGTGAAACTCAGAGCTTTACCTATGGACACAGTGTAACAGCCCCCCCCCCTCTACTCCCCTTAAAAGTAGGCTCCCTTTTGTGTTCAGTATTGAGTCCTATGTAGGATAAGGGGGTATATAGAGATGTCAGGAATTTTTATCAGAGTGATATCAAATGGAAACAAGGGGCCACCTCTACCAAAAAATCCTGCTGAATCCAAAATTTGTGATCTTGATTCTCAAAATTTGACCAAAAGTACTTGACAAGTACTCTACCTGTGTATGGCTCTGCCTCTCCCACATACTGCCTATCCCTTAGTCTACCTATCACTCATACTACCTATCCCTTGAAACATCTAGAGTTTAATAAGGTTTCCCTCAAATGGCTTAAAGGATTAAAGTTTACCTCTCACCTTTGTACCTAGTTATCTCTGTACATTCTTACCATTAGTCTACCTATCCTCAATCTGCCTATCATTCACTTTACCTATCCCTCATGGTGACTTTCCCCCAACTCTTCACATCCCTCATGTTTGACTGACACATCTGTGATATTACCTAGCACCAATGTATCTTTTGAATATGCTCAGTTCACAAGGTACTCTCTATGCCTATCTCTTAAACTGTTTATTACACATGCTACCTATCCTCCTTGCTACCCATCCTCTTCAATACCTATCCCTAATGCTCACTTTATAGCTTTTCTACCTATCACAGCTTGTTCTGCTGGGATATCTCACAACCAACCTTCATTTTGATCTCTTAGTCAACCTATCCCCTAAGGAACAAATTTAACAGTCGACAAAACATTTTCTAAGGTTAAAAACTGAGGGTTATATACCATGAAGGATAGGCAGCCTGAAGGATAGGTAACCTCAAGGATATATTATAGCATGAGTGATAGGTAGATGTATGCTTAAGGTAGACTGTTGGATTTGTTTGTTAGGGGATAGGTTGACTAAGAGAACATAATGAAGGTTGGATGTGAGCTATCCCAGCTGATCAAGCTGTGATAGGAAGGAAAGCTATGAAGTGAACTTGAGGGATAGGTATTGGAGAGGATGGGTAGCAAGGAGGATAGGTAATAAACAGTTTAAGAGATAGGCACAAAGGGTACCTTGTAAGGTGAGCATATTCAAAAGATACATTGGTGCTAGGTAATATCACAGATGTGCCAGTCAAATATGAGGGATGTGAAGAGTTGGGGGATAGTCACCATGAGGAATAGGTAAAGTGAATGATAGGCAGATTGAGGATAGGTAGACTAATGGTAAGAATGTACAGAGAAAATTAGGTACAAAGGTGAGGGGTAAACTTTAATCCTTTAAGCCATTTGAGGGAAAACCTAATTAAACTATAGATGTTTCAGGGGATAGGTAGTATGAGTGATAGGCAGACTAAGGGATAGGCAGTATGTGGGAGAGGCAGAGCCATACGCATGCAGAGTACTTGTCAGGCTGGGATAGGCAAACATTGGGATATGTAGATTGAGGTACTGACTTTGTTTACCATGTTGCATCTATAAAAAGTTCCAATCATTTTCAATATAACTTTTGTACATTTTTAAAATATTCTCATCATCAAACCTCATTTTTAGGTTCTTTTGGCCAAAATTTGAGAATCAAGACCACAAATTTTGGATTCAGCAGGATATTTTGGTATAGGTGGCCACTTGTTTCCATTTGATATCACTCTGATAAAGATTCCTGACATCTCCATAAACCCCCTTATCTTACATAGGACTCAATACTGAACACAAAAGGTAGCCTACTTTTAAGGGGGGTAGAGGGGGGGGGGCTTGCATCCTAGGGAACCTATACTATTCTTGCCTGTACCATCAATAATCATAAGGATACCATAAGGTGGGGGTGAACCTTACAGGGGAGACTATTACCTATAAGGCTATATTGTAGAACAATACTGAAGTCCCGATGTTAGGTGACCCGGTTGGGACGTCTAGACCAGGCTGAAGTAAGAGTGCCTTATTGGTGAGGTATTATGGTATACACTTTAAAAGTTATTTGAGGTTAAAACTATGTTTTTTAACCTAAAATAAAAACGTTTCTATTGAATATCAACATTTTTTACATTTAGAACAAACGTTTTTTTTAACATCAAAAAACGTTTTTATTGCAAGTAATCATCTGGATACCTAATTCCCCCCTGGTGCAAAGTGTTAAATTAATATTCAGGTGTAGATATTGCCTACGTGGGGTGCTGGGGGGTTTTGCTCAAAAGGGGTACAAATTCCCTTCCAAGAGGCTTCTTAGTTTTGTTTCCCCCTTCCCTTGACGCCCCCCCCCCCCCCCAAGCCCCCGCCTCCTCCTCCCCCTCCCACGTTGTTGACTCCCAATGGAAGCTGCCCCCCCCCCCGCCCCCTACCATTGCCCCAGGTTCTACCATAGCTGTGGGGCGCTGCGCATGGTGATCCCAATGAAGCCTATGTTAACCAGAATGAGGCACTGGGCAGGTGATCTGCTGGATCACTCGAGGCGTTCGAGTAGCGGTTTTCTAACAATATGCAGTGCATTGTGGGATGGGGTGACCTTGAGCACTAACTACACCACCTCAGCTGGTTCATTCTACCCCCCTTCCACCCCAGCCAGGTCTGGCTAGGTACCAGTCCTTTACTACACCTGGGAACAGAGTAAGTTCACTACAGGATCAACATTGACCCACATGGGGCAGACCAATAGGTGATGGCCTTACAAACCAGACGCGTCTTCATTAGCCACATGCCAGCCACACGGCACGCGCCACAGGCGCACCTCCTCTGGTAGCTGGAGTGCGAGCGCGTTCAGGTCCAGGCGCGCGCCGATTGCTGGGCGTGTAGCCTATTGAATGCCCCTCTGCATTGATCCCTCGGCCATTCCCCGAACACCTCGACTGCCCAGCTCTAAGCCTACTCTCAAAGTCTAGCCTCCCTGTTTAGTGTATGAATCAAACTTATCTTATATCTGATTCTAAAAGAATGGCCAAATGTAAAGAATGATCAAGTTATATAGTACTAATGAGGGGGTGGTATCCATTCCTTCTTATTAACAGGGAATGAAACTAAATAGCCTAGCCCTGGTAGTACTACTGGTCGAGGCGTTCGGGGAATGGCTGAGGAATCAACACATTCGGAGTACGGCCGAGGGATCAATGCTAGTTTGTAAGGCCACCCCCTATTGGTTCTCCCCATGTAGGTCAATGTTGATCCCTGAGTCAACTTACTACACTCCCAAGCATAGTTAAGGATTTGTACCTAGCCAGACCTGGCTGGGGTGGAAGGGGGTGGAGGGAACAAGCTAAGGTTGTGTAGTTAGCGTTCGAGGTCACCCCCACCCACAATGCACTGCATATAGTTAGAAAACCGCTGCCCGAACGCCTCGAGTAGTAGTACTACTACATGCAGGAGTGCAGGTAAACAATCTTATACCAGGCCAGCCTCACACCTGACTCAGTATTAGGTCACTAGTTTGTCATACTACCTGACCCTTGTGATTTTGTATGGTTTTACAGGACTGCCATTAGAGTTGTTTCTTTTAACAAAAAGGGGGGAGTAATACTGGAAGGCTATGGTAGAACACTGATCACTCCCTGTGTGTCGGGTTGGGCCGGGGATCCCCGGCCCAACCCGACACACACGGGAGTGATCAGTTAGTCCCTCCCTTATCTCCTTCGACAGGTTGAAGCGCATCTGGGTCTCTTCTTGGGATTTTAACCTGGCCGGAAGTAGAATGACGTCACACTGGAGACAAATATTCAATAAATGATTCACGCCGCCTCAGTTCCTCAGGGACATGGTGGGATCAAGCTGTCACACACTTCTGTTTTCAGATGAGATCTCATCTGAATAATAATCTTCCATTTAAGTTTCCATAAGTTTCAGATTATCTCATCTGAATCTAATTCAAATTCAGATGAGTTCTGGCATATATCCTTGATCGGGGGCTCTGCCCCTAAACCCCCCTTTGGCCGGGCACCCCGGGAACCGCGGCGGCATCAACATTCGTCTCCACGAAGGGCCAGGTTAATTCTGCAAGAAGTGACCCTTTTGCGGTTGACGTGAATAGCGCATCTCGTCGTCTTCTCAAATCTTTTACCTGGCCGGAAGTGGACTGACGTCATACCGCCCCATAAACATTTCATTCCCTGAGAGACCCATCCGGCCATATTCCCTGGATAACCCCCCAACTACAGCAGCCTATATAACACATTTCCATGTAAGTTTCCATAAGTTTCAGATGATCTCATCTGAATATAATTCAAATTCAGATGAGATCTGGAATATATCCTTGATCGGAGGCTCTGCCCCCGAACCCCCCTTTGGTCGGCCACCCTGGGAACTGCGGTGGCCGGTAAAGAAAAGAAACGCAAAAGGGTCACTTCTTGCAGAATTAACCTGGCCATCTGTTTCCCACTCCTTCCGCTAGATGTCTCTTTCCACCCCTTCCGTGTCTCATCAAATAATTATGGTTCCCCTCTCTGTTTCTTTCTGCCCAAACGGGGGTTTGGGGGCAGAGCCCCCGATCAAGGATATATGCCAGATCTCATCTGAATTTGAATTACATTCAGATGAGATCATCTGAAACTTATGGAAACTTACATGGAAGATAATTATTCAGATGAGATCTCATCTGAAAGGAGGGATGGGTCTCTCAGGGAATGAAATGTTTATGGGGCGGTATGACGTCAGTCCACTTCCGGCCAGGTAAAAAATTTGAGAAGACAACGAGATGCAAAAGAAACAGAGAGGGGAACCATAATTATTTGGTGAGACACGGAAGGGGTGGAAAAAGCCACCTGGAGGATGAAGAAGGAACTAAAGGCGACATCTAGCGGAAGAAGTAGGAAACAGACGGCAAGGTTAAATCTGCAAGAAGTGACCCTTTTACATAAATAGCAGTGGGGTTGGGGCGGCAAAGCATGTGGGTCTCTTCTTGGGATTTTGACCTGGCCGGAAGTAGAATGATGTCACACTGGAGACAAACATTCATGCCGCCTCAGTTCCTCAGGGACGTGGTTGTTAAAATATGATGATGATCATGGATTAAAGATGAGTAACACAGAGTAGCTCTAGATTGACTCAGCCATGTGTATTGAGCTTGTTGTTACCGGAAGTAAGAAGACAAGATGGCCGCCGCGCATGCGCGCGTACGCGTAAACACACAACATCCTCCCTTTTGACAGAAATGAGAATGACATATATCTTTAGATCATAAAGGTAACTTATTAAAAGTTCATCTCGAGTCTTTGGAATAGTTTATGTATGTTTATGTATAGCTCATAAAGTTTGTCTTTGAATCATCAGTTAACTCACGTAACTGTTCTAACTATGCGTAGTGTTTATGTGATATAAGTTTTAAATGATATGCTCAGTGGGTCATTATAGTAATTCATAATTGTCTGTTTCACGTTCTTGAAATGGTCAATGCGCTGAAATGAAAGAGTAGGGTCAGGTAGACTGCCTGAAGCCTCTGCGTGAATGACAGGGATTATTCTGCCCTATGCGTCAGACACGTATGCTTTCCTGGAAGCGTAGTGGCACTTTAACTGCTCGGCCAGACCTAGTGGTCTTGACTGGTGGTGCAGGCATCTCTGCCGGCTCGGCTATTTGGTTAGCCGGTTTGGCTACTGGATTACCCCGATGTTTCTTATCCGGAGTGGTAGCCTACTTAGGTCGTTCTTTAGCAGGTGAGCGTGGTGTGACTGTTGGAGGTGCTGCACTGGCTTCGTTATCATTGATTGGTGGGATCTCTGCCCGTGTGTTGGGTTCCTTTGTTTTCTTCAGGTGTTGGCGATTTCATCGAAATATGCCAGTGGGTGTTTCGATGGTGTATGACCCTTCATCCAGTCTTTCGATGACTGTTCCCTTGGTCCAGGCCTTGTTACCCAGTTTGAAAGGTTCGAGTCGCACAGTGTCTCCTTCCTCCAGAGGGGACAGAGTGGCAGATTTTCTGTTGGCATACTCAGCCTGCAGCGCCTGGCCTCGTTTGAGGTCGCGTTTGGTGTGTCTAACATCTACCACTTCAGGCTTCAAAAGTGCTGGGGCTGTCGGGAGCATCGTTTTGGTGCGGCGACTCATCAAACGTTGCGCGGGGCTAGATAGCATGCCCTGTGTTGGTGTGTTCCGATGATCTAATATGGCAAGATAGGGATCAGTCCCTGCCTCTCGGCACTTGCGCATAATCTTTTTCGCCGTCTTCACGGCTGATTCAGCCTTACCATTAGCCTTGCTGTTATAAGGGCTGCTGGTCATCTGCTCGATGTCCCACTTGTTGCAGAAATCCCGGAATTGTTCGGACACATATTGGGGTCCGTTATCAGACACTAACGTGTCAGGAATACCATATCGTGCGAAATGGGCTTTGAGTTTTGCGATGATGGTGGAAGAGTCGATCTCTGGTAGCATGTCAACTTCCCAGAAGTTACTCAGGTAGTCTACCGTGATGAGATAGTTCCGTCTGTGTAGTGTGAATATGTCGGTACCTACTTTTGCCCATGGTCTGTCTGGTACATCATGGCTCATAAGAGGTTCCTTTGGGTTTGCTGTTTCATATGTCCTACATATGTGACACTTAGAGATGAAATCTCTTATTTCCTGTGTCATATTGGGCCAGAATATGCTCTCTTTTGCACGTCGCAGGCACCCATCTATTCCGAGGTGGGACGAGTGGATCTTTACCTTCAAGGTTGCTCGCTCGCTCATAGGGATTACTACGTGCTCACCGCGGAAGACAAGGCCCTCATGTACCGCCAGCTCATCGCGGAATGGGAAGTATGGATATAGCATAGGCGGCACATGAACCTTCTCATTTGGCCATCCTTTGAGAATAGCATCTTTGAGGGTCGTCATCGTCATGTCGACTTCAGTGGCGCGGCGAATGCTCTCTATTCGGGAGTCAGACATGGCCACATATTTGGTCGCGTTGACGCTCTCGAAGTCTTCATGATGACCGTCGGTTGTCTGTCTGTAAGCACGAGACAAAGTGTCAGTGAGGTGCATCTGTTTACCTGGTGTGTATGTGACATTGACGTCATACTGTTGTAGGTGCATTAGCATGCCTTGTAGACGCTTTGGGGCTCTTGCTAGCGGTTTGTTCATGATGTTCTGCAGAGGCTTGTGGTCAGACATCACGCTGACCTGTCTTCCAAACGTATATTGATGGAATTTCTCAGGACTCCACATGATAGCAAGCATTTCTCTTTCTATCTGTGCATAGCGCACTTCGGTGTTGGTCAGGGCGCGTCTGGCAAAAGCTATAGGTTGGCCTTCTTGTAGAAGCGCTGCCCCGAGTCCGGTCTTGCTGGCGTCGCACTGAATGGTGAGTTCCTTGCTCGGGTCATAATACCTGAGGACTGGGGCCTCACTCACAAGTTTCTTCACTTGCTGTAGTGCTCTGTCTTGGGCACCCGACCAGTTCCATGGCATGTCCTACCGCGTTAGTTGGCGGATTGGTTCCATTACATCTGATAGTCGAGGTAGGAATCGTGCTAGGTAATTTATGAACCCGTTGAGTCGCTGAACTCATTCCACATCTGTCAGTTTCTGCATCTCTATCACCGCGTCCACCTTTTCTGGGTCAGGCTTCAGGCCTTCATGGGTGATGAGATGTCCGAGGAACGATACCGATTTTTGTCGTAGTTTCATCTTAGCGGAGTTGAGTCTGATGCCCTTCTCTTGACATCGTTGAAGTAGGTGCTCTAACGTCTTGTTATGGTTCTGTAAGGCTTCGTTGTCTGTCTTACCCTTGCCATATACCATGAGATCGTCCGCGATGCAGATAACCCCATCCAGGTCATGGAGCTTTCGGGCGAATATCTCCGACAAGACACTTGTACCGAATGGCAGTCTCAGCCATCGGTAACGGCCATACGGGCTTGCAAAAGTAGTTAACACTGACGACTCTTCGTCTAGTTTGACTTGCCAGTAGCCGGACTTCAGGTCCATCGTCGATACTATCTTAGCTTGGGATAGCTCTGGCAGTACGTCGTCTAGTGTGCACAATGGGAAGTGCTCCCGCTTCAGTGCTTTATTCTCATCTGAAAGGAGGGATGGGTCTCTCAGGGAATGAAATGTTTATGGGGCGGTATGACGTCAGTCCACTTCCGGCCAGGTAAAAAATTTGAGAAGACAACGAGATGCAAAAGAAACAGAGAGGGGAACCATAATTATTTGGTGAGAAACGGAAGGGGTGGAAAAAGCCACCTGGAGGATGAAGAAGGAACTAAAGGCGACATCTAGCGGAAGAAGTAGGAAACAGAGGGCAAGGTTAAATCTACAAGAAGTGACCCTTTTGCGTAAATAGCAGTGGGGTTGGGCGGCAAAGCATGTGGGTCTCTTCTTGGGATTTTGACCTGGCCGGAAGTAGAATGATGTCACACTGGAGACAAACATTCATGCCGCCTCAGTTCCTCAGGGAAGTGGTTGTTAAAATATGATGATGAACATGGATTAAAGATGAGTAACACAGAGTAGCTCTAGATTGACTCAGCCATGTGTATTGAGCTTGTTGTTACCGGAAGTAAGAAGACAAGAGCTTGTTGCCGCATTGATTAACTGCGCTGATCTCCTTCACTCCATTGATCACCTCGTACTGACTCTCCTCGCTGTCGGACTGCTCTTGCACGGCTCGTACCTTCCTTGTTTTCTTCTTCTGGGGTTTCTTAGTTGTAGTCGGTGTCTTCTTGCATACGGCGTCAGAGTGGTTTCTGCCACCGCATGTGGAACACTTCTTCTCCCAGGCAGGGCAGTGCTTTCTTCCAAATACGTGAGTGCCAGCACAGAATTTGCATTGATCTTTAGACTTGGTCCAGTCTCTCCGCTTGGTGTGAACTGCATTGACCTCTTCTGTACCATCGCTTGCGTTAACGTGCTTGAGGCGCAAACCTGTCGCTTCGTCGGTGCGGCATATGTCGATACATTTTTCAAGGGTCAATTTTCGGCGGTTTAGTAGCAGCTTCCGAGTCTCTTCGGACCGGATGCCCATCACGATTCGGTCGCGTAGCAAAATGTCTCTGAGGCATTCGCAGTGGTTGCAGCTTTTGGTTAGAGTGCTGTCAGATACTCATCAAAACTCTCTTTCGGTTCCTGGTCCCTACAATTAAATTTGTACCTTTCCATTGTCTCGTTCAGTTCCCCGATAATGTACGCGTCAAATTCATCAATAATGTCTTTGACTGTTCTATCGGCCCCTTCTTCGAATACGAAGCTGTTATAGATCTTCAGGGCATCTCTCCCTATGGAGTTGAGAAACATGGAGGTTTGGTAGACCGCATCTGTTGTGTCCAGGTGGGAGATCACAGTGTAGTTCTCCCACTGCTGTTTCCACAACAGCCAATTCTCAGTTTTGTCGGATTGTAGATTTAGAGGGACCGGGGGTCTAATGCTAGGCACAAAGCGGCGTGCCGGTTGATTTCCTCCTTGGTTTTGGTCCCCCCCTCCTCCTACATTATCCTCATGATCTGGCATTTTGGTGTTGGTACTTATTTAATTTGTAGTAGGGTTGGGTGACTAGCAGGTCACAATTCAGAATAGTGTGTTTAGACTAGCAGGCCTAAACTTGTCACTTAATAAATTCCTATACACTTTCAGGGCATAGAGCTTGTATATAACTTGAGTCAATGAGTCTCTTTAACCAGTTACTGTGGGTGTCAGGGAGGGCAGGCAATATGGCTTCCTTCAGGAAAGCATGTGGGATTGCCTGTGTTTGGCTTCAGGCCAAAATACACCTTTTTCACACTTGCAGGGTGAAAAATTTAGTAGTGTTTCTACTTACAGTTCTTTGGTGCCCTTCCCTATCCCTTTACCAGCTGCCTACCACGTTCCTCAGGGACGTGGTTGTTAAAATATGATGATGACCATGGATTAAAGATGAGTAACACAGAGTAGCTCTAGATTGACTCAGCCATGTGTATTGAGCTTGTTGTTACCGGAAGTAAGAAGACAAGATGGCCGCCACGCATGCGCGCATACGCGTAAACACACAACAGTGGTGGGACCATGCTGTCACACACTTCTGACTGTTTTCAGATGAGATCTCATCTGAATAATAATCTTCCATTTAAGTTTCCATAAGTTTCAGATGATCTCATCTGAATGTAATTCAAATTCAGATGAGTTCTGGCATATATCCTTGATCAGGGGCTCTGCCCCCGAACCCCCGTTAGGCCGGGCACCCCGGGAAGCGCGGCGGCATCAACATTCGTCTCCATGCAAGAAGTGACCCTTTTGCGGCGGCAAACGAAGCGCGCGGGACACTCCCAACTCCCACCCTCAGCCAGGGGTGTTAGGCTATTGTCATTAACCCAATTTACACATTTTATTTTACATATCATATCATTGCTATTATACACTAAAGTGAAGCATACGATTTGAACTTAAACGTTTAAAATAAGAGGGATGTAAAGGGGACAATCCGCATACGCCGGTCATTCTCAATCTAACATCCCTGGATCAAAAGGTGGCACAGCCCGATGGCCCAGTTAGGGATGGCGCGTTCGACTAATCGTAGACACAAGGGGGAAGGGCTTAAAAACATTTGACCCTACCCCCCCCCCCCCCCACCGGGGAAGCGCAAAAATTGACTTGACCCTCATTTTAGCACAAAAGCCAGCGATCAAAGCACTGGATCAAAGATCTAGATCTAGGCCCTATCAGTAGGGGAATAAAAATTCTCTGCTCCTCCCGCAAGAGATTCAAGAATGCTTTATTGAGGTAGTAAGGGAGTGGCCATTTTTTTTAACAACAGGGGGGGGGGGGGTTGGTGAAATTCCGTCTGTGCATGGCGAAAATTTTTCTGCCCCCCCCTCATAGGGGTCTGAAATTTTTCAGTCCCCCCAATTATTCTTTAGTGGCGCGCGGGCGTAAAATTTTGCCCCCCCCCTTCAGGGAGTGGTCATTATTTATCAACAGGGGGGGGTGGGTGGGTTTGAGGGGGGGCGTGAAATTTTCAGACCCCTCCCAAGGGGGGGCTAAAAAATTTTGACCCCTCTTGAGGGGGGGCTAAAAAATTCACCCTCTTTTTAGCAAAAAAGCCTGTGCATCCGGTGTGGGGGCCTCCGGCGCGGGGGCGGCACAAAAAAATTTGACTGCCGTCGAGGGGGCGGCGTCCGCGCGAAAAACCCACCAACCGCCCCTGTTGATAAATAATGAGCACTCCCTTAGAGTGGTCTGAATTTTTTCCGTCCCCCCAATTATTCTTTAGTGGCGCGCGGGCGTAAAATTTTGCCCCCCCCTTAGACGGGTCTGAATTTTTTTGTCTCCCCCCCCCCCCACCGTTGTTAAAACCACTCCCCAAGTACCATTTCTTACCCCCTTTGTTATCGGTAACATACCAAGGTATGATTAGTCGAACGCAACCGAATCTCCACTCTTTACCCCGATGCTTCCTGGACCTTCTTCCATACTGACAGCACCAAGGTTCTGCTGTGAGAGTGAGTAGAACTTCTAGACAGAGGAGCTTCCAGAGGCTTCCACAGCGAGTGCCACAAACTTCAGTCAAAGCACAATCATGGCGGACAAACAAGCGCAGGTAGGGGCCCACATGGCCGATATTCAGCCGTTTTGGCGATCTCTTATTGTGGATTAACTAATTGAAAAGTAGTACTAAGCCAGGAGGGTGTGGACATTTGTATTGTGAGAAAGGATTTGAGTTGGAGAGCGTACTATTGGCTAGAAGTGTAAGTTGTGAGTTTGATACCGGTGTGTGACTGGGGGAGTGAGTGAGTGCACTGTCACTATAGTGTCAAGTCATACTAAGGGAGTGATCATTTTTTAACAACAGGGGGGGCTGTTGGGTTTGCGCGCGGAGGCGCGAAAAAAGTTTCGACCCCCTCCTCTCGAGGGGGTAAAATTTTTTCGACCCCCCCCCCATAAGGGACAAAAATCGTGCGCGAACGTCCCCTTTTAGCCTACAGGGATGTAAGTCTTCAGGATTTATCAGGATTTCCTGATTTCTGAAAAATTTGAATGACATGTATTTTCCTTATACAAGTGGTAAGGAGGGTTTTTATATCAAGTAAATATATGGCTTCCTGATTTTTGCCCACGCCTGACTCTATACACACACACAGGGTCTGCCATATATGGGCATGGCGTCGTGACCTACTTTCCGCATGGTACGCAAACAAACCCGGGAAGTCTAAACTGAGAGTATTGAACCCTCCAAATAAATCTTGATTTTTCCCCTCCCCTCCACATAGAAAACATGTCTGCACTATATTAACATGTCATAAACATATATTGCAATATGATTTGTGTTCAATTAGATTATGACAACTTGATATATGTTCAAGAACATTCACTGAAATGTGCATGAGCGATAATATGCCATCTTTCCACCAGCTTGACAGTGGCCGATGTGCTCGGAAATACTAGTGAAATTTCTTTACAACGAATCCTGTTACAACGAGTTTTCGTTTATAACAAACAAATTCCATTGTCCCAAATCACCCCCATACATTTCTATAGTAAAAGAATCCCCTTACAACGAATTTTAGATGGCACGAAAACTCTCTGCGCCTCCGGCGTGGGGGGGGGCGCAAATTTTTTTTACTGCCGTCGAGGGGGAGGCGTAAAAAATTTTCGCGCATCCAAACCACTAATGGCCCTCGTGTTGCCGTCCCTGTACCTGACCTAGGTGCATACAACATTTCTGAATCAGAAAATGTGGCTGACTAAGCCCCTGTCACGATCCTGATCGTGTGAAAAGCCTAGAATGGCAGTGCCCCCTTTCACCCTTTCTCCTATTAATAAGACTATTATCTTTATACCCCCTGGTCAGGCTGGTACCGATACTACGGTAGGGCCGACAAGGAAGACTGGGGGGGGGGGCTTGTGAGATATATCATATAGGGAAGGCAGTCTTACAGGGGCGGATCCAGGGGGGGGGGTCCTGGGGGTCAGGACCCCCCCCCCTTTGGGCCCACCCAAGATGTCCACTTTGTATGCCCCCTTTCATGACCCCTATTTCTATCTGATTTCTACTTTTTATTGTTTGCAAATTGTGACATTTATGACTCTACAGCATCTGAAATATATACAAATTTCTCAAAATTTTCTAACACGAGGCAATCCAGAAAAAAATCACCATCATATCATAGATATAGAAAATGCTTGGCTTAGGCCTATATGTAAGGCATAGCTTATAACTTAAACCCATCCTCGACTGGTATAGGCTATGTTATAGCAATGGGTCAGATATGTAGGGTATAATTACATTAGATTATGACTAAAGAAACATCCCCAATGTGCACCAGTGACCACATAAGCGCCGACAAGGAAGACTTGGGGGGGGGAGGGCTTGTTAGATATATCATATAGGGAAGGCGGTCTTTAAAAAAAAAGATTTCCTGTGTGTGTGTGTGTGTGTTGGGGGCGGGCAACGGGGGCGGGGGTCAAAACTAGATACCGGTACAGGTACTGGGGTATGAGCAATTCAAGTACCGTGCGTCATTCGACAAGCATACTGGTATCTGATTTTTTTTCCAGGGGGGGGGGGGAGGGGGATGAGAGGAAAGGTGGGGGAGTGGGGGGTCACTTCTCAAAATCAGTGCACAGTGGTGGTGGAGGGGGGGGGCATTGTAGCTTTTGTCATATTGGTAGGGGATTGGAAAAATATTTGCTTGTCTCCCAAAATCCATCGAGCCCCCAGCTGGCAATAAGGGAGTGATCATTTTTTAACAACAGGGGGGGGGGTGGTTGTGGGTTTGTGTGCGGATGCGCGAAAAAAATTTCGACCCCCCCTCTCGAGGGGGTAAAAATTTTTCGACCCCCCCCATAAGGGACAAAAATCGCTTGCGAACGTCCCCTTTTAGCCTATAGTAACGCACAGGGTTTTCCACTGAAAACAGATGAAATTATTTTGACCCCCCCATCAGAGGTATTGAAAAATTCTGACCCCCCCCTGGTCAAGGGGTTGAAAAAATTCTGACCCCCCTCAAACCCACCAGCCCCCCCCCCCTGTTGTTAGAAAATGATCACTCCCTTATTGCCAGCTGGGGGCTCGATGGATTTTGGGAGACGAGCAAATATTTTTCCAATCCCCTACCAATATGACAAAAGCTACAATGCCCCCCCCTCCACCGCCACTGTGTGAACTGATTTTGAGAAGTGATCCCCCACTCCCCCACCTTTCCCCTCATCCCCCTCCCCCCCCCCCACCTGGAAAAAAAAATCAGATACAAGTATGCTTGTCGGATGACGCACGGTACTTGAATTGCTCATACCCCAGTACCTGTACCAGTATCTAGTTTTGACCCCCGCCCCCGTTGCCCGCCCCCAACACACACACACAGGAAATCTTTTTTTTTTAAAGACCGCCTTCCCTATATGATATATCTAACAAGCCCTCCCCCCCCAAGTCTTCCTTGTCGGCGCTTATGTGGTCACTGGTGCACATTGGGGATGTTTCTTTAGTCATAATCTAATGTAATTATACCCTACATATCTGACCCATTGCTATAACATAGCCTATACCAGTTGAGGATGAGTTTAAAGGGGGGCTAGCACCATACACTAACAACATGGGTACCATTTCAAACAGCAATCATAAAATCGCAGAAACAAGCGGAAAAATCGCAGCGATCTGATTGGTCAAGGGGTGGTCACGTGACATTTTAATGCGGGCGTGCATTACGATGCCAGGGCCCCTTTAAGTTATAAGCTATGCCTTACATATAGGCCTAAGCCAAGCATTTTCTATATCTATGATATGACGGTGATTTTTTTCTGGATTGCCTCGTGTTAGAAAATTTTGAGAAATTTGTATATATTTTAGATGCTGTAGAGTCATAAATGTCACAATTTGCAAACAATAAAAAGTAGAAATCAAATAGAAATAGGGGTCATGAAAGGGGGCATACAAAGTGGACATCTTGGGTGGGCCCAAAGGGGGGGGGGGGGTCCTGACCCCCAGGACCCCCCCCCCTGGATCCGCCCCTGTAAGACTGCCTTCCCTATATGATATATCTCACAAGCCCCCCCCCCCCCCAGTCTTCCTTGTCGGCCCTACCGTAGTATCGGTACCAGCCTGACCAGGGGGTATAAAGATAATAGTCTTATTAATAGGAGAAAGGGTGAAAGGGGGCACTGCCATTCTAGGCTTTTCACTCGATCAGGATCGTGACAGGGGCTTAGTCAGCCACATTTCCTGATTCAGAAATGTTATATGCACCTAGGTCAGAGAGCTTTATCGCTGTTTGAACAAAAAATAGATGAAAAAAACGAGTTCAAAGATTGGCTTCAAAACCCAAGAAGCGCAGCATCGGCCATGTTTAAGGCAATGGAAAACTTCTACATTATCGCCCATCCGTTTCTTCTAGCACTGTTCTCCTAATCAAAACACCATTTTTCCAGAAAAATAAGACAGCATCCATCAGTTTCTGAGCTTATGACTGTGATCTTATTCAATGGTTAAAAAAGGTTGAGAAGGAAGTAGAGAAAACGAAGGGTTTATTGAGGGGGGTCGCCGTACTACGAGTGGTACGAGTTTGGTTTGTTTGCGTACTTCTCATTAGTATGCAGCGGCCTGAGCGGAACCCTGTTTAGGTGTATAGTAACGCGCAGGGTTTTCCATTGAAAACAGGTGAAATTATTTTGACCCCCCCCCCATCAGAGGTATTGAAAAAATTCTGACCACCCCCGGTCAAGGGGTCGAAAAAATTCTGACCCCCCCCCCCTCAAACCCACTGGCCCCCCCCCCTGTTGTTAAAAAATGATCACTCCCTAAGGCCGTTTTATTCTAATAACTTGGATTACGGATCCGGCGACATGAATTTTAGCAAATTGCAAAAAAAATAAATTTTTTTTTTTTTTTTTTTGCTTATCCCCGATGGGAATTTTGCACTATTTGAGACAAAAAGAGTAAAGTTGGAAAAGAAATTGATGTAGTTATTGCACAACCTTCCGTTTTTTTTGTATTCCGGTGGTCGAAATTTCTCTATATTCCTTTGTTTGATGTCCAAAAATTGGATTTCCATGCAACTTTTTTTTTTTTTGCCTCCCGGCGGTGGGTATATTTGGTTGTCAGATAGGGGGGGGTCAGTGAGCTTTTTTTTTTTATTTTTTTACCGATGCCCGACCTTACAGATAGATGAAAAAATCCGTAATCCAAGTTATCATAATTAAATGGCCTAAGGGCTTATTGATGGATGACTTGAGGTCTGTTGTGGATCAGGATCTATGTATTGTACTCTTATTTTCCATGGGTCTTCCTTAACCAGTTAATACCTTCAACTTAGTACAAGGATTTACTCTGCCTGCTAAGCACAATGCATGTCCTACTGGCCTTGATGCTGATCCAGGAAAAGTCTGGAATTGGTTCCTTTCCTGGTCCATTCACTGAATAATTCAGTCTAGAAATTAGAATTGGGAATCAACCAGATTCCAGACACACATGAATGCTGTAATTTGTAAAGGCATATCAGAACTCCCTGATATCTACCCGGTACGTTACGACCGTATCTTCAGCTACAGTCATAGGCTAAGTTAGGCTAAGCGCTACAGTACAGATGGTTAACTTAGTCTTAGTAAGACTAAGTTAACCATCTGTACTTTATTTTATGTGAATAACTTCTTCCCGTAGAGATAGCATTGCGTGGCCGATCGCCACACCCCCAGTGGCGTAACGTGTGCCGATCCACCACAGCGGCTGATCCACCACTGCAGCCTCGTTCTGGGTGCATGTAAACATTCAAAATGGCGGACCGGCGCTTGTACGGGGAACTACGGTACCGGATTTTGATAATTTTTCCTTATTTAAACCTCTAAAAACATAAAATAAATATAGAACTAAACTCCCCTGGTATCCTCGGTGGCCTATCCACCCCTCGGGAGTTGTCTCCCCCGAGGGCTAACGCCCTCGGGGGAGACAACTCCCTCGTGGTGGATCGACCACCTCGTACACCACGGTTGTTTAGTTCTATCTATGTAGCGCTTGACAAATCCCTGTGTCCAGTGCCCTAGCGTGGGGATTCCACACCGTCTCCCACTCCAAGATATACGTTAGGAGACGGGGACAGGTTTCTCTGTCTTAGTGCCCAGGACACAATTAAAATAATTTCCCTGGACACAACTTTTTTTCTAAGTTGTGTCCAGGGACACAACTGCCAATCTAATCTCGAATATTGGATATACCGACTAGACACAAATGTTTAACTGCTGATTTGGCTTTGTGTCCAGTGGACACACCATTTGGGAACTGATTTGTCGAGCCCTGATCTGCCACACTGAGCGATCAGGACAGTCCGACACGCTCTGCTGGAACCTTCTATTAAAAGAGGGTGGTACACTAGAGGCATCCACAGCACATCATCTACAGCGGAGCCTTTCCGCAGTAATAACCATCAGACTGAGCAGTGTTTGGTGCAGAAAGTCATTGCGGCAGATGCGGCACTGCCAGTGCTGCAGTGTAACAGGCCCTAAACCCTGTGTGACTGATGTGTTCACAGAATAAGGGCCGAGTCATTTTTTGACACATGGATTGGGGGCTTGTTACATATAGTGGGGGGGGGGGCATTTTTGAAAAGAGCTTCTAGGTGGGAGGGTCGGTGGCAAAACTCAATAAACCTTCACACTGGGAGTTCAATTCTAACTGGGTGCAATTCAAGTACCAATCGTGATGCTTCATTCCAAACACAAATCTGATTTTTTTTCTTTTTTTTGGCGGGGGGGGGGCTCATTTTGCAATATCAGTGCTTATAAAGTGGGGAAGGGTGTCGGTCGTGATAACTTTTATCATATTGGTGGGAGAGGGGTCTGAAAAAATTTTCCGGTCTGCACCTAGCCCCCCCCCCCCCCAGCTGGTAATAACTGACTTTGCCCTAACTTAAGCTATAGTCTAACCTTGCAGTGGTGCACAAATGTGTTCATGTGTGTGGTTTTCTTAAGTAAGACATACCGATTACATAACTTTATGGTTTCCAAACTGTGCCTCATGGCATAAAAGTTTACGATGCCATTGTAAATGAGATTGATTGCATGTTTACGGTGTGATGTTATTGTATTGGAGCTACCTTACCAGAGTTGATGAGGTGTACCACATTCATTCAAATAAGTGCATCTGTGCATAAAATTATACTTGAGATGCCCAAAACCCTATACAAATCAAAATTATTTTTAATGAGTGCACCCCCTGAAGCGTAAAAATGATTGTTTTTGCCCGAAAAATCTTTATTTTTACACTTCATGTGCATGACTTGAAAGCATGGGGGTACGTTATGGCCCATAAAGGGAGGGGGTGCGCTTATTAGAGCAGGTGCTGTTGTTAGAATGAATACGGTATATTGAATAAATTACATGCAGTGTTCCAGAAAACTCTCTTGTCGACATCATATGCATGCCATTTCTCTCTTGCGTAGGCCAAATGACTTAAAGTTTCATGTCACTGGTACAATTTCATATTTAACGAGTCAAGTAATACCATAGATATACTTCATCTATGCCTAACGGCTCTATTGGTTACTTGAACTCTGTTTTCTGAAGGGCCTTTTCAATATCAATGTTTTCTGTCCTATTTCTACATTTATGGTTCTATGTCCTAGAAAATATGCATGTAACAAGTTGAAAATGATATATAGGTCATAGGATATTTGTTTTATCTTTCATTTCTTTTTTTTAACAATTTTTTTGGGAAAAAAAGTTATTTTTCTAGTAGTTACCAAATAATGTCACAAAGCAACGCTACTTAATGTGAAATATCACCCTTACAGAGACAGGGATACAGCCAAATTTTATTCTAACGTTATCTCTATGAAAATGACAACAGAAAGGTGCAGTCATTTTATTTTCATTTATAGATTCCATTTTTTCCTGAAGGTCTAAAAGAAATGTCACTTTAATGCAAATTGTACTAGCTTTGGATTCTAGTTCCTCTTCTCCCCATGAGATGGCGCCACCAGGGAGTTTATCTAGGTTCATTGTAGAGTGGGCACAAGTCACCTACCTCTGTAGATAGCCTCATAGACTGACTCAAGCCTGTCCCACACTGAAGGCCTACGTCCCATGCCTTTGCCCTCTATTATACAATCTATATATGCCCATTTACTTGACTCGTTTTTTTAATGGATTCCAGACACCCTTCTATTCTCTATTAAAGATAATGCACGGCACCGTGTCAATGAAATACAAAAGCCTTTCAGATTCTATGGCGTCAAAAGCTTGCATGCTGGTATGATTTCCTCAACTTGATTCAAACTTTTGACCTACCAGGTACTGCATGAAAGGTAACCACTCGGAAACTATTTCAGCACTTCAAGATTTGGTTGAATTTCTATGTGGATTTTATACACAGACGATTAATTGTAGGACTTGTGATGAACGGCACATGTCCGGAGCCATATGAAATATAGAAGCTGATACTCGAACAGTAAGTGTCCGAACAATGCACAGTGCCATGTGTGGTCTCCCGCTTGAATTGACAGGTGTAAGGGAGATAGGTAAGGGTAAATGGTAGATGGAGACAGATTTATTCCTGAGGCAGATATGTGTACACTCAGCATGCCAAGATGGAGGAAGGAAGAGAGGGAATCCTGGGATTCAAATATAGTTTTCTATAGTCTGTGTGGTGGAGCCACTAGCTTATGTATGAGTCAATCAGCAAGTCAGTAAATGCTATGATCAGCCACTAGATGGCGTACTGTTACACCGCTCAGCATGAACAAACCGACAAAAAACCTTGGACACATGTGAGCTAAGCCTCCCTCTGTTGAACATTTGGATGATGATTACCTTGAAAGGTCAATTTTGGTTTTGAAATAACCAAGCATGTTGTTGTGCATCCTGATTTTCACTGCACTCTATCCTTGCTCCAACACCAGCATGGACTCCTATGCTGATGAACATGGGCACAAGATCCCTGAAGCAAACAAACCTAGGAAGGATGCCAGTGTGTCTAACAACCCTTTGATTTACAACCCTACAACTAATACTGTTGTGAAAAGAGAAGAAAATGAATGAAACATCCAGCCATCCCCTGTTCAGAGACCAGGAGCATGGTACAAGCCTTCAGCATAAAAGATCTCAGTCTTTGGTCCCAATCAGTGTGAATGAATCGTAAAGCGCATGTGGTGATAGCACCCATGAGTTTATCATGTCTGAGGTCCACCACAGGTAGCAGCGATGATGCTGGAGGGTAGTACTGCATACCGTAAGGGCTACCTACCACAGGCCATAGCACTCTTCTCACAAGCTGCAACCTTAGCACCAAACAATGAGATGATATTCAACGCCCGGGCTCTCGCCTACATACGTACCAACAGGCTGGAAGAGGCCCTGGCCGATGCAGAGAAGGTGATCGAGCTCAAGAGGAACTGGGCCAAGGTAATTTCACTTTGTAGTAGGTTAGGATTTGTTAAGAGTTTGATGTATGCTGGTACCTTAAAGTCTAGAGTATTTCAGTTGTCTGTTTCCTTTCCTTTCTTGCCATAGGTGGGGATCATAGGCCTGGTTAGCCTTATTGAGATATTTTAGTGGCCAAGAATTATTTGAGTTGAAAAAATAACAAAAAGACCTTCTGCGTTCATAAATTTTCTGTTGATCAATATGTGGAGAATCCTCATAACTATTTTGGTTGTAGGGTTATGTGCGTAAGGGCCAGGCGCTGTCGGGGATGGGGCGTCATGAGGAGGCGATGATGGCGCTCCTGGAGGGACTTGACAAGGACCCTAAGGACCAGGGGATCAGGAAAACCATCATGGAGTGTCGCAAACACCTCACTGGTATGTACGTCTACTTAGTAGTACCGTATTCTCCCGCGTAGAAGACGCCCTGCACGTATAGGACGCACCCCAAACTCAGCAGAAGCATTTTCACTTATAAGACGCACCTCTTGGGGCTCAATTTTGTAAATTCAGTACATTTCTATAGTAAAATTACCCCTCGTATAAGACGCACCCCCAATTTCAGTACATCCTATAAGACCCCCCAGCATTTTGTTTGGCGTAGAGGACGCGTCTTATACGCGGGAGTTTACGGTACTAATACCACTTATTATTAATTCATAGCCCTATGCAGGGTTCCCACACGTCATGGAATGTCATGGAATAAAAAGTTGCTAGGAAAAGTCATGGAATTTCTGAAAATTTCATTTTTCATGAGTCATGGAAAATGGGAAAACTGAATATTTATTCTAAAATCCATTAGAACATTCCATTTTTACTTGATTGACTTGACGTCAATCAAGTATTTACTTCATCCAAAACCTAGCATGTTTTTGCCTATACAGTGTCTCCATGAACATTGCAAAGCTGTTACCTTATAGGACAGAGGACTCTGTATGAACCTATAGTGTAGCTGGGGCATTTATGAGGGTGGTCAGTAGGTGTGTTAGCCATAGGGATAGGGTATAGTAGAGGGTCCTTAGATACACCTAGCAACTGAAAACATTAACCCTTAACAGGCTGGGCTTTGTTACAGTGGTAAGTTATGTATAGCTATACTAATGAATACAGGCCTTACATATCATATGCTGCATTCCTTAAAGGGTTAGTGACTTGACACCTTGAAACCAACAAACAGATTAGTCTTCTAGCCTTCAATTAGGCCACACTACTAAACCTTGGAAGCTCTGTCTCATTGTCCCTACTCTATCCATGGCCACTAGTCCTGAAGAGCTTAGTGTAATTGTTTTTCAGTCACTCTACTCCTCCACACACAGCCCAGTGACCATCTGGGCATTACCATGTTGCATGTTCTACTTTCTTACATGAAGATCACTATAATAGGACTATGGATATTAGTGCATCATGATGCATTACACAGCCTCTCGAGGGCATCATAATGCACTAAAACAGTGTTGGAGAGTAGACTCCTCAGCACTGCATTGATGCATCATGATACATTGCACAGCCCCTCACTTGCACAGCTCCTATACTGTAAAAAATGTGTGTTAAACTTACACTGTCTAGTTTCTCTCCCTCATCATAACCCCCCTACACTGTATAAAATGTGTGTTGAACTTACACTGTATAGCTTCTCTCCAGCACCACAACCCCTCCCCCTCAAGACACTGTAAAAATGTGTGTGGAACTTACACTGCCTGGCTTCTCTCCACCACCACAACCCCCCTCCCTACACTGTAAAAAATGTGTGTTGAACTTACACTGTCTAGCTTCTCTCCACCACCTGACCCCCCCTCCCTACACTGTACTATACTCATAAGTTGTCAGCAATTGGTCAATATGTGTCAGTATTTACTCACTATTTGTCAGCAATAATATTAGTCAAAAATCTGTCAGTAATAATGCACTATTTGTCAGCGATTAGTCAACATATGTCAATATATATTAGCATAGCACATAGTATGTAGCACATTGAGCATAGATCTCACCAAAATTCTCAGCTGTTTCTTGTGAGACATTGAACATGTAAGTCAATCAGTACTTAGGCCTATGGCCTAGCCTTAGACATTTTTCCATCTGGATTTTGCTGGATGATCAAGCCCGATGATGTTCAAATTTAGTTAATATTCTGATAGAAAACTTTGATTTTTGTGTCGGAAAGTCATGGAAATGTTATGGAATTTTTGTCTTGATGATTTTGTGGTATCCCTGACTTTTAATTGATTGTTGGGTTATGCTATTCAGTATGTTAATACCTTAAAACCTGCCCGTGTACAAGCCTCACCTGTGTTTATAAGGCGCACCCTGAGTTCCTGGCTTTGCTATAAGCCGCAGCAGGCCTCTGAAGGTTCCCATTCCTTCCTATAGTCAATATAAACAACATCCCGCATAGAAGCCACACTCTGAATTCCTGGATGTTCTATAAGACACACCAGGCCTTGAAACGGTCTGTAAGCTGTGGCTTATACACAGGGTTTTACAAACGGTCTATAAGCTGTGGCTTATACACAGGGTTTTACAAACAGTCTATAAGCTGTGTCTTATACACAGGGTTTTACAAACAGTCTATAAGCTGTGTCTTATACACAGGGTTTTACAAAACAGTCTATAAGCTGTCTTATACACAGGGTTTTACAAAACAGTCTATAAGCTGTCTTATACACAGGGTTTTACAAACAGTCTATAAGCTGTGTCTTATACACAGGGTTTTACAAACGGTCTATAAGCTGTTTTATACACAGGGTTTTACAAACGGTCTATAAGCTGTCTTATACACAGGGTTTTACAAACAGTCTATAAGCTGTGTCTTATACACAGGGTTTTACAAACGGTCTATAAGCTGTCTTATACACAGGGTTTTACAAACGGTCTATAAGATGTCTCTTATACACAGGGTTTTACAAACGGTCTATAAGCTGTCTTATACACAGGGTTTTACAAACAGTCTATAAGCTGTCTTATACACAGGGTTTTACAAACGGTCTATAAGCTGTCTTATACACAGGGTTTTACAAACAGTCTATAAGCTGTGTCTCATACACAGGGTTTTACAAACGGTCTATAAGCTGTGTCTTATACACAGGGTTTTACAAAACAGTCTATAAGCTGTCTTTTACACAGGATTTTACAAACAGTCTATAAGCTGTTTTATACACAGGGTTTTACAAACGGTCTATAAGCTGTGTCTTATACACAGGGTTTTACAAAACAGTCTATAAGCTGTCTTATACACAGGGTTTTACAAACGGTCTATAAGCTGTCTTATACACAGGGTTTTACAAACAGTCTATAAGCTGTGTCTTATACACAGGGTTTTACAAAACAGTCTATAAGCTGTCTTATACACAGGGTTTTACAAATGGTCCAAAAGCTGTCTTATACACAGGGTTTTACAAACGGTCTATAAGCTGTCTTATACACAGGGTTTTACAAACGGTCTATAAGCTGTTTTATACACAGGGTTTTACAAACGGTCTATAAGCTGTCTTATACACAGGGTTTTACAAATGGTCTATAAGCTGTCTTATACACAGGGTTTTACAAACGGTCTATAAGCTGTTTTATACACAGGGTTTTACAAACGGTCTATAAGCTGTCTTATACACAGGGTTTTACAAACGGTCTATAAGCTGTGTCTTATACACAGGATTTTACAAACGGTCTATAAGCTGTCATATACACAGGGTTTTACAAACGGTCTATAAGCTGTCTTATACACAGGGTTTTACAAAACAGTCTATAAGCTGTTTTATACACAGGGTTTTACAAACGGTCTATAAGCTGTCTTATACACAGGGTTTTACAAACGGTCTATAAGCTGTCTTATACACAGGGTTTTACAAAACAGTCTATAAGCTGTCTTATACACAGGGTTTTACAAACAGTCTATAAGCTGTCTTATACACAGGGTTTTACAAACGGTCTATAAGCTGTCTTATACACAGGGTTTTACAAACGGTCTATAAGCTGTCTTATACACAGGGTTTTACAAAACAGTCTATAAGCTGTCTTATACACAGGGTTTTACAAACAGTCTATAAGCTGTCTTATACACAGGGTTTTACAAACGGTCTATAAGCTGTCTCATACACAGGGTTTTACAAACGGTCTATAAGCTGTCTTATACACAGGGTTTTACAAACGGTCTATAAGCTGTCTTATACACAGGGTTTTACAAACGGTCTATAAGCTGTCTTATACACAGGGTTTTACAAACGGTCTATAAGCTGTCTTATACACAGGGTTTTACAAACAGTCTATAAGCTGTCTTATACACAGGGTTTTACAAACGGTCTATAAGCTGTCTTATACACAGGGTTTTACAAACGGTCTATAAGATGTCTCTTATACACAGGGTTTTACAAACGGTCTATAAGCTGTCTTATACACAGGGTTTTACAAACGGTCTATAAGCTGTCTTATACACAGGGTTTTACAAACAGTCTATAAGCTGTCTTATACACAGGGTTTTACAAAACAGTCTATAAGCTGTCTTATACACAGGGTTTTACAAACGGTCTATAAGCTGTCTTATACACAGGGTTTTACAAAACAGTCTATAAGCTGTCTTATACACAGGGTTTTACAAATGGTCTATAAGCTGTCCTATACACAGGGTTTTACAAACGGTCTATAAGCTGTCTTATACACAGGGTTTTACAAACGGTCTATAAGATGTCTCTTATACACAGGGTTTTACAAAACAGTCTATAAGCTGTCTTATACACAGGGTTTTACAAACAGTCTATAAGCTGTCTTATACACAGGGTTTTACAAACAGTCTATAAGCTGTGTCTCATACACAGGGTTTTACAAACAGTCTATAAGCTGTCTTATACACAGGGTTTTACAAACAGTCTATAAGCTGTCTTATACACAGGGTTTTACAAACAGTCTATAAGCTGTCTTATACACAGGGTTTTACAAACAGTCTATAAGCTGTGTCTCATACACAGGGTTTTACAAACAGTCTATAAGCTGTGTCTTATACACAGGGTTTTACAAACAGTCTATAAGCTAAGCTGTGTCTTATACACAGGGTTTTACTATAATTTCAGCACTGCAGTAATACGTCAATGTAGTAACACATATTTGTTGACATTTGATGTAGGACCAATGGGAGGAGACCGTCCTCTGGTGAACCCGTTTGCTGACTTCAAGTTGTGGGAGAAGATTGAGAAGCATCCAATCACGCGGCAGTATCTGAACCAACCCGACTACTGCGAAAGGGTCAAGGACCTACAGAAGGACCCTAAACTACTCAAGTAAGCTCTTAAATATCTCTTTTAAAGCAGTTTCTCTAAAACCCAAGTCATTAGCCAGATTTAATTTGAAACTGTTGACCAAAGCATCAACTAACCAGGATATGACTGGGGTTTTATTACTAAAGCGTGTGTATGATAGAAGAAACGGCCCCTGAAATCCTATCATCTGGAAATTGGCTCCAGACTACTATAAGAGCATGGCTTTACGGGAGTTGTCTTTTAGCCTGTTAAGGGTCTTATTGTCCATCAATGATGCCACCATTACATTACGCTCATCTGTAGGACTGTAAAACCCTGCATACAAGGTGCACCTCAGCAGCACCTCCAACTTTGGGAAAAGCTATAAGCCGCACCTGGGGTTTGGAAATTTCCGTTTGAGTACAGTTTGCCGATAAGCCTCCTCACGTACGCCAGGTTTTACGTTTATAATTATCTGTGAGGTTACTTAACTGACCACATTTTGGTGACTAAGCAGACTGCAATGTATCAAACACTAATTGATTGTCCTATCTTCTATTACAGTAAGTACATGGAGGATGCTCGTATCATGACGACTGTCGGCGTACTACTGGACGTGGAGATAGAGGCCCCAGTAGAGGCGACGGGGGCAGCGAGTGCTGAGGGACCTGTCCATGAGGTTCTGCCGTCAGCCAGTGGGGGGTTCCCACACTCCTCCCTGCCCCCTCATACACGACCCACCCTGACCGAACTGGATGAAATAGACGAGGTCGTCATGCCGTCCAAGTCTGGACCCACCATCACCGAGCTACCTGATGACTATGATGAAGACTCAGCTCCAGGAGAACCGAAAAAGACAAAGAAGAACCGCAAGAACAAGTCGGCCAGGAAGGCTGCGGCAGCAGCAGCGGCGGCTAATTCACCAAGCGAGGATGACAAGGGGGCTGTGGGCGGGGATGAACCAGGCACTGCAGATAACAAAAAGTCAGCTACCGAGCAGAAACCCGCCCCGCGAGAAAATCCAGGCCCTAAAACAGAGAACGAGCAGAAGGTAGACGGATGTGTGCATGAGACCTGGTGTGACCCTTATAAAGAGAGTTATAGAGACACCCGCTGGTACAGCAAAGCATGGATAAACCACCACACTAATGTTAAACTAAAACAAACCCTTGAGGCAACTGGATTTCAGAGGCTCTACCCACACCCAAGCCTTCCCAAATAAACCCCACACAGTCATATTTATGTCGCTGTTACTGTATATTAATATACAGACACCCGGGGTAAGCATATGGCATGAAGAAGCCACCATCCTAATGTAGAATTAAGACAAACCATTCCTCTCAGAGGCTCCTCGATATAAACTGCACCGCTATTTTTATATTGCTGAGTGCAGTTTGTCTATTTTTAGACAAATGTCCAGTCACCTGGCATGGGGCAAAATTCATGGTGTCGGGCCTATTACCATGTGGAATTATGAGAGTAAGAAAAAAGCAAGCGCACATAGTGTGGATATTTCTATTCTCATTTAAATGAAAACACCATGCTCAAATCACATTGACCAAAATGAATAGACAGAGTATATAAAGTTATGTAACATAGGGGAAAAATTACTCAATCATTGCCTGCAAGGTGTGGTGTGAGGCATTCCTTAAACCTGTTAAGTTAAACCTTTAAATGCTGCTAATGCATTAATGCATCATGCCTAATGGCCAACATGATGCATGAAAGCAGCCCTGGTGAGTAACTCATGATACCATGTGGAGGACGTGGGGGGTGTTAGGGGCTGTGATGTACTGAGGGTTACAGTAGTAGGTGCACCAAATGGTAACTTATGATACCATGTGGTGGATGTGGGGGGTGTTAGGGGCTGTGATGTACTGAGGGTCTTACAGTAGTAGTCTCACCAAATGGTAACTCATGATACCGTGTGGAGGACGTGGGGGGTGTTAGGGGCTGTGTTGTACTGAGGGTTACAGTAGTAGTCTCACCAAATGGTAACTCATGATACCGTGTGGAGGACGTGGGGGGGTGTTAGGGGCTGTGTTGTACTGAGGGTTACAGTAGTAGGTGCACCAAATGGTAACTCATGATACCATGTGGTGGACGTGGGGGGTGTTAGGGGCTGTGTTGTACTGAGGGTTAAAGTAGTAGGTGCACCAAATGGTAACTCATGATACCATGTGGTGGACGTGGGGGGTGTTAGGGGGTGTGATGTACTGAGGGTTACAGTAGTAGTCTCACCAAATGGTAACTCATGATCCATGTGGTGGACGTGGGGGGTGTTAGGGGCTGTTGTACTGAGGGTTACAGTAGTAGGCTCACCAAATGGTAACTCATGATACCATGTGGTGGACGTGTTGGTGTTAGGGGCTGTGATGTACTGAGGGTTACAGTAGTAGGTGCACCAAATGGTAACTCATGATACCATGTGGAGGACGTGGGGGGTGTTAGGGGCTGTGATGTACTGAGGGTTACAGTAGTAGGTGCACCAAATGGTAACTTATGATACCATGTGGAGGACGTGGGGGGTGTTAGGGGCTGTGATGTACTGAGGGTTAAAGTAGTAGGTGCACCAAATGGTAACTCATGATACCATGTGGTGGACGTGGGGGGTGTTAGGGGCTGTGATATACTGAGGGTTACAGTAGTAGTCTCACCAAATGGTAACTCATGATACCATATGGAGGACGTGGGGGGTGTTAGGGGCTGTGATGTACTGAGGGTTACAGTAGTAGGTGCACCAAATGGTAACTTATGATACCATGTGGAGGACGTGGGGGGTGTTAGGGGCTGTGATGTACTGAGGGTTAAAGTAGTAGGTGCACCAAATGGTAACTCATGATACCATGTGGTGGACGTGGAGGGTGTTAGGGGCTGTCATGTACTGAGGGTTACAGTAGTAGTCTCACCAAATGGTAACTCATGATACCATGTGGAGGACGTGGGGGGTGTTAGGGGCTGTGATGTACTGAGGGTTACAGTAGTAGGTGCACCAAATGGTAACTCATGATACCATGTGGTGGACGTGGGGGGTGTTAGGGGCTGTGATGTACTGAGGGTTACAGTAGTAGGTGCACCAAATGGTAACTCATGATACCATGTGGAGGACGTGGGGGGTGTTAGGGGCTGTGATGTACTGAGGGTTACAGTAGTAGTCTCACCAAATGGTAACTCATGATCCATGTGGTGGATGTGGGGGTGTTAGGGGCTGTGATGTACTGAGGGTTACAGTAGTAGGTGCACCAAATGGTAACTCATGTTACCATGTGGAGGATGTGGGGGGTGTTAGGGGCTGTGTTGTACTGAGGGTTACAGTAGTAGGTGCACCAAATGGTAACTCATGATACCATGTGGTGGACGTGGGGGTGTTAGGGGCTGTGATGTACTGAGGGTTACAGTAGTAGGTGCACCAAATGGTAACTCATGTTACCATGTGGAGGATGTGGGGGGTGTTAGGGGCTGTGTTGTACTGAGGGTTACAGTAGTAGGTGCACCAAATGGTAACTCATGATACCATGTGGAGGACGTGGGGGGTGTTAGGGGCTGTGTTGTACTGAGGGTTAAAGAATGGTTGAGATTAATGCAGGACTGGATGATGACATAACGTCCTCTTATGTCAACATACACCAGCCACCTACAGCCTGTAAACATGACGTGATGACGTAACGTCATCTAATCTCAACATACAAGAGCTTCCTGCCAGCTGTTCCCATGGAAACAAGACATGATGAGCAAAAACATAACATACACCCAATCTGTGTCAGCATGAAAACAAGAAGTGGTGCCGTTGTCATGGAAACAGAGAAGCCAACCAAAACATAGTTAAGGACGTTACTATGGAAATGACATGAGGAGGTCCATGTTGCCTTGAGGAAGTTGCCATAGAAACCAACAAACATGTGTTATTTAAGAGGATTCAAGCAGGACTGGAGTGTGTTTCTGTAAAGTGGGTGTGGTCTAGGTACAAGGTACAGGTACCCATCATGACATGTCTTATCAGTGTGTTTTACCTCTTCTGAACACCCAGCGAAATTCAAAATGGTGGACACGCTGGGCATGGATCTAGTGTCCATTAGTCTCCCCACAGCCCATCCAGATTTTGGATGGAAGAATTTAGGATTATTTACCCCTGTCAAAGACCCATACATTCCAATTCAAACCATTGCAAGGGCTTCTGAGAATGTCAAGGATTTTTCTGCTTAGTCACTTCATTCACTGTTAGCGATATGATGATTGTGTGTGCTCTTTCACATGTTTTCGATCCTGTTTGTATTTTATGCACTATTTGCTGTTGGCGCGTTGCATAGTGTGCGCTGTAATGTGAGATGATTGTGTGAGTTGTTAACATGTTTGATCCTGTTTGTATTGTATGCTCTGTGTGCGCGTTTGTTGTTGGCGCGTTGTTCATCCAGAGTTTTGGTTGATTGTGTTCATATTGCTGCTGTTAGAGAGTTTGAGATGATAACAAATGTCCACACCACCTTGTACTACGATATTAGCATATAAACTGAGAGCTTGGCTTTATGGGTTTTAATAAGCCCAACATACTTTCACCATTACAAAGCCTAAATCATGACACGTGATTCTGGTCTGCATTCAGCATACCTGTAAACTCCTCAGTTCCCTCAGTTTATTTTTAACGATCCACCTAGATCAATCTTTTGATTCATCCAGATACAATGAGATCTCATTCATGGGCTCTACTTTTTTTCATCTGGAGTTTTCTGGTATGATTCAAAGCCCCTCTGTCAGCCATTAAGATTATTTCGGCATCACTGACAAACCATTACCAGTTTAGTTTGTCAACCCAAACTTCTATCCTTGGTGATCTTTTCCTGCAGGCGCTAGAAGAGAAGAACAAGGGGAATGCCGCGTACAAACAAAAACAGTTTGAGACAGCCATTGAGCATTACACCAAGGCCATAGAACTGGACCCCATCAACATAACCTTCAAAACTAACAGAGCAGGTAGGGAGAATTTACATTAAGAAGGTCTTATGAACTTTTGAGTTATGCATAAGCTTCATCCTATGAAGCGGTATGTTCGACCCCTGGCTTTGTAACTTACGGAGTTCCGCTCCAATTACCAACTGGGTTTACTTGAGCAGGGATGTAAGTCTTCAGGGAATTCCCTGATTTCAGGGATTTTGAAGTTCCAGGGCCCTATACATTCATATAGAAACCCAGGTTTTTGGGGCGAATATTGGACCATTTCAGGGATTTTCGTGCTCTGTGACTTTCATCCCTGCTTGAGTAAGGCCAGACCCAGACACATGTAACACAGGAAGTTATGTGACATCTGTTTGTAGCATAGGAATGGTGCACTGTGGGATACAAACAGAGGTCTGAGGCTCTCTATCTTACACAACAACCTGCCCTGACCCATTTATGATGTCACAGACTGGTAGCAAATCCGATAACCTGGCAGGTAACTCAAGTAGCTCACGCACATCAGTTTGGCCAGGGGTCGAACGGACCGAAAGTTTAGTTTAGTCCATTCTTTAAGGGTTAGTTAGATGTAATTTTATAAAAATGAAAAAAAAAGTCATTTACAAAAATGTTTGGATTCAATTATTCAGCGGCTGAAAATAATTGGATAACAGGGCTTTCATTAAATGGATCTAGAAAAGGATTTCCTTTCCAGTAAAATATCTAGACAGGGATGTAAGTCTTCAGGTTTTATCAGGATTTCCTGATTTCTGAGAATTTTGAATGGCATGTACTTTCATAATACGAGTGGTAAAGGAGGGCCGTTTTCAAAAATAGAAGGCTTTTATATTGAGTTAATGTATGGTTTCCTGATTTTTGCCCATGCCTGACTTACATCCCTGTCTAGAGAAGTCAGGTGAAACATGCAGTAGTTAAAAATTAGTTTTAAAAAACAAAAAAAAAAACACATTGGGAACTCTGCCTTTGTTTTAGCCAGTAATGTTTGTATTGTGTATGATTTATTTGACAGCGGTATACTTTGAACAAGGCAAGTATGACGAATGTATCAAGGAGTGCGAAACCGCCATCGAGGTCGGACGGGAAAACAGGGCCGACTTCAAACTCATCGCAAAGTAAGTCTACCAGTGATGCCACTTCTCCTGGTTTACCAGGAATTCCTGGTTTTCGTTCCCAGATACCTGTATCAAATTATGTTAAATTACTGGGAAAACTTTTCCAAAAGTCCAGTTTTCCTGGTTTTTGTCGGCCAGTGAGTGGCATCTCTGGTCTACCATAAGCTACTCCTCATTATTAGCCGGGGAGGGGGGTGGTGTGCAAAAGCTTTTGACTCCTCATGTGTGGGATGAGGCCTGAAATATCTTGACCTCTCTTGAGGGGATGGGCAAATGTTGCCCTTTTTTAGCTAAGGAAAAACTTGCTGGTGTTGCTAAGGTTCAAAAAAGGGGTTATGAAATGTTTCCACATCTTTCTTGATTTTTCTGCAGTTTGAGACTTCTCTATCGTAAAAAAAAACACAAAAATCCAAAACCAACAAATCGCACACCTAAGTTTGGATGATCCTTCATAGCAGACTTTATGTGCTCTATAGTCGTGCATTAGCTCTGCCTTATATCATCGCCTTAGTGCAAGAAAGTTGTATCTGCATTTTTCAAGTTGTGCAGGAGAAGCAAAATAAATGCTCCACTTAATATAGAACAAAGTGGATACAGCAATATTGCACTTGGGCCTGTGGGCATAAATGTCATAGACAGAGCTTCAGTATTTTCAACCGTCAATAGATGTTAAAACAGAAGAAAATTCATTTTTGCCAAAATGTCAGTTACAAAGTAAGGCAACAAAATGAGTGTTATTGGATAGTATTAGACTGACGTATGAGCATGTGTTAGCATAAAATGAACCTTTCTCGTTTGCAGGGCCTTCTCTCGTATAGGAAATGCTTATCACAAAAAAGGCGACTTGGAAAATGCATTGAAATATTATGAAAAGTCAGTATCAGAACACCGAACACCCGATGTCGTCAAACGGATCGCAGAAGTAAGTAATCATTATCCCATGATAACAGCCCGAAAGTATATGTATGTCTAAGTACATGCATGTCTAAGTACATGCATGTCTAAGTACATGCATGTCTAAGTACATGTATGTCTAAGTACTGGTGCACATATGCGCGGGCACTGACACATTCCTCTGTGAAATCGTGTAATGTAGTTCTCGCCATGAATATGACCTTACCTGTCGAAATGGCGTTAAACATCTATTACTCACTCACTCACTCATGTCTAAGTAGATGTATGTCTAATGAATTGTACCCACTGCTGCAGCCTGGCTGAGTAACTCACCAGGGCCGGATGTGTTTATAGTAACAACCGCTGGGTGTATTGCACAAATGTACATGTATTACCGGCCCTAAACCCCTTAAAGGCTGCTAATGTGTTAGCGGCTGCTAATGTGTTAGCGGCTGCTAATGTGTTAGCGGCTGCTATTGTGTTAGCGGCTGCTAATGTGTTAGCGGCTGCTAATGTGTTAGCGGCTGCTAATGTGGTAGCGGCTGCTAATGTGGTAGCGGCTGCAATTGTGTTAGCGGCTGCTAATGTGGTAGCGGCTGCTAATGTGTTAGCGGCTGCAATTGTGTTAGCGGCTGCTAATGTGGTAGCGGCTGCTATTGTGTAAGCGGCTGCTAATGTGTTAGCGGCTGCTAATGTGTTACCGGCTGCTAATGTGTTAGCGGCTGCTATTGTGTTAGCGGCTGCTATTGTGTTAGCGGCTGCTAATGTGTTAGCGGCTGCTATTGTGTTAGCGGCTGCTATTGTGTTAGCGGCTGCTAATGTGTTAGCGGCTGCTTATGTGTTAGCGGCTGCTAATGTGTTAGCGGCTGCTAATGTGGTAGCGGCTGCTAATGTGTAAGCGGCTGCTAATGTGTTAGCGGCTGCTAATGTGTTAGCGGCTGCTAATGTGTTAGCGGCTGCTATTGTGTTAGCGGCTGCTATTGTGTTAGCGGCTGCTAATGTGTTAGCGGCTGCTATTGTGTTAGCGGCTGCTATTGTGTTAGCGGCTGCTAATGTGTTAGCGGCTGCTATTGTGTTAGCTACTGCTAATGTGGTAGCGGCTGCAATTGTGTTAGCGGCTGCTAATGTGGTAGCGGCTGCTATTGTGTAAGCGGCTGCTAATGTGTTAGCGGCTGCTATTGTGTTAGCGGCTGCTAATGTGTTAGCGGCTGCTAATGTGGTAGCGGCTGCAATTGTGTTAGCGGCTGCTAATGTGGTAGCGGCTGCTAATGTGTTAGCGGCTGCAATTGTGTTAGCGGCTGCTAATGTGGTAGCGGCTGCTATTGTGTAAGCGGCTGCTAATGTGTTAGCGGCTGCTAATGTGTTAGCGGCTGCTATTGTGTTAGCGGCTGCTATTGTGTTAGCGGCTGCTAATGTGTTAGCGGCTGCTATTGTGTTAGCGGCTGCTATTGTGTTAGCGGCTGCTTATGTGTTAGCGGCTGCTAATGTGTTAGCGGCTGCTAATGTGGTAGCGGCTGCTAATGTGTTAGCGGCTGCAATTGTGTAAGCGGCTGCTAATGTGTTAGCGGCTGCTAATGTGTTAGCGGCTGCTAATGTGTTAGCGGCTGCTATTGTGTTAGCGGCTGCTATTGTGTTAGCGGCTGCTAATGTGTTAGCGGCTGCTATTGTGTTAGCGGCTGCTAATGTGTTAGCGGCTGCTATTGTGTTAGCTACTGCTAATGTGGTAGCGGCTGCAATTGTGTTAGCGGCTGCTAATGTGGTAGCGGCTGCTATTGTGTAAGCGGCTGCTAATGTGTTAGCGGCTGCTATTGTGTTAGCGGCTGCTATTGTGTTAGCGGCTGCTAATGTGTTAGCGGCTGCTATCGTGTTAGCGGCTGCTATTGTGTTAGCGGCTGCTAATGTGTTAGCGGCTGCTATTGTGTTAGCGGCTGCTAATGTGTTAGCGGCTGCATCATGCATGCAACATGACGACCAATGGGCGTGATACATTAGTGCAGTAGCGACTATGAAGGGTTATGGAGGGAATTATCATGGCACTTAAGAATTCAAAAGGTTTTGGAATACAGCTACAACGGTATAATGAAAGTAATGTGGAAATGTCAGCTTATGACTGGGGTCAACAAGCAAGTGAGCTTTCACAGTAGTTATGAAGATCAATCTAACCAACCTGGAGTCTAACTCTTTTAAGGGCTACTTATGCATTAATTGTTAGAACCAATCTATTGGTTCTGGTATCGATGTACTGTTTTTGTACAGAGAGCGCCTCCGTCACAGGTAAACACACCTGTTTGTTTGTTTAGTTTTAGGTCCGCGGGCCATCGAGGAACTCACACATTCAAAAGTTTTTAAACTATTCAATAGTAATGGTAGGCTACCTCGGGTCTGCGCATATGAGTGGATGGGTGTGTGTGTGTGCACGTGCATATATTTATGAGTCTGCTTGTAGCAGTGGGACACAGCTCGTAGCGGTGAAATACCACTCATGGCTCAAGGCCCCTCTTTATCGTGCTGCCTCACGCAGGAAACCTGTCGCAAACTGTAGACACATCACCCGGTCGGTCACATTATCCTGACACCGACGGACCAGCCAAACACACCTGTAGTTGTTATATATAGTTACTCTCCATGATGCATGAATGCAGCCATGGCGAGAAACATGCCAGGGCTGCATTCACACGGGTGTGAAATTTCCACGGAAATGCGGAATTCCACGTTTTTGATGCTCACATAGACCATTCCTGAGATCTGTGCAAATCCACTGAAAAAAATGAATTACCATTTATTTGGGGGGGGGGGTCCTTAGAAATTTCCAAATGTTAGATCTAATGTCAGCCAATTGAATAGTTAAATCACTTATGTAATAATGTGAACTAGAAATCCTTGTGAGGTGGCATAATGCGCTTCAGAGGAAACTTGTTTTCGGGATTTGACACCCCTGATTCATGCATCATGCTGCCCCTGCAGGGTTGATGCAGTCCTGGAGGGTCGTCATGATGCACCAATGAAGTGCTGGCGAGAATGCTCACCAGCACTTTATTGGTGCATCATGTCCTGCATTTAGAAGGTTTTAAAGGATTACAACTTTTTTCAGACTAAGAAGGAGATGAAGGAGAAGGAGCGGTTACAATACGTCGACCCCGAGAAGTCACTAGAGGCCAAGAAATTGGGGAACGAGGCGTTCACAAAGGGTGACTACCCGACCGCCATTAAGAACTATAACGAGGCTATTAAAAGGAATCCCGATGATGCTAAGATCTTCTCCAATCGCGCCGCATGTTACACCAAACTAGCTGAGTTTAGCATGGCCGTCAAAGATGCTGAGGAATGTATTAGACTTGACCCCAACTTTGGTAAGTTCATCCTAGAGATTTTTCTTATTTCCTTTAATAAAAGTTTTGTTTTTTAAATCAGCTGAACATGTGTGATTTCTTTGTTTCCTTAAAACTTACCAGATGCCATGATTTTTCGAGATTTCAGTAACAGGCTACGTGCTGAAGATGGGTTGCCTACTTGCCACTTCAATTTACCGTAAATTCTCTTGTATAAGCCGCACCCTCATATAAGCAGCACACCGACTTTGGACCACTCCTCTAAGCTGCATTTTTATTTGGGCTTTCAGTAAAGGGCTATTTGCGGAAGGCGGGCGGTCTAATTGTGTTCATATATATATATATATATATATATATATATATATATATATATATATATATATATATATATGGCACAGCCTGCGTATAAGGCGCACCTAGAGTTTTGGAAAATTCTCAAAATACTGAAAAATTCATAACTTTGGTTCTACTGAATGAATTTTTAAAAATCAAAAACCTATGTGTAGCTTGGGCCACCCCGGACCCTCCCGGGCCCCCTTATGTTCTATTATGACCAAGGGAGCATGTAAGATAGCAAAAGAAAGGTCTTGGTGTCCCCCTTGTGGATCCAATGAGAACTAACTCCCCCCCCCCATATAAGACGCGCCTTATACGCGGGAGATTACAGTATATGTTGTATACTTACAGTAAATGGCTACTTGTGGAAGGCGGGCTGCTTACTTGTGTACAGTAAATGGCTATTTGCGGAAGGCGGGCTGCCTACGTGTGTTCATATATATATATGTTGTACTTTCAGTAAAAGGCTATTTGCGGAAGGCGGGCTGCCTACTTGTGTTCATATATATATATATATGTTGTACTTTCAGTAAAAGGCTATTTGCGGAAGGCGGGCTGCTTACTTGCCATGAAGGACTACAACAAAGCTAAAGCCGCATATCAAAAAGCCATGGAACTAGACCCCAACTGTCAGGTCAGTACCAGTTACCCATTATATCGTGCTGTTGAAAACTTTTGGTAGCCGGTGTTACACGATCTTACACAGATTTATCTGTCTGACACAAGGGCCATATATTTGAAATATTAGGTTCTTTTTGGTAGATATTAGATGTACAAAGAAAAAGGGGTATGTTCAAGTGATTTCCAAAGGAGAAGTGTACATTTTCTTAAGTTGTTATGACAAATTCCTTGACTGTGAGATAGTTAATGTCCTGGCCGCTCTTTGTGGCTGACGTCTTGGTGATCTATAATTCTAGGGCTTCCCTAGCCCACTTAAAAGGGTCTATATCACCTCTTTCCTATCTCTTCGGATGTGTGTGGTGCACATATGCGCGGGCACTGACACATTCCTCTGTGAAATTGTGTAATGTCGTTCTCGCCATGAATATGACCTTAGCTGTCGAAATGGCGTTAAACATCTATTACTCACTCGTCTATAATTCTATGCTGGGTTTTGCCGATATGTCTTTAATTGATGTGTTCATCAACCCTGTGATGCATGACAGAATACGGGAGTGCCCTGTAGGGTTGGCCTGATTCATGAATGTTTGCTCACCAGGGCTGCATTCATGCATCATGCCAACCAATGGGCAAGATGCATTAGCGCACCTTGTGAAGTTGTCTGATAACGTCCATTATTTGCCAACAGGAGGCGCTGGACGGGTTCAGGCGGTGCAGTGCGGAGGAGAACGACCCGGAGGCCGTGCAGCAACGCGTGATGAATGACCCTGAGATCCGAAAAATCCTGCAGGACCCTGGGATGCAGACCATCCTTAGTCAGATGCAGCAGGACACCTCCGCCGTTAGAGAGTAAGTCTTAGCTTCTCTGTAGTACTTGACACCTCCGCTGTTAGAGAGTAAGACTTAGCTTCTCTCTAGTACTTTACACCTCCGCTGTTAGAGAGTAAGTCTTAGCTTCTCTAGTACTTGACACCTCCGCTGTTAGAGAGTAAGTCTTAGCTTCTCTGTAGTACTTGACACCTCCGCTGTTAGTGAGTAAGTCTTAGCTTCTCTAGTACTTGACACCTCCGCTGTTAGAGAGTAAGTCTTAGCTTCTCTGTAGTACTTGACACCTCCACTGTTAGAGAGTAAGTCTTAGCTTCTCTAGTACTTGACACCTCCGCTGTTAGAGAGTAAGACTTAGCTTCTCTGTAGTACTTGACACCTCTGCTGTTAGAGAGTAAGTCTTAGCTTCTCTGTAGTACTTGACACCTCCGCTGTTAGAGAGTAAGTCTTAGCTTCTCTGTAGTACTTGACACCTCCGCTGTTAGAGAGTAAGTCTTAGCTTCTCTAGTACTTGACACCTCCGCTGTTAGAGAGTAAGTCTTAGCTTCTCTGTAGTACTTGACACCTCCACTGTTAGAGAGTAAGTCTTAGCTTCTCTAGTACTTGACACCTCCGCTGTTAGAGAGTAAGACTTAGCTTCTCTGTAGTACTTGACACCTCCGCTGTTAGAGAGTAAGACTTAGCCTCTCTGTAGTACTCGACACCTCCGCCGTTAGAGAGTAAGTCTTAGCTTTTTTGTAGTACTTGACACCTCCGCCGTTAGAGAGTAAGTCTTAGCTTCTTTGTAGTACTTGACACCTCCGCCGTTAGAGAGTAAGTCTTAGCTTCTTTGTAGTACTTGACACCTCCGCCGTTAGAGAGTAAGTCTTAACTTCTCTGTAGTACTTGACACCTCCGCCGTTAGAGAGTAAGTCTTAGCTTCTTTGTAGTACTCGACACCTCCGCTGTTAGAGAGTAAGTCTTAGCTTCTCTCTAGTACTTGACACCTCCGCTGTTAGAGAGTAAGTCTTAGCTTCTCTCTAGTACTTGACACCTCCGCTGTTAGTGAGTAAGTCTTAGCCTCTCTGTAGTACTTGACACCTCAGCTGTTAGAGAGTAAGACTTAGCCTCTCTGTAGTACTTGACAACTCCGCTGTTAGTGAGTAAGTCTTAGCCTCTCTGTAGTACTTGACACCTCTGCTGTAAGAGAGTCAGTCTTAGCTTCTGTAGTACTCGACACCTCCACTGTTAGAGGGTAAGTCTTAGCTTCTTTGTAGTACCTTATGTGGCCTCTGATACATTCATCCCATGGCGAGTAACTCGCCAGGACTGCATTAATGCATCATGCCGACCCTACAGGGTTGATGCACTCCTGGAGAGTCAGCTTGATGCTCGAATGAAGTGCTGGCGAGAAGTCTCACCAGCACTTATTGGTGCATCATGACGACCAATGGGCACTCCTGCACTAACGGCTCTTTAAGGGTTAAAGGTGTGGTAATGCAGGAGTGCATCATACTCACTGGTCGTCATGGTGTGGTAATACAGGAGTGCATCATACTCACTGGTCGTCATGGTGTGGTAATGCAGGAGTGCATCATACTCACTGGTCGTCATGGTGTGGTAATGCAGGAGTGCATCATACTCACTGGTCGTCATGGTGTGGTAATACAGGAGTGCATCATACTCACTGGTCGTCATGGTGTGGTAATACAGGAGTGCATCATACTCACTGGTCGTCATGGTGTGGTAATGCAGGAGTGCATCATACTCACTGGTCGTCATGGTGTGGTAATGCAGGAGTGCATCATACTCACTGGTCGTCATGATGCACATGATGAAGTGCTGAAGTGCCATCGGTGCTTCAGAATGCCCCTATCTATCTACGTGGAAGGCATGAATGTAGCGCGATCTAGTTAATCATGTATCATGACCAATATGCACGATGTACTTTTGGCCTTTTTTATAGGAATAAACCAGCAGTGAATATCAGTTTCACAGCTTTAAATCATTGATGTTCTTAATCTTACTTTCCACATTCTTCACTCTCATTCATACCTCAAGTATGAAAAGTGTTTTTAGCATTTCTTTCTGTTTGTAAATTCTCCAAATTTGAAATTTGCTAAAACTGAGTAGTATTTGCTGCATTTACCTGCACATAAACTATAATTCCCTCTCCAGATTTTACCTACAACTTGACATCTTGACCCTTGACTTTTCAGACATTTGAAAAATCCTGAAATCGCAGCAAAGATCCAGAAATTAATAGACTGTGGCCTAATACGGATGCAAGCGATGTAAGCGCTGCGACACATGGTCTCAGCTGATCAGGAGGACTTGTGGGTGTGTAAACAAAGTATGAAAGGAGAAGATGATGACTACCTGTAACCTTGAGTGAAGGCCTGGGGTGGCTACTGTCATGGCCGCTGTCTACTGTCATGGCCGCTGTCGACCATCATGGCTGCCATATACTGTCATGGCCGCCTCCAACTGTCATGGCTGCCATTAACTGTCATGGCTGCCATTAACCGTCATGGCCATTGTCTTCTGCCATGGCCGGTCTACTGTCATGGCCGCCGTCGAGCATCATGGCTGCTGTTGACCGTCTACTGTCATGGCTGCCGTATACTGTAATGGCCGCTGTGGGCTGTCATGGCCACCGTGCTTTCTTGTTTGTGTTCTCTGAGAGAGACTGCCACTTACCCGCCACCACCACCCACCACGCCCCAACATGTAGCACCTCACCACATACACAACGACATTCTCAACATAACGTGCCACATCTGACGCTCTACCATGTAAGGCCTGATTGTGCATTGGTGCACCATGCTTATTGGTTGTCATGATGCATGAATGCAGCCCTGGTGAGTAATGCGTCAGAACTGCAAGTGAGAAGGGAATTGTGAAATATCCCCTTATGTTGGGCATGATACATGAATGCAGCACAGGCGAGTTACTTACCAAGGCTGCATTTCTGCATCAAGATGACCAATGGTGCATGATGCATTTAGTAGTGCTTAAAGACTAAATGACATGAAGCGTGAGACCCATGAAAACAATAGGGAGCCATACCACTGACAATATAATATTACTCATTGCCTCTTCACCAGAATTCAGCGTGTTTGATTAGAACAATCTTGTAATGGATAAAAGGGGGGTGGGGAATGTATGTTTGCGAACATGTTTGTTTCGCCTTCATCATCCATGTGCTTAATGTGTGCCCTGGTAGCCAAAAGGTATCAAACATGTGTAATAAAACTATAATCTACATTCTGAAAATATTCATCCATCACAGAACTAGCCGATTACCGACCTGAGACTGTACTTATTGCCGTTCATTCTTAAGAATGAACGGCTATAGGAGGGGACCCATTCTTAAATACAAGCTCTCATAGTGGTGCTTCCTCGCTCTCCATGTATAATCCTCTCATAGGTACAGTATTGAGTATGCCTATACCTGGATTAAAATCTGCAAATCAGTCAAGCATAGAAGTGGTGGCAGTGGTGGTGTTGGTGGACCTGTTATTGTAGACCCTGGGGACAGTGGTGGTAGCCCTGGACACCAGGCAGAGCCATGGTATATAGTATATAGAGCCCCCCCCCCACCCACCTCTGAATGGTGGTGGTGGCTCTGCTCCTGGGGTGGCCCCATACCTGCCTGGCACCACCTCCCCCAGCACCATGTGGTTCTCTTCTGCTGGTGGTGCGTTTCTCAGCACCACTGACTATTAACCCACTAAAGGCCACCTACATGTGTATTTATGTATACATGTACACATAAGTATGATGCACTTTTTAGGAGTTTTAAGTGGCATGATGAATTGATGCACATTTAAACCTTTATGGATGGCATGATGCATTGATGCACACTTAGACCTTTATGGATAGCATGATGTATTGATGCACACTTAACCCCTTAGGGATGTATTGATGCACACTTAACCCTTTATAGATGGCATGATGCATTGATGCACACCTAACCCTTTAGGGATAGCATGATACATTTATGCACACTTAACCCCTTAGGGATGTATTGATGCACACTTAACCCTTTATAGATGGCATGATGCATTGATGCACACTTAGCCTTTAGGGATAGCATGATGCATTGATGCACAATTAAACCTTTATGGATGGCATGATGCATTGGTGCACACTTAGACCTTTATGGATAGCATGATGCATTAATTCACACTTAACCCTTTATAGATGGCATGATGCATTGATGCACACTTAACCCTTTATGAATGGCATGATGCATTGATGCACACTTAACCCTTTATAGATGTATTGATGCACACTTAACCCTTTGTAGATTGCATGATACATCGATGCACTCTTAACCCTTTATGGATGTATTGATGCACACTTAACCCTTTGTAGATTGCATGATGCATTGATGCACACTTAACCTTTAGGGATAGCATGATGCATTGATGCACAATTAAACCTTTATGGGTGGCATGATGCATTGGTGCACACTTAGACCTTTATGGATAGCATGATGCATTGATTCACACTTAACCCTTTATAGATGGCATGATGCATTGATGCACACTTAACCCTTAATGAATGGCATGATGCATTGATGCACACTTAACCCTTTATAGATGTATTGATGCACACTCAGGGATGAAAGTCTTCAGGGATTTCCCTGATTTCAGGGATTTTGAAGTTCCAAGGCCCTATACATTCATATAAAAACCCAGGTTTTTGGGCTGATATTGGACCATTTCAGGGATTTCTGTGCTCTGTGACTTTCATCCCTGCACACTTAACCCTTTGTAGATTGCATGATGCATCGATGCACTCTTAACCCTTTATGGATGTATTGATGCACACTTAACCCTTTGTAGATTGCATGATGCATTGATTCACACTTAACCCTTTATGGATATCATGATGCATTGGTGCACACTTAGACCTTTATGGATAGCATGATGCATTGATGCACACTTAACCCCGTTAGGGATAGCATGATGCATTGATGCACACTTAACCCTTTATAGATGGCATGATGCATTGATGCACACTTAACCCTTCATGAATAGCATGATGTATTGATGCACACTTAACCCTTTAGGGATGTATTGATGCACACTTAACCCTTTATAGATGGCATGATGCATTGATGCACACTTAACCCTTGAGGGATGGCATGATGCATTGATGCACACTTAACCCTTTATAGATTGCATGATGCATTGATGCACATTTAACCCTTCATGGGTGGCATGATACATTGATTTAAACTTAACCCTTTAGGGATGGCATGATGCATTGGTGCACACTTAACCCTTTATGGATGGCATGATGCATTGATGCACAATTAACCCTTTATGGGTGACCTGCTACATTGATGCACACTTTAAGCATTATAATTAACCATGACAAAATAAATCACCACGGCTATGCCGTGCTTAACTGATTTCCTTAATCCATCAAATACACGCCTCCTAGTTGTTTTCCATGTGTGTCGGCCATCTTTGTTTTAGGAAACACAGGGATCCAGCTCATATATTGTCAATTTTAATCTTCAAAAGTTATCAGATGGATGTTAGTGACCATTGAAAGACCTCAACTACCTAATTCTATTTTTTTCAATATGTGTCAGCCATCTTTGTTTTAGAAAACACAGGGATCCAGGCCATATATGGTCAACTTTGATCTTCAAAAATTATCAGATGGATGTTAGTGACCATTGGGAAACCTCAACTACCCAATTTTATTGTTTTCCATGTGTGTCGGCCATCTTGGTTTTAGGAAACACAGGGATCTAGGTCATATGTGGTCAATTTTGATCTTCAAAAGATATCAGATGGATGTTAGTGGCCATTGGGACACCTCAACTACCTAATTCTATTGTTTTCCTTGTGTGTCTGCCATCTTGGTTTTAGGAAACACAGGGATCCAGGTCATATGTGGTCAATTTTAATCTTCAAAAGATATCAGATGGATGTTAGTGACCATTGGGACACCTCAACTACCTAATTCTATTGTTTTCCTTGTGTGTCGGCCATCTTGGTTTTAGGAAACACAGGGATCCAGGTCATATGTGGTCAATTTCGATCTTGAAATGTTATCAGATGGATGTTAGTGACCATTGAAAGACCTCAACTACCTAATTCTATTGTTCTCCATATGTGTCGGCCATCTTTGTTTTAGGAAACACAGGGGTCCAGGTCATATATGGTCAACTTCGATCTTCAAAAGTTATCAGATGGATGTTAGTGACCATTGGAAGACCTCAACTACCTAATTCTTTTGTTTTCCTTGTGTGTCGGCCATCTTGGTTTCAGGATCACAGGGATCCAGGTCATATGTGGTCAATTTTGATCTTCAAAAGTTATGAGATGGATGTTAGTGACCATTGAAAGACCTCAACTACCTAATTCTATTGTTTTTCATAATTGTCGGCCATCTTGGTTTTAGAAAACACAGGGATCCAGCTCAAATATGGTCAATTTTGATCTTTCAAAGTTATGAGGTGGATGTTAGTAGTCATTGGGATACCTCAACTACCTAATTCTATTGTTTTCCATATGTGTCGTCCATCTTGGTTTTCGGAAACACAGGGGTCCAGGTCATATATGGTCAATTTTGATCTTCAAAAGATATCAGATGGATGTTAGTGACCATTTGGACAGCTCAACTACCCAATTTTATTGTTTTCCATGTGTGTCGGCCATCTTGGTTTTAGGAAACACTGGGATCCAGGTCATATGTGGTCAATTTTGATCTTCAAAAGTTATCAGATGGATGTTAGTGACCATTGGGACACCTCAACTACCTAATTCTTTTGTTTTCCTTGTGTGTCGGCCATCTTGGTTTCAGGAATCACAGGGATCCAGGTCATATGTGGTCAATTTTGATCTTCAAAAGTTATCAGATGGATGTTAGTGACCATTGGGACACCTCAACTACCTAATTCTTTTGTTTTCCTTGTGTGTCGGCCATCTTGGTTTCAGGAATCACAGGGATCCAGGTCATATGTGGTCAATTTTGATCTTTAAAAGTTATCAGATGGATGTTAGTGACCATTGTGACACCACCACCACCAATACCACCACCACACTACTCCCAACCCTCACACACATTCCTTATTTGCATATTTTAATCCAGGCATAGGTTTACTCCATACTATAGCAATGGGACAGGATTTTACATGGAGAGCGAGGAAGCACCACAATCAGAGCATATATTTAAGTATGGTTCCATTCCAAAGGCCATAGAGTTCATATATAATGATCTTTTTTCCTTGGATCATAATAGGAATATGCACGGCATTACAGCATTGCTGTGTTTACTTTCCTGAAAGTATGTTATAGATTAATAAATTGCAAAACACACAACATATGAAGGGCTTTTATATTCCGTATTAAAATAATATTTGTTCTGAAAATTTTGATCTAAGATCATATTAAAAATGTTGTAAATCAATTCTATACTTCTTAGAACATGATATGAATATGCACGGCATTACAGCTTTGCTGTGTTTACTTTGCCGAAAATATGGGATAAATTTCTAATCCGGGAAACACACTGCAATTTAACTGCTTTTAGAATTGATATTAAACTCAGAATTGATCGTCAAATTTAAATATGAAATCCTAATATCTTGATCATAGATGACAGATCCTAAATTCAATCCTCTCAATTGCATCCTTAACACGGGCCTCTTGATCATAGATCTTAGATCCTAAATTTTCAATTGAATCCTTAACATAATCTCCTAACCATTGACCCCTTGTTATTACATGAATCATGACCTCCACTTCATCCAGATAATGTATGACAAATTTACACACCTAAATCATCAAAGTTTTCCCTCTAAGGGCCGCTTATGCATTAACGCATCATGCCCATTATTGAAGTGCTGGCGAGTCTGCTCGCATCATGCCAACCAGCCGGCATGATGCACTCCTGCATTAGCGACCCTTGAAGGGTTGAAGGCATAGAACATGTTCCACAGTTAGAGAATGATTGCTTGCTGTAATTAGACTTGAATATATCTCCTGTATGGCTGCATGTGGCCTTGACCCAGATAGAGTTTGTACAGCGACATTACCAGGTGGTAACATTGAACAAAGCGCAGAAGACGTTACACCATGCGCTGTTATCAAGATGATGAATCATGTACATTTTTGTTGAATAAAACATTTGTCATTGGGACTTAGTGAATGCTTCCTTGTTTTATGAGAAGAATCTTAAGGAGGTGTGCCTTAAAGGCGAGGTAAAGTTACATTAGATCAGTACTCTGGTAAATCTCCACGTATAAGCCAAACCCTGCCTCGGAAGAGAGATGTAAGCCGCACTTTGGGTTGGAAAATGGAATTTATTACCTCTCTGTAGCAGTAAATTCCCTAAGTTGCATAGGAACTTACGAATCATGAATTATTTTACAAAAATATGGGGGAAATTACCAGATATAAATAGTAACTAGGCAACTTAATGGTTCCCACAAGAATCTCAGATTGAAATTCCCTGACCAAAAATGATAATTTTCCCTGTCCAAATTATGGCATCACAGAATATGAAATGCCAACATTTAACCGTAAATCTACCAAGGGTCTAATTTAGGACAATTATAAATTCTACTTTACGTTATCAATAGTGAATCAAAACCTTACTTTAAGAAATGAAATTGCCAACTTTGGAAATAATATTTGAATGCCCTCGGGGGAGACTTGTCTAAAATTGAACACAAGTGATGCATTTTGGCAGATTTTCAGACTCCGTAAAATTGACCCACAAAATTAAGATGTTTTTTCTCCATTTTCAGAAGTCTTATAGCTTTTACTTCTGAAAAAAAAACCATCATTCAATGCCTTAAACACTACCGTAATCTCCCGCGTAGAAGACGCTCCCCAAACTCAGGGTATGCTGGTTCGCGTAGAAGACGCATCCAACCCCTCTGAATCGATTTGTAAAAAAAAACCCGTACAAGACGCCCCCCCAACTCAGCAGGGGGGGTTCGCGTATAGGACGCACCCCCCCACCCTCCACCCCCAAAAAAATTAAAAGAAATGTTAAGTCTATGCTGTCGTCGGTCCATGCGTCCCTACACCCCGGCAAGCCACACCGCATTGTCAACCTGTTGAGTCTATGCTGTCATCGGCACACGGTCAGCGTCTTCCCCGCCGAGCGCGTCGACACCTCCCGGTCTGCCGCGGTGCAGGCGCTATGAGTTCAAGCTGTCATCGGCACACGGTCGGCGTCAAACCCGCCGAGCAAATCTACACCGACCGGTCTGCCGCGGTGCTGGCTATATGAGTTCAAGCTGTCATCGGCACACGGTCGGCGTCTTCCCCGCCGAGCAAATCTACAGCGACCGGGCTGCCGCGCTGCTGGCTATATGAGTTCAAGCTGTCACCGGCACACAGTCGGCTTGAACCCGCCGAGCGCATCGACACCTCCCGGTCTGCCGCGGTGCTGGCGCTATGAGTTCAAGCTGTCATCGGCACACGGTCGGCGTCAAACCCGCCGAGCAAATCTACACCGACCGGTCTGCCGCGGTGCTGGCTATATGAGTTCAAGCTGTCATCGGCACACGGTCGGCGTCTTCCCCGCCGAGCAAATCTACAGCGACCGGTCTGCCGCGGTGCAGGCTCTATGAGTTCAAGCTGTCATCGGCGCATTTTCCCAAATGAAATGTTGGAAAACCCCGCGTATTAGACGCACCCCCAACTTGAAGAAATCCTATAAGACGCACAAGGCATTTGTTTGGCGTAGAGGACGCGTCTTATACGCGGGAGATTACGGTAATAGCATGTGAAAAGAAGTTATTAGCTTTTTTGTACACCAACCGTATCACTCAGGAAGGCATCTATCAGAAATACATTGCAGCCTATGGGGGGAGGGAAAAAGACAGCCCTTCTTTTTTTTACTTTCACTACAACACAGACTTAATGTTAAAGCAACAAAGGAATGCTAGAGGGACAGGAGCCCCATGATTACATGATACAGCCCTTATCTTTCAAGCTGATCTTATATTTCTATTTTGTAACCTAAAGTTCTGCGCCTACTTAATATTGAATGACAGTGGGCTGTCTCCTCTATTGCTCTAAAGGAAGACCTACACACTGAACCTATATTTCACTCTGCTGTACTTTGAAACCTACGTCTGGCAAAACACCTACCATAAATTCTCTCGCATAAGCCGAACCCCCCCCCCCCCCGGTCTCAATTCTGTTTAAAGATACTATAAAAACAGCCCCATGAGTGTTCTTAGGCAAAAAAAAAAGTTGTGTTTCAGCTAACATGCTGAAAAAAAAATTGTTTTCTTCTAAAATTAAGAAAAAAGTTGGGGTCGGCTCTGTTTTGCTAGATAGGGTCGGGTTACCTGAAACAATTTATTTTGTTTTGGCCTTATCTTTAGGTTCCATTTGGAAAAAAAACAAAACAAGATGAAAGCAGACATCATCTCTACGTTTCTAATTGAAACTATAAGCTAAGAACACACATGAACTCAAAACAGCCATGTTTGAAACCTAAAGATAAGCTGATGTCCTTCATTGTTTATTTCCTTCAAACTGTTCAGCAAAGAACTAAGGTTGTCTGTGATATTTGTTCAAAGAGCGGTTGAAGTTGTCTGCACTGTTCTGTTGTTTTTTTCAGAGAAATTACATGTTTACATCTACACCATGCAATAAGCCATATCTCATTGTTAAATGAAATCTATGTGAACAAATTCTTTTGTTATGTTATAACGAAACATCAGTTGATTCAGAACATACAAACTAACACATTGCATCTAATCACTGTAGTACCTATTCCATATATCACTATTGCACTGGGTCATTTGTGTCCAGCAACACTTGCTAGTTATGTAAAGTTCCCTGACCACTTCATTTTCCCTGAACTTTGAACAGCTCTGTAGACCTTAACAATATCCAATATAGGAAAACTTCCCTCGAAAATGACTTCTAGATTTGATTCGAATCATCAAGTATGAGAGAAATTTCAATATTCCTTCCCATAATGCAAATGATTCTCTAAAGTAGGTGACCAGTATGAATCCTGACTAGTTTTCCATAATTTTAAGAAATAGAATAAAAAGACAAAACAATGTGTATTATTTTTGCATCATAAAATATGGTTTTTATTGTTCTAAGCGTGGAGAGTGCGTCCATCTATACGCACCCACCGGTGGTGTGTGGTTACCATGGTTACCATATGTCTCAATGACACTACATGATCACTGCCTCTCCCTACAACGGGAACATCCCCCGACCATATCCATCAACGATGAAGGGTTGGCATCTACGCGTTCATTTTACACAATATATGTTCGTCGTGTCATTATTTCAACCATTGGGTTGTGTAACAAAAAAAAAAGAGAAAAGATCTCTGTACCTGTGTGCTAATTCAGTAATTACCAATACACAAAACATTACTTAGCGATATTCTCAAATTGTAACGGTGACCGTGGGATTGGTCGATTCATTCATTTCCATGCACCCTTTTTATGACAACATTCCATTCTCTGTAACGATTCATCATTGTGAGAAATTCTGACCCAAACAAACTGAAGTGGCCGAGTGGTTCGGCAATAAATAACGTCCATTTCCTTCCTTACAATGCCCATCTTCACCTGCTCCCCTCCCCCCGTACTGTACAGGTTTGAGATTACTGATACAAAAGTAGACAAAATACACATCTCTCACTCTTTAAAGACCACTGAAGCATCATGCCCATTGGTCAGCATGATGCACCGATGAAGTGCTAGTGACGCTGCTCGCCAGGATGTAAATGGTGCATCATGCCAACCCTCCAGGAGTGTATCAACTCGATAGGGTCAGTATGATGCATGAATGCAGCCCTGGTGAGTAACCCACTAAAAGGACACAAAGGATTTCACCAGGGCTGCATTCATGCATCATAATGACCAATGGACGTGATGCAGTCATGCACTATTGGGTTTATAATGCTCTGGCCTAGTGTGTGAAAACTGACCAGTGTACAAACAGCCCCAGCCACACTGTAATGTAACAAATCACAACAGTCTCCCACCGTGCACCTGTCTTAATTAACCCTTTAAGTGCCGCTGATGTAGGAGTGCAGCAAGCCTATTTCTAGTCATGATGCACCAATGAAGTGCTGGTGAGACTTGCCATCATTGGAGCATCATGCCGACCCTCTGGGAGTTTGTTTATCAGCCCCATATGGTCGGCACGATGCATTAATGCAGCCCTGGCGAGTTACTCACCGGGGCTGCATTCATGCATCATGATGGGCATGATGCATCAATGGCCCATAAGGAGTTATTCTACACCGACTCCATCGAGGAATACTTTCATACACGGCATCATTATCGACATCACGATCCATGGATTTATAAAACCTTTGTACACATCTACACTATAATAGTCTTATATATATATGTATATGTACACTGACTGCGCTGCCTTCCGCCGCTACAACTTGGTCGCACGATGACAAGAAGCAGCCAGATATGCACGTACCCTAGTCACATCTGTCACAGGTTTAACTGAAAAAGGGCAAACCAGAGGCAGACAATGAACACTAAGCAGAACAAGTGAAACAAGAGGCAGAAGGGATAACATGACTTTCCCTGATTTATAAGGAAATTTCCTGAAATTATATGACATCCTATGACTTTCCTTGACTACATTTTCATCCATAACATTCCATGACAGACAAACTTTAAGGGGCTAATATCAATACCAGGAAAATTTTAAGGGGCTAATATCGATGAGAGACAGACAAATTTTAAGGGGCTAATATCGATGAGAGCCAGACAAACTTTAAGGGGCTAATATCGATGAGAGCCAGACAAACTTTAAGGGGCTCATATCAATTTGACCAAAGACTGACCTGTAACATGACACCTGCTGCTATGAGTTGGCGAGGGAGGCCAGGGCCATAGCTGTGCCTTCCTTCTCGCGGCGTTTGGCACGTTTACGGCGGCGGTCTATGCAGGCCACCTCAGCCTTGAGTGACATGTAGATCTTACGGATGTCCTGAAGTTTCTCCATGATGAAGAAGATACGCTGGTCACCCTCCAAGTAGTTCCCCTCCTCTGTAAACACAAGGTGCACATTAATAGTAATAGTCAGGGAGAGAAGTCCCTCAATTACCACAACCCCAAAGTGGCTGATATAGTCCAGTCTTTTTTCTAAATATATCATACAAAGGTGCCTGGGATGTTTCCACCATTGAGCCATTTTTATAATTCATGGTTGCCTAGCAACAAGCCAATTTATAGCTAAGCTTACAATAGGCTATATTGTTCTTGATAAAGTAAAGAAGTTACCCCCATAAATCAATACTAGAGTTTTAAGTGGTATGATCATCTGGTTGCTAAGGTGGATGGTTGCCTAGCAACCAGCTAATTTTATATGACAACAGGTAATGAGGCAGTTGATACAGGGGACTAAAGTAAGTATCCACCCCCCCCCCCCCTTGAATAACACCAGGGACTGAGGTGGCATCATTAGCCAGGGGTTGACTAGCAACCATCTGATTCAAGGGAAAGTGCACAGCAACCAGGATTCTGTGATTTTACAGAAAACCTTATCCCACTAAAAGGACACAAAGGATTTCATTAGGATACTAGCTGGTTGCTATGGCTAGAAGTTCCTTAGCAACCAGCTAATTTCAGTGAAAATACTTAACAACAGTCACTTTGGGTTGCTGATTATAAGAGGATTTTCCAGCTTTTCATTACTTGAGATAAGTCTCTGCTAAATTTTAATCACCATGAGTGGAGGTAAAATCAACCAAACCAAAAAAAATGACCACTGACCTAAGTTAAAGTTGTACTTGGATGGCCGGGGAGGGCGAGGTTCATCACGGTTTGGACTACTTCCAGATGAGCCCGGTGCGGCAGGTGATGGTCCTGGTACGGGAGTTTTCCCCTTATTGGGTGTTCCTTTGGATGCTGTGAGTGCGTGCGGGGTTCCTTTAGAAGGTGTGACTGAGTGTCCAGGGCCCTTGGATGGGGTCAGGTTGTGAGGCGTCCCCTTGGACGACGTAGTGTGAGGTTCACTGCCTCCTTTGGGGGTCGTTGAGCCGGCCTCTGGTCCCTCGTCACTGTCACTCACTGTAACAAACGTGGACAGAGTAAAAAGTAAATAATCAATGTAGTCTTTGGCTCATTATAAAGTTTTAAAAAAGGTAACCAAGTAAAGATTGCATGATACTAAATGGAAGGTATTCATAATCAATTTCGCTGGGCGGTCTAAGGACGGAAATATATGTGCTAGACCTCAATTTTTAGCACAATTTTTTTCACGTTTATTTTTCATTTAGTGTACCGAATGGCATAAATGAAGTTAAATGAGTTTAGATACTAGATTACCCAAAACACACACATATAACAGATAAGTAACAGTATGACTACTTACTGGTGTGTTTGGGAGTGGACTTGCCCTTGTCTGCATTAGAGCTGCGCTTGGAGCCCCGTTTACGTTTCTTGGCCGGTTGTTGTTGAGCATCCTCGGCAGCCATTTTACGTTTGGCGGCGGTGGTGTGCGTCATGAGCGAGCTTCCCTCGGTGCTGTCCTCAGAACTCGGCATATTACCGCTGCTCCCCTCGCTACCATTAGAGATGGTACTCGTGTCACAGGCGTTAGGTGACTCGCCGCCCGGCAGGAGTAGCGTGGCGCCCCCCGGCTCTGTATTACTTGGCTCTGTCCTTGTGGTTGGTGTGGGGACGGTGAGGGTGGACATGGAGGAGGAGGGCAGGGCCGTGGTAGTACTGGGGGTAGTAGTGGCAGAAGGCTCCGAGTGACACGGGGACTTAGCCTCCTCTGTGGGTGCCGGTGCTGCGGCTGGTGAACCCTCGGGTGTCTCGGGTGGTGTGTTGTCAAACAGTGTGGCTGTGGGCTGGAGGCAGTGTGGGGGGGAGGTGGGCGGCGTGGTGGTGGTGGGTGGTATAACTGCAGCAGCTGCAGCAGTATCGGCAGCTGTCGTGGAGGCAGCCGGGGCGTTGGTACTACTACTACTACTGGTCGTACTTGTGGTGGTAGTAGTACTACTGGGGGTGGGTAAGGATGCGCCTGTGGTGGCTGCATTGGTGGTAGATGATGTAGATGCCGGTGCAGCTACTGAGGAGGAGCATACAGCCGATATAGCCGGCGGGGGCTGTACTTTGGGCAGTGTGGCGGGTGAGGGGTTGACAGGCCCAGCGGTGGTGGTGGTAGCAGTGGTGGAGGGGGTGGGTGAGGATACTGGTAATGATGGCACTGTAGATGATGATGTTGATGATGATGATGATGGTGGTGGCAGTGATGATGATGATGATGATGATGATACTGGTGATATGGCGGTGTGTAGTTTGGGCGGTGGTGACTGTGTGAGTACTGATGGCTTGGTGGTGGTGGTGCTGATGGCAGTGGTGAGTGTGGGTATGACAGCAGGTGGTGCTACGACACCCATAGCACCCATTGGCTGACTGACTCCAGCCTTGGGCTCTGGTTTAGGTGGGTCCAAGCGCTCAGCTTGTAGTTTGGGTGGCTGCACATTGAGTTCCAAGCGTGCAAGGTCTGTCTTGGTGAGTTCTTTGTCCTTGTTAGGAGTGACGGCTGCTAACTGTGGCGGACTGATAACGTCCTCAGATAACGGCCCACGGGGTGTGGTTGGCGTGCTGGGGGTGGCAGAGACTGACTCCACCTTACCTGATGATGCTGCTTTGACATCCTTCTCCGGGGTCATCTGTAAACTCGAATCTCCCTCCTTCTCTCCCTCAATCTTCTTCTTCACCTTCTTCTTTTTAGCTTTCTTCTTTTTGTCCACCTCCTGTGGCTTCTTCTCGGTGTCCGAGTCCTGTTTAATGTCTTCAGCTGCAGCTTTTTCTGCCTTCTTTACGGCCTTGGCTTTGGGTTTGTCCATGGCCTTAGCCTTCTCCTTGTCGGCTTTCTTCTCCTTCTTCACCTTCTCCGTCTTAGTCTCCTCCTTCTTCTCCCCCTCCACAGAAAACAGCTTCTGTTCCTTGTTTGGCGTCAGGAATGGAAGGTCATCCGAGTCATCGTCTCCGTCATCAAGCTGGTCGAGGATGTTCTGCACAGCGTCTTGTATGTCGTAGCCATAGGCGACTGTGTCTAGCGAGTCCTGGCGGGACACTTCGTCCATGCTGTCTGTAGACTTACGGCGCTTACCACGGGGATCCTTGGAGACCTTAGGTTTGGGGGGTGCTATGGACATGTCACTGTCTGGGTAGACCAGGATATCACCCATGTCTATGTGGTGGTTCACTTTAAGGTCCTTGAGGATGTCGTCCTCACTCTGCGCATCTTCCTCCTTGGCCATCAGCTGGTTAGCTTTCTTCTCCATCCCGCCCAGCTCCATGGCCTCCTCCCCGGCTCCCCCTGCCCCTGACGTGCTGGGTGAGGGCGCTGCCTCCTCAGCCTTCACAGTCCCCTTAGCAGGCCGAGTTGGTGTACATTTACCCGCCGGTTTCTTAACACACTCCATCTCTTCTTCCTCCTCCGACCTCTGCTCGTCTGACTCCTGTTTGAGCTCAGGCTTGATCCTAGTCTGGCCTTTGACATCATATTTCCCCTTGGACTTGATGTCCTTCATGGCGGCAGTCGTTGGTTCAGAGACGTCAGATTCTGAATCTGATATATCCTTGTCCTTTTTCATAGTTTTGGTTCTGGTTTGTGAGCGTGACTTGGTGTCTGATTTGTCAGACCTCAGTTTGAGGGAGTCGGTGTCGTCCGTATCCATCCTCTTATCGTCTGTTCCTGACTCGTCATCCTCACTCTCACTGTCTGACACTGTAATCACAGTTTGATGTATTTCTGTTACTTTGACTGATTTTGTATTAACATGTACATTTATATATGCAAATATATATATATATATATATATATATATATATATTGTGGCGGAGACGGAGGGGCCGTTGGCGGAGCCGAAACCATCCTGGTGTGGGGGCGGCGAGGCCAGCGGTCCTGAAGTAACGCGGTTACGTCGGCAATAGTAGTCGGCGGAGGAGATCCTCCGACGCTGGCCTGCCGTAAAGCGGGCCGGGGTCGGAGTATCTGCCTATGTATAAATAAGGGAGTTGTTACTCCGATTAGTTAGTTCCGAGTTGCAGACAGAGAGGAGCAGAACTCTAAAAGGCTTATCTCCGGATTAATATATACGATATAAGACTTAGATGGTGTGGCGAGGACTGCCAGGAAATAAAAGACACTGAAGTCAAGCTGTCGGAGTTGTGTAATTCTTTATTAACCATAGAGTCGGAAAACGCTACATTGGTGACAGCGGTGTTTGAAGACCCACGAGAGAAAGAAGATGGCGGAGGCTTCAGAAACGATAAACTTACCTGTGGAGAAGAGGGATACGGAGGAGATTAAGCGGGAAAAAGGGGTTTTGCTGGAAGTGGTGGACGAGGAAGTGACGCTACGGCAGAGAGGGGCGGTGAGGCCGGAAGAGATGAATCCGGAGAGACAAGCAGAACCCGCCGATAGAGCATCCCGGGAGGAGGTAACGGACACGGGATATGAGGAACCACGCGTTAAAGAAAAGGAGCCCTACCTGTGGCCATGGGAGAGGGAGGAGAAACCGGCGGCCTGGAGGTTCAGGCACCCTAAAGGAAAACTGGGTGATGCAAATGCCTGGCTGGGGTTCAACCCGGGAAGGGACGATGGCGGAAAGGTGCTTTGGTGGCCGGAGGAGCAGGCGGAGATGAATAACCCAAGGAAGGGGAGCAAGCGGGCACCGGCCGAGGTTCGCCCCGAAACCGGGAGACGTGCGGAGGAGGCGGATAAGGACGAAGTAGGGGAAGGTGGAGATCTCCGGCAGGGTAGAGGAGTTATGGGTCGTCCGGAGGATGGCTGGAGAGGAGGTGCCGATGGGGAGAAGGAGGCAAAGGGTAAGCCAGTGGTGAAACCCGCTAAATATGATGGCACCACAGACCTATCTGACTACCTCAACCACTTCGACCTGTGCGTCAAAGTAAACGGATGGAAGCCAGAGGAGGCGGGTATGTTCCTAGGTCTGAGTCTGTCGGGGGCAGCCCGGAGATTGTTGACGGGAAGGAAACCAGCCACGCCGGAGGGGTATGAGGAGTTAAGAAGGGCACTCGTGGAAAGGTTTGAGCCTACTAATCAGGAAGAGATCTACAAAGCGTTCCTCCGCACTAGGGTCCGGCGAAAGGGGGAGGGACTGCAAGAGTTACAGGAAGAACTGAAAAAGTACACTAAGTTAGCATATCCGGAGGCAGACGCCCGGACGACAGACACCTTAGCGCTCGATAGATTCCTATTGTGCCTCGACAATCCACTCAGGCAGTGGGTGTATCAGTCAACACCGAAAGATTTACAATCCGCAGTAATGACGGCGGTGGGAGCGGAGGCGTACTTACAAGTGGAGCAGGAGAATATCCACAAAGTGCGGGCGGCGGATGCGTCAGTAAATGAACACCTCAAGTCCAACAAGGAGGAAATGAGCAAAATGGCGGAGTTGATGGAGCGGTTAGTTCAAAGGCTGGATGATCCGGCGGTGTTGGGGAGGAAGAAAAAGCCAAGCGGTGGTGCTTGCTTCGGATGCGGACAGGAAGGCCATTTCAAGCGAGAATGCCCAAATATCAAGGCCAAGGAGGCATCCAGGCCGGTGAGCGAACAGGCTAGTCCGGCGGCGGGAAACTAGAATCGACCTATACTAAAGGCCAAGTACAGGTCGAGGGAAGTGGGCCTATCAATGTGATACAGGGCCGCCGAGAGAGGGGCGGAGGAGGATTGATAGTAGAGGGTCGGCTGGCAGGGGCCCCCATCCAATTGCTGGTGGACACTGGTGCGTCGCTTAATCTGGTCTCCGAAGGATGGTGGAGCAGGTGGGGCGGACGGGGACGCCTGGGGGAAACGGCGGAGAAGATCTACTCCGTCGACGGGCGGCCTATGGACATAAAAGGGGAAGTGTACACAGAGCTGGAAATCGGGAGGCGCACTATCAATGTGCGTTTCGTAGTCAGCGACACCGGGACGGAGGGAATCCTGGGGGCGGAGTTCCTCCGCACCAACAAACTAATGGTCGACGTAGCAAAAGGGCGCCTAGTGTGGACAGAGGAGGATTCCGTGTGCCGAATCGTCAGCACCCGAGCGGCGGTGCTGGGATCCGGACAGGAGGCCATGCTAGAGGGAACTCTAGCCGGACCCTGGCAACAGGGGGACGACGGGATGATTGAAGGGATGGCCGGACACAAGGGTGAACCGAGCTTCCTGGTGGGGCGGGGGCTGGTATGCCCCGAGGGGAGGGCAACTTGGGTCAGGGTGCTCAATCCCGGTCCTGAGCCAGTGGTGATATATAGAGACATGACTCTAGGGGCCATTCAACGAGTGGAGTGCAGAGGCGGAGGCGAGACAGTGGCCGGAGAGGGATGGTGCCGGATGGTGGAGAGAGGTGAGCCGGAGGAGCTAAAGTGTTTGGTGGACGGGTTAGTGAGCGGGACGGAGGCTCACCGTAGAAAGGAGCTTGCACGGCTTATAAGGAAACACCTGGGGGCATTTCAGAGGCATAAGGGCGACAAAGGGCACACTCAATTGGCCAAGCATAGGATTGATACGGGGGTACATCCACCTATCAAACAACCGCCGAGGCGATTGGCACCCCATAGACGAGAGGCGGTAGAAGAGGAGGTGGAGAAGATGTTGGAAGCCGGAGTGATTGAGCCATCCACTAGCCCGTGGGCTTCTCCGGTGGTCCTAGTAAGAAAAAAAGATGGTACCACTCGCTTCTGCGTGGACTACCGGAGGCTCAACGCCGCCACCGTGAAGGATGCTTATCCCCTGCCTAGAGTGGAAGATTGTCTCGATACCATGGCGGGGGCCGCGTGGTTTTCGTCAGTGGATCTGGCCAGCGGCTACTGGCAGTTGGATATAGAGGAGGGGGATAAAGAGAAAACAGCATTCACGACACACCGGGGGCTGTTCCAATTCCGGAGAATGCCCTTCGGTTTGTGCAATGCGCCAGGCACCTTTGAGAGGGTGATGGAAGTGGCCATGAGGGGACTACAGTGGAAAACTTGTTTGGTCTATCTAGACGACATAGTCGTATTCTCCGCCACCTTCGAGGAGCATCTTGGCCGGCTTGGGGAGGTACTTCAAAGGCTGGAGGATGCTGGGCTTAAGATCAAGCCCTCCAAATGCCAGTTGGCTCGCCGCAGAGTGTTATTCCTGGGCCACCAAGTGAGTGAGGCGGGGGTAGAGACGGATCCGGAAAAGATAGAGGCGGTGCAGTCGTGGCCCACTCCGACCACGGTGACGGAGGTCCGGAGTTTTCTGGGGCTAGCCGGCTACTACAGGACCTTCGTTCCTGAGTTCTCTACGAGGGCTAAGCCACTGAGCGCGCTGGCCGAGAAAGGGAGGACGTTCCGGTGGTCGGAGGAATGCGAGGCCTCATTCCAAGACCTAAAAAAGAGACTAACCGAGGCCCCTATCCTGGCTTTCCCCCAGGCGGAGGGACAGCTTACCTTAGACACCGACGCCAGTGACACAGGCCTCGGAGTGGTACTGTCCCAGGAGCAGACGGGGGTAGAGAGGGTCCTAGCCTATGGCAGCCGCACTCTCAGCAGGCCGGAGCGTAACTATTGCGTTACAAGGAGGGAGCTGCTGGCTATAGTCTTTGGCCTCAGGAAATTCAAGCATTACCTAATAGGGAGGAGGGTGGTAGTCCGAACAGATCATGCCTCCCTGCGGTGGCTGTTGGAGTTCAAGGAGCCGGAGGGCCAGCTGGCTCGATGGCTGCAGATTATAAGTACTTACGACATAGTGGTGCAGCATAGGCCGGGAAAACTACATGGGAATGCGGATGGGCTGTCCAGGAAGCCCTGCAAGCAATGTGGGCGAGAGGATGAGGAGGAGCTACTGCATTGCCGGGTTTTCACAAGGTCTCAACGCCAGGAGATGGTTCGGGGGGCGCCTCCGGCGGCGGGGGACTCCACTCCGCCGGCAGGGAGAGAGTGGGGCACACTCCAAGCGGAGGACGCTGTGCTGACTCAGGTCAGAGCATGGGTGAACGGGGAGGCGACCACCACAGAGGAGGAAAGAAGGACCTGGGGCTATGAGCTGAGAGCCTGGCATGCCCAATTGGGGCGCATGAGTATAGAAAAAGGGATACTGGGCCGGTGGTGGGAAGGTGCGGCGGGGGAACGATGCTTCCAAATTGCTGTACCCACCCTGAGCAGGAATGATGTGCTCAGGGAGGTCCACGGAGAACCCTTGGCGGGGCATCTGGGCCGCAATAAAACCATCCGGCGCCTCCAGACAGGTTACTACTGGCCTGACTTCAGGAGGGAGGTGACCCTGTGGTGCGCCAGCTGTGAACCCTGTCTCCGGAGGAAGGCGGCTCCACCTCCGCACCGGGCACCAATGGGACATGTGGGTGCCGGACTACCCCTACAGAGGATAGCTCTAGACGTGATGGGTCCATTGCCCTTGTCCTCCGCCGGGAACCAATATATTTTGGTGGCGGCGGACTACTTCACTAAATGGACGGAAGCGTACGCTTTACCCAACCAGGAGGCACCCACGGTGGCCAGGGCTGTGGTGGAGGAGTTCATCTGTAGATTTGGAGCCCCGGCGGAGGTGCACACAGATCAGGGCAAGAACTTCCAGTCGGGACTATTCAGGGAAATGGTGGCCTTACTGGAAGTCAGGCAGACCAGAACTTGTTCCTTTAGGCCCCAAAGCGATGGGATGGTGGAGCGGGCCAACCGAACAATTGAAATGCTGCTGGCGACTGTGGTGGCGGAGGACCAACGGGACTGGGACCGGCGGCTGCCATTTGTAATGGCGGCGTATCGCTCCTCCGCACACGCCTCCACGGGATTGTCCCCCAATCTTCTGATGTTGGGGCGGGAAACGGTCATCCCCCTGGATTTGGTTTACCCGCTGGAGCCCAATGTAGGGGGAGGAGTCGGTTATGTGGCCGAATTACAAACCACCATGACAAAAGCATACTCCGTCGCTAGGGAGGCCCTTGGAAGGTCCCTCTGCAGGCAACAGAGGAACTATGATGCAAGAGCCTCGGCAGGCGAATTCGCTGTTGGGGGCAGGGTCTTCTACTACCACCCTCTCCGGAAGAGGGGACTGACACCTAAACTCCAGAGTTATTGGACAGGCCCATGGGAGATAGTGGGGCGCTTAGGGGAGGCGGTGTATAAAATTAAAAAGGGTAAAACTACCAGGGTAGTCCATTACGACGCCCTAAAACTGGCCCCGGCGCGGGCCACGGCGGAGGATGTTCCCATGGAGGATGAAACAAGGGAGGCCGAGCCCCTATCTTCGGACAATTCAGACGAGGAGGAAGGAGGATCCGGAGGGGGCACCATCCGGCTGGTTCAGGTGACCCCGGGGACTGGAGCTGACCGGGAGGCGAAACTGCTGACCTGCAAAGAGAAAAAGAGACATCAAATAACTGAAACCTGTAAGGGAGGGGCAGCGGATAATGGAAATCGGAAAGAAGGTCTGCGGAGGAGTGCACCGAAGCCTGCCGGAACCAGCGCAGCCCGGGCCGTCAGACTGGCGCCTCAACTGGATACTTACCTTGGGGCGGAGTGGAGGAGCTGCAAAAGCAAGATGAGTCAAGAAGGCCGCGACTGGTGCGATGTATGGCTGGAAAATGAAAAAAGGTTGAAGGAAGAAGCCGAAATGTCACATTGGAGGGGGGTAGAACCAGAGGAGGACCCTCCCTACGAGGAATGGTCCCTCCCCGAGATGGGCGAGTCGGATGAAGAGGGGGTGAGTGATGAGAGTGAGTTGGCCCACAGAAGGCGGAACCATGGCCAAAACGAGGAAATCAGGGCAGAAAGGTTAAGGAGGGCGGCGGATCCTGGCCGGAGGAGAATCAGGGAGAAGCATAGGGAAAGATGGTTTATTTACGAAATGATCGAGGAAGCCATCTACAACAACCATGAAAACGAAGAGAGGGAAGCCAGGAGGGTTGGACGCTGCAGAACAGCCATGACGAAGGGGAGGTCGGGAGGCCAGGCTCCAAATTCCTCGACGGCAGGCGGTGAGGCCGGCCGGCCGGCGGCCGGAGCGCCGCCTAGCGGAGCAGGGCCGGAGAGGCGGGAGTCACTAAGCAACCCTCATAACAGGTTCTCCCCAATAAAAGGCGGGGGAAGGACCGTTAACGGTCAGTCTACAATGCAGGCCGGAGATGACACGCGGTTGGTGGTTCTAAGAGGGACAAGGCCCAAGGGTGAATCGAGTCGGGGTAGAAATGCTGGTGGAGGGTCAAAGAAAGTGTCTTCCACAGTGTCCGGCCACTCCCGGGAGGGCTCCACACGCTCAAGACACAGGGAGAGTCGGCGGAGGAGGAGGGAGAGAGAAAGATCTTCCGGCCACTCCTCCTCTAGCCGCTCCACTAGTGGCCACAGAAGGGACGGAGTGTCTGCCCGGACGGAGGCAGCCAGACATGGGAGGAGGGACTCGGAGAGCCGGAGTCGGAGTGGGAGCTATCGTAGGCGGAGGTCCTCGGCTGACCGCGGATCACGTTCCCACGGCTCACAGCAGGCACGTGAGAGCGGAGGCGCCAATGGCGACAACGGTGTCCGGAGTAAGGCTATGATGCAATCGGGGGTTTCCCACGGCGTGGTGACGGAGGGTGGCCTGACCCAGGGGACGGTGATTGGAGGAGTAGGAAGAGGGGGCGTGACCACCGGGGGGAATATAAGGGAGCGCTATCCGCCTCACCCTTCAATTCCTGTTAGCCTATGGACAACGCCACAACTAGTAATGCCTGTCTTCAAAAACAGAGACCAGAAGCCGGTCCCCACGGAGTGGGTGGACGGGGTGGAGCTGCCGAAGTATCGGTGCGAGATCTGCCGGAAAAGGGGGGACTCCAAGCAGTGGTACTTCATGAGATCCGATGGGATGAACCGCCATCTCCGCACTCACGACGAGATGCAAGAGGGCTACCAGTGCCCTAAGTGTGAGTACATGGTAGCCAAGATCCGGGTGGATGATCTCCGGCGACACATCACGCGTATCCACCCAGAGCTGGAGGACTGGCAGCCGCCGGAGGAGTGCAGGATGCTACCGGTGGGCCGGGCAACGGAGGCGGGAGGATCCTTGGCGGACAGTAGCCTTGTGGCTGCCCCAGCTAGCCCGGAGGAAGCTGTCAGGCTCACCACCACAAAGAGGAAGAGGGGGAGTGCGGTGGCCAAGAAAAAGAAACCGGTAAACGCCGCCTCCAAGCCCGGGGTCCCCCCGCCGCAGCAGGGCACCTCGGCGGGTGGAGGGGGTGCGGGGGACAGCCCCAGCGGATCTACATTCAGCGGCATGGCGTCGCCGGGAATAACGTTGGAGGAGGAGACGGAGGCTGCTGTCGCCTCCAAATACTTGGAGCAATTGCTGGGATTCCGCGTGGAGGGGACCAGCACACCCCAGAGCTGTCTCTCCGTCAGGTCCACCCGGAGTATGTCAGGGAAGGGGGTCAAGAGGGCCTTCGAGCCGGAGGGGGGGGAGGAATCGGCGGAAAAGAGGAAGAGACAATCCCCACGGGGTAAGGAGCGGCAGGCGGAGGAGGAAGCGGGACCCTCCACCCCGCCACTGGCCACGGGGATACCCGACCTGACACCTCTACTGAGCGGGGGGGAGGTGGAAATAGACGAGGAAATGGCGGGGAAACTGAAGTTCGTCATAGGATTACTGGTAGAGAGATATGGACAGGCGGGGGAGACCCCCACCAAGACTCTGTTACGAATGCAACAGGAGGTGCCTCTAGGGGAAGTCAATGTGAGAGCCCTGGAGGCGGAGTACGAGGAAACCAAGAAAGACACTCCGACCTCCCGAACCTCCATAAAGTCGGCTGCCTACGAGGACATCTCCGCCACGAGTGGGGAGGACGGAGAGAGCTTGGGACTAGGGGGAAATGGGCTGGACTCTAGCCCCGAGAAGCAGCCCCCTTACGAACTAGTTAACAAGCCCAAACCCACCCTCTCCGGTGCCAGTCCCGAGACATTGCCCTCCTATGAGGATATGAGTAAACCTTCCCCTAGCAAACCGAAACCCATCCTGAAGACAGTTACAATCGTGACGCCTGAGCCGCCGGAGAAGGGTGAGGCGGGGGAGGTGGAAGGGGAGGATGAAACCAGCGAGGAGTCGGAGGAGGTGGCCATCCCGGCATACGTCCAATCCTGCCCTAAACTGAAAGCCCAGTTCCTGGCCGTACTCAGCGATGCCAAGGAGGAGGAGCGAAAGAAGAAAAGAGAAATTAAACGGAAAGAGAGAGAGGAGGCGGAGAGGAAGGCCAGAGAGGCTGAGGAGCGCCGGAAGGCGGAAGAGGAACAGCGGAGAAAGGAGGAGGAGGAGAGGAAGGCCAAAGAGGCGGAGAAAGAAAGACTGAGGAAAGAGATGGAAACTAAAAGTAAAAGCCCTAAAGGAAAAGGGGCGGGAAAGTCTACGAGGAAGTTCAGCCTGGAGGGAGTGTTAAAAGAGGCGGAGGAGGAGGCCATACAGAACCGATCCATGGATGAGGGTACCGCCCAATTAATGAGTAAATTTCAATCGTGTTCCGTAGGGACACCGGTGAAGGAGAAAGGACAGGCGGAGAAGAAGGTACCGAAGACCCCCCTCGTAGAGCCGGGGACCTTATTTGCTCTACCCAAGTTGGATAGGTACCCCCGATCCGTGACTGTGGGGTTGGACGGGTTAGTCCTTTGCTCGCCCAAGGGGGAATTCTTGCTGCAAGTAGAAGTGGGGGAGGAGAGTGGACGGGCGGAGACTATGGTGATGGTGCCGGAGGGGGTCGAGACGGTGGTCGGAGGGCCTGGGGATCCGGAGCCCCTACCCAACACTGAGACAGACCGAGTGATTGTAATAACCGGATTACCTATAGGAGATATGGGGGAAGGGGGAATAGCCAGCACTGAGGGGTTGGCGGGGGTAGAGGAGGTGCACCGCCTGCTGCTAGATCAACAAGGAGATAAAGCGGGTGACAATAGGGACGAGGAGGCGGAGGAGGATGGGGCTATGCCATGGCATTCGGATTTTACCGGGCCGGAGGCCCTCAAGGAACACTCTAGACGACTGGGGCAGCCTCGGACCCTAGGACCTGAGATGAGGGTTATACCCGGGGGACTGCAATCTTCCTCCATTCACACTCTCCCCAATGGGGATATTGAACTGGTCCATGTTACCCGGACCCGTTATGGCCGTGATCAGAAGGGATGCTGCAGCCGCTGCGGACAGCGGTGGCCAAAGACGTCGGCGGCGCGGACGACCAAGGCTGGAACCAATGAGGGCGGCGACAAGACAGCCTGAGGCGAACGGGCGAAGAATGTCTGCCGGATCCAGACGAAATGACGTCGTATTATTGTATAAAAGTTGTTGTTATGGTTATACTCCGCATAGGGGACGGCGGATTCGGTTTACTTAGTAGTTAATGCCGCCTACAGAGGAGGTTTAAGTAGGATTTACTGTGTGTATGTTATGTGTAGCTATTTACTTAAACGCCCAGGGGCCATGGCGTGGCAGGATTATTCAAAATTGGAAACCCATCTGCAGGAGGGTAATATCACACTCTTTCTCCCGGTAAGGCTATAGATTAGTTGGGGAGAGTGTGGCGGAGACGGAGGGGCCGTTGGCGGAGCCGAAACCATCCTGGTGTGGGGGCGGCGAGGCCAGCGGTCCTGAAGTAACGCGGTTACGTCGGCAATAGTAGTCGGCGGAGGAGATCCTCCGACGCTGGCCTGCCGTAAAGCGGGCCGGGGTCGGAGTATCTGCCTATGTATAAATAAGGGAGTTGTTACTCCGATTAGTTAGTTCCGAGTTGCAGACAGAGAGGATCAGAACTCTAAAAGGCTTATCTCCGGATTAATATATACGATATAAGACTTAGATGGTGTGGCGAGGACTGCCAGGAAATAAAAGACACTGAAGTCAAGCTGTCGGAGTTGTGTAATTCTTTATTAACCATAGAGTCGGAAAACGCTACAATATATATATATATATATATATATATATATACTGATTTTTATATGCAAAACTTCAAAGTACTTTACATTATAGGATATAAATAATTTTTCTGGGATATTCACATCCTGTACATGTCTATGTAAGTTGGGTACTAGAGTAGCTTAAAAATGTACACATCAAACACCATGAGAACTCACCATGTGAGGTTAGGTCTGACGCGTTATCCCCTACACCCGACCCGCGCCGACTTCTCCGTGTGGCTGAAACATGACAAACAGCTGCTGTACAATCTGGCAATATATCTAATGCACAAAAACACCATACAGCATGATACAACAATGACATGAAGACTCGCCAGCACATCATTGAAGCACCATGCCGACCCTCCAGGAGTTATCATTCCAAAACAGCATGATACAACAATGACATGCAGACTCGCCAGCACATCATTGAAGCACCATGCTGACCCTCCAGGAGTTATCATTCCAAAACACCATACAGCGTGATACAACAATGACATGCAGACTCGCCAGCACATCATTGAAGCACCATGCCGACCCTCCAGGAGTTATCATTCCAAAACACCATACAGCGTGATACAACAATGACATGCAGACTCGCCAACACATCATTGAAGCACCATGCCGACCCTCCAGGAGTTATCATTCCAAAACACCATACAGCGTGATACAACAATGACATGCAGACTCGCCAACACATCATTGAAGCACCATGCCGACCCTCCAGGAGTTATCATTCCAAAACACCATACAGCGTGATACAACAATGACATGCAGACTCGCCAACACATCATTGAAGCACCATGCCGACCCTCCAGGAGTTATCATTCCAAAACACCATACAGCGTGATACAACAATGACATGCAGACTCGCCAGCACATCATTGAAGCACCATGCCGACCCTCCAGGAGTTATCATTCCAAAACACCATACAGCGTGATACAACAATGACATGCAGACTCGCCAACACATCATTAAAGCACCATGCCGACCCTCCAGGAGTTATCATTCCAAAACACCATACAGCGTGATACAACAATGACATGCAGACTCGCCAGCACATCATTGAAGCACCATGCCGACCCTCCAGGAGTTATCATTCCAAAACACCATACAGCGTGATACAACAATGACATGCAGACTCGCCAACACATCATTGAAGCACCATGCCGACCCTCCAGGAGTTATCATTCCAAAACACCATACAGCGTGATACAACAATGACATGCAGACTCGCCAGCACATCATTGAAGCACCATGCCGACCCTCCAGGAGTTATCATTCCAAAACACCATACAGCGTGATACAACAATGACATGCAGACTCGCCAACACATCATTGAAGCACCATGCCGACCCTCCAGGAGTTATCATTCCAAAACACCATACAGCATGATACAACAATGACATGCAGACTCGCCAGCACATCATTGAAGCACCATGCCGACCCTCCAGGAGTTATCATTCCAAAACAGCATGATACAACAATGACATGCAGACTCGCCAGCACATCATTGAAGCACCATGCCGACCCTCCAGGAGTTATCATTCCAAAACAGCATGATACAACAATGACATGAAGACTCGCCAGCACATCATTGAAGCACCATGCCGACCCTCCAGGAGTTATCATTCCAAAACAGCATGATACAACAATGACATGCAGACTCGCCAGCACATCATTGAAGCACCATGCCGACCCTCCAGGACTTTATCATTCCAAAGGGTGACCTTGATGCACTATTGGGCATGAAAGGGTCAAGCTTCATACAAGTATGCATTCATTTTGTCCCCATGATGCACCAATGCAGTCCTGGCAGAACTACTTACCAGCACTGCATTTGTGCATCATGCACGATTCTATATAGACTACATCCCTTACAGGTTGAGCCAATTTTTTTTTATTTATTTTTTTTTGAAAAACAAAATGGGCCTCATGATATCTACAACACGAAAAACAAAACCCAAAATGGGACTTGACAGTATTGTATCAGTTAAGAGAAAAGTTTTATGCCTCAGAACTTGTGTGAATGACTTACGGAGTGTTGGTGTTTGTAGCTCCGGTCCTGAGGAGCGTGTAGGGCGTGCCTTGCCGCTAGTTGGGGCCGGTGCAGGTGTTGGCTGTTTGGGTTTGGACGACTTTGTCTCAGTTTTTGTGGCGCTGGGGGTGGGGCTGGGTCCACCCGGACGTTTTAATTTCTTTATCACTCCAGACTGTAGGAAGTTCAAACATTTAGTATTATCAGTTTCAAATATAAAGAAAAAATAAATCTGTTCAAAATCAACCACATTTAGACAAAAACTATTAATGATGGTGAAAGTATACGGGGAATTCACAACATCTACTAAATGTATTGTGTATTTCTGAGGACTTTTGTCAAAAAGTTAATTTTTCTTTCTTTCTTTTTTTCGTTTCCTTTTTTGAAGTCATTGGACTACAACATCTATCATAAAGCCCGTAAGCTGCGGTGTATAGACAACTTGAGACCTTTAGTGCAGCATATGGGGCTTTTATTTATATAGACTTAGGAAAGGAATGGTCAACTTTTCCTTATACGCAGGGTTTTATGGTTAATGTGTACCTTTGGTGATATGAGTTTCTTGGCCACCAAGAGTCTCTTGTCACTGTCGGTTCCTTCACTAACAACGGCTACGATACGGTCCCGCTGCACCCACTCGTCATAACGGTTGTTCCACCCTGCGTAATGTACCAGGTAGTGTGTGCTGCCTCCCTCCTGCTCCGCCTCAACCACCTGTACAAAAATGAACAATGTGAGACATGTTTAACCAGAGACATGTTTAACCTGAGACACATTCAATGATGTAAGCAGCACAAGGTAATGTGTGCTGCCTCCCTCCTGCTCTACCTCAACCACCTGTAAAATTGAATTATGTGCAATATGAGACATGTTCATCCTCAGACACAATCAATGTTCAACATGAGCAATGTTCAGTGCAAGTCACATCCAAAACAAAATATGCACAACGTGAGGCGTGCTTGACCTAACAATGGCGCAAACCTTTAATCCGTTTTGTCATCATCATATATGAAAGCAGCCCTAAGTAATCTATTCACAAATGATGTATTCCTACATAATAACATGCCGACCTTACAGCAGTGGAGAAACAAGTGGCTGCAATGCTTGATTTATCTTCACATATATACATGTATCACCAAATGCACACGTTACCTTGGCCTCGTATATTTTCTGGTTGCGTCCTCTTCCGTAGCGTACTTTGAGCTTGGTGCCTAGTGACAGTTCCTTACTGCGACCCTTCTTGGGTTCAGGCGGTGGGGGTGGCAGCGGTTCTTCCTCATCTTCATCCTCACTGAGGGTAGAATAAACGACAACAGTGAGTGAGTGAGTAATAGATGTTTAACGCCATTTCGACAGCTAAGGTCATATTCATGGCGAGGACGACAACAGTAAACCGACAAGATAATGAATAATTTGAATAACCTTGATCCATTACTATAATGCACTCTCCTACAATAAGGACCACTTATCCAATATCTGTTGGTCTTCATGATGCTTGAAAGAGGACCTGGAGAGTAACCAACCAGGAATATATTCAAGCATCATACCAACCCTACTGGCATCATGCACCAACGAAATGCTCGCACGCAGATTCACCAGCACTTCATGGGTGCATCATCTAGACTAATGCACATGATGCACTCTAGTATCAGCAGCCCTTTAAATATTGAAACTTGGAAGTTATATATGACACATGAATATGTACACACTAATAAGAGTCGTTGTCAGGTCCCGTCACTACCAGGTCCCCCGTCACTACCAGGAGTTTCTCGAAATCGCTTGGGATCATTCAAGTTTTATATATTATGAACTAGATGAAGCGATAAAAACCATGGTTCATTGTGCTAGTTTCAGATTTATTGACATCTTAAGATGGGGAATCCTTAACTCTTGCCGCTTATGGGAGAAACCGCCATTTTTCATCATTTTCTTAGATATTGGAAAATTGACCAGCAATACCTTAACTAAACTTTTCATATGTCTAGTAGACATCATATGTACCATGACAAAGCAATAACTAATGGAGGATGTGCATTTAAGCACATAAGGCTCAGGGTAAACTATGTGGTTTTCCTCTTTAACCTTATATGGACTGAACAGGAAGTGGAAAACGTCTCACAATAAGATACTTTTTGGTGAGCTGGGTTAGGCTTCATATAGAAAATCATGGATTTTCCTTCCACTTTCGTACTAGGCCCTATGGGAAAATCCCCCACAGCAAATTGACACCTGAAACCATTTTTTAAAAGGTATAATGATGGTTCTGCTTCCATTTTTTCTTTTCTTTTTTTGGTGTCAGGTGGATACAATATCATTTTTTTCACCCATCTGCTTCTGTTTCTTGACACTTTATTTGGAAATTCTAGATGAAAATTGAGATTTGAAATGTATGACTTTTTTTGGGAATTGCCACTGCCTACCCGGCGGTATAGACTCAGGAGGTACCCTGAGCCAAAAATAGGTAGCAGGGGTAGACACTACCTTTTTTGGCCACTGGCCACCCGGGCCCGTAAATTAAGAGATTTGTGGGCCCGGAGCTAAATCTGCGGGCCCAGAGCAACTAATTTACTTTGTTTTAAAGAGAAGATTATAGGTATCTTTCATTAATCCACACTATAACTTAGTCAGAATGACCACATTCTTACCGATTTTATCTTTCCAATGGTAAATAACATGCCTATATTCAGATAAGTCAAGTTTGATAGAGCTCTCTCTCTCAAATCCTGTGGGCCATCCCGGGCACACAGGAAGGCAATTCTTGAGAAAACTATGGGCCCACAACCAAAACTACAGGCCATTAGCTTCCGGGCCAGCGTTAGTGTCTACCCCTAAGTAGTCTTTGGAAAAACAAAAGAGCCATGAATAATTCAACCAAAAAAGCAGAACTGAAGTTATATATGACACATGATTATGTACGCACCCGTCGTCTGAGTCGTCGTCAGGTCCCCCATCACTCACAGTCTCCTCCTTCTTTTTCACATCCTCCTTCTCCTCAGTCTTGCCTCCTTTCTTACGTGGTGGCTGAAACAAGACATGAGTCGGTGAGGAAATGTGTCATAAAGCATATCCTTTTGGATCCAATTACAGTCGTGTCTCACTTAACTGACCACCTCCGTTTCAGATAAAAATCGACTGGTTCCTGAATCGACTGGTTCTTTGAATCAGAATTTAATGGTTATAATTTAATCTGTTCACAGAGATTAGTGGCTGGTTAGTGAATCAGCCGACTTTTTGAAGACCGGTATATTGAGACGTGCCTGTAGTCTTTATAAAACTTTTCTTTGGCCGTTCAAAACATTCAATCGAAGGAAGCAATCCCAAAAGTCCTTCTCTACCTTATTTACGTGAGTTTTGGACTAATTCTGTGGAAATCTTTAAGCTGATATTGGGAACATTTAGGCATATCTAAATTGTCGTTTCCTTGTTTAAATAGAAACTAACCATCCCAACAACGAGTGATAAAAGTTTTACAGTACATAAACTCCTACATATTTTAGCCACATACATGGATCAGAGGCCTTATATAGCAGCTTTATATAGAATCTTTCCAAGTAACCACATAGACCAGGGTGTTTATGAACTCAGGGTGTGGGTTATGACTGCGTGCACCACATAGATCAGGGTGTTTATGAACTCAGGGTGTGGGTTATGACTAGGTGCAGCACATAGACCAGGGTGTTTATGAACTCAGGGTGTGGGTTATGACTGTGTGCACCACATAGACCAGGGTGTTTATGAACTCAGGGTGTGAGTTATGACTAGGTGCACCACATAGACCAGGGTGTTTATGAACTCGGGGTGTGGGTTATGACTAGGTGCACCACATAGACCAGGGTGTTTATGAACTCGGGGTATGGGTTATGACTAGGTGCACCACATAGACCAGGGTGTTTATGAACTTGGGGTGTGGGTTATGACTAGGTGCACCACATAGACCAGGGTGTTTATGAACTCGGGGTGTGGGTTATGACTAGGTGCACCACATAGACCAGGGTGTTTATGAACTCGGGGTGTGGGTTATGACTAGGTGCACCACACAGACCAGGGTATTTATGAACTCAGGGTGTGGGTTATGACTAGGTGCACCACATAGACCAGGGTGTTTATGAACTCAGGGTGTGGGTTATGACTGGGTGCACCACACAGACCAGGGTGTTTATGAACTCAGGGTGTGGGTTATGACTAGGTGCACCACATAGACCAGGGTATTTATGAACTCAGGGTGTGGGTTATGACTACGTGCACCACATAGACCAGGGTGTTTATGAACTCAGGGTGTGGGTTATGACTAGGTGCACCACATAGACCAGGGTGTTTATGAACTCAGGGTGTGAGTTATGACTAGGTGCACCACATAGACCAGGGTGTTTATGAACTCAGGGTGTGGGTTATGACTGTGTGCACCACATAGACCAGGGTGTTTATGAACTCAGGGTGTGGGTTATGACTGTGTGCACCACATAGACCAGGGTGTTTATGAACTCAGGGTGTGGGTTATGACTGTGTGCACCACATAGACCAGGGTGTTTATGAACTCAGGGTGTGGGTTATGACTGTGTGCACCACACAGACCAGGGTGTTTATGAACTCGGGGTATGGGTTATGACTGTGTGCACCACATAGACCAGGGTGTTTATGAACTCAGGGTGTGGGTTATGACTGTGTGCACCACATAGACCAGGGTGTTTATGAACTCAGGGTGTGGGTTATGACTGTGTGCACCACATAGACCAGGGTGTTTATGAACTCAGGGTGTGGGTTATGACTAGGTGCACCACATAGACCAGGGTGTTTATGAACTCGGGGTATGGGTTATGACTGGGTGCACCACACAGTGTTTATGACAGTAGGATTTAGACTCACCCCACTGCGCCTTTTCTGTGCAGCTGCATCTTCCTTATCCTCCGCCTCCTCCACCTTCTTACTTGTACTACGCCGTGATCTTTCACCCTCCTCTTTGACCTTGGTCTCATCCTTCATCTTCGCAGCATCCTCCCGTGTTACTCGTTTGTTCACCTTCTCCTCTCCCTTATCCTCAGGTTTCTTCTCACCTGGTGTATTTCGGCTGCGTCTTTTTCTTGGACTGTCGACGTCAACATCCAACTCTTCTTTCACTGCAGATTTACGTTCTTCTGCCTTCTTCGTCTTAACGTCTGATTCCTTCTTCTCTGGCTCCTTTACTTTGGTCTGAAGTAAATGCAATTATGTTTGTCAATCTAGAATGTAGCAATGGTAAGTAGACACACCAGGGTTCATAACTACAAATGTGCCTTATGATGTATTAATGTATCATACCAATTGGTCGTAATGATGCAGGAGTGCAGTTCTGACACGGGCTATATTCATGCATAAGGCAGACCCTATGGGGTTGATACACAAACTCTCGGAGGGTTGGCATGATGCTCCAATGAAGTGCTGACGAGCAGTCTTGGCAGCACTTCATTGGTGCATCATGCCGACCGATGGGCACGATGCTCTCCTGTATCAGTGGCCCTTAAAGTTTAAGGTGAAAAATACTTTTACTCTAAGTGTTACTTTCTACACTACCTTGTCATCTTCCTTCTTGTCGTCCCCAGTTTTCTCCTCTTCTTTCTCTTCCTCTATCTTATCTTCCTTTTTCTTCTCGGCACGTGGAGACTTGGGCTGGCCTCCCTCTCGCTCTCTGAATGACAGCAGACTGCGGCCGGACGAGTGTCGTGTACGCCCCGGACGGTTACCCATGGTGCTGCCCAACTTACGGTAAAAGTCCTCGTATGCATGGAGGTACCTAAAGTAGGAACACAGGATTAGAAATACTTATAACAGGTACCTTAAGTAGGAACACAGCATTAGAAATACTGATAACAGGTACCTTAAGTAGGAACACAGGATTAGAAATACTGATAACAGGTACCTTAAGTAGGAACACAGCATTAGAAATACTGATAACAGGTACCTGAAGTAGGAACACAGCATAAGAAATACTGATAACAGGTGCCTGAAGTAGGAACACAGCATTAGAAATACTGACAACAGGTACCTTAAGTAGGAACACAGCATTAGAAATACTTATAACAGGTACCTGAAGTAGGAACACAGCATTAGAAATACTGACAACAGGTACCTTAAGTAGGAACACAGCATTAGAAATACTTATAACAGGTACCTTAAGTAGGAACACAGCATTAGAAATACTTATAACAGGTACCTGAAGTAGGAACACAGCATTAGAAATACTGACAACAGGTACCTTAAGTAGGAACACAGCATTAGAAATACTTATAACAGGTACCTTAAGTAGGAACACATTGCTACTTTGTATAAACACTTTACTCCTTCACAAAATGTTTAAGGTTAGGGCAAAGCCCTATGTTATAGTGGCTTCTATGTTCAAAGAACTATAGTCTATACAAAATTATCATACTAAGTGATGTTATAGTGACAAAGTATATTTAGTAATCACTGACTCCAAGTATTTATACACCATATTGGAAAATGAGGGAGGTGATATACAAAGCTTTTGTTTTCTATAAAACAAATCAGAGCTTCCCATAGCTCAGCCCCCCCCCCCCAGCTCACTTTCCTACATTATACTGTCTATTGAGGTCCAATAAATCATCATATTGCCTGTAAAAGATCATTGAATGGCAAAGCTAATAAAACACCATGCTGCCTGTACAGGGTCATTGTAGGGTATAACCAATGACCCATCATGTTGCCTGTAATGGGCTATTGTATGGTATAATCAATAGACTACCATGTTGCCTGTAAGGGTTTATAATATTGCATAACAAATAAAACATCATGTTGCCTGTACAGGGTCATTTTAAGATGAATCTAATAAACCATCATGTTGCATATGAAGGGTTATTGTATGGTATAACCAATAGAAGACCATGTTGCCTGTAAGGGGTTATGATATGACAAAACGAATAAAACATCATGTTGCCTGTACAGGGTCATTCTAAGATGAATCTTATAAACCATCATGTTGCCCATAAAGGGGGTTATTCTATGGTGTGTTTAATAAAACATCATGTTGTTTATAAAGGATAATTGTATGGTATAATCAATAGAATATAATGTTGCCTATGAAGGGTTATTGTATGGTATAACTAATAAAACACCATGTTGTCTGTAAAGGTTTGTTTAGTTTGATTAATGAAACATCAGGCTGTCTTTGTATATAAAGGTTTGTTTAACTGACAATACGGCCGACAATACATAGTGTTGCATGCAGAGTGTTATTGTGTGCTGTGATTGATAAAACATCATGTTGCCTGTAGAGGGTTATTTTATTATGAAACTGATAAAAACAGCATGCTGCCTCTAAAGGGTTATTGTATGTTATAACCAATAAATCATCATGTTTCCTGTAGGGGTCGGGCTTCCCTAGCCCACTTAAAAGGGTCTACTTCTCATCTTTCCTATCCCCTCAGGATGTGTGTGGTGCACATATGTGCAGGCACTGACACATCCCTCTGTGAAAATGTGTAATGTTGTTCTCACCATGAATATGACCTTAGCTGTTGAAATGGCATTAGACATCTATTACTCACTCACTGGAATCTTATATGGTTATTACAAGATGAATCTAATAAACCATCATGTTGCATATGAAGGGTTATTGTATGGTATAACCAATAGAAGACCATGTTGCCTGTAAGGGGTTATGATATGACAAAAGGAATAAAACATCATGTTGCCTGTAGAGGGTAATTGTAAGGTGAATCTAATAAACAATCATGTTGCCCATAAAGGGTATTTGTATGGTGTGTTTAATAAAACATCATGTTGCTTATAGAGGGTTATTGTATGTACATCTCTATAATCAATAAATTACAAATTATAATCATGTTGCTTACAAAGGGTTATTGTATGGTATAATCGATAGAATATAATGTTGCCTGTAAAGGGTTGTGGTAAGGCATGGTAAATAAACCACCATGTTGCCTATGAAGGGTTATTGTATCGTATAACTAATAAAACACCATATTGTCTGTAAAGGTGTGCTTAGTTTAATTAATGAAACATCAGGCTGCCTATGTACATAAAGGTTTATTGTTTAACTGATGACACATAATGTTGCATGCAGAGGGTTATTTTGTGGTGTCCCTCTAATATTGATGAGCTACACTACTAGTAGTACTACATGTATATGCTATATGTGTAGGGTTGCACTCATGCATCATATCATCTGCCCTGGGAGAGAGAAAACAATTACACCAGGCTCTTCACTGATTTTGTAAATGGCTAGACCTTGGATATTGATAGTGGGGTGCTAGTACCTACAGCTAATTCATATTAGGTGTAGGCCTGCCCAGGGAGTGATTGTGGCCATAATAGGCATTAGGGAAGGTGTGTGGGGGGTACATACAGGTGTGGTGGTTTGACCAAGCTGTCAAAGGGAGTGACAGGAGCTCTGTGCCTATCTCCAAGCAATTACATAGCATATTGAAATACTATGGCAGTTTTGGATATAATCTATACTAGGAGCTTGACTCATATGTCAAGACACCAAGTCTCCAAGCTGAAACACACCATATTGGAACATGGGATGAGTTTAGTACAAAGCCTCTGCTTACTATAGAACAAAGCAGAATTGACCAAGGCTGATCCCCACCAATTCACTCTCCTACATTATGTTGTGTATTGATTTAACATGGGTGAGTTACAGACTAAGCCTATACATGGATTATTTTCTGTGGCTACTTTGGATGGTAGATAGATGTAATTAAGGTAGTGGCTAGCCACTACCTTAACAATGACACCTGAAGCAGGGTTGCCAAAAACCTTTTTTATCAACACAGGTCAAAGTAGCCCTGGTGAGTAAGGCCGTTTTATTCTGATTTGATTTTTTTTCTTTCAACATGGCCTAAGGGGACAGGGCTAAATCATTCATTATGTTGACTACAGATTTGTAGACCTGAGGAGTCTTTTAAAGGTCCAAGGGTGTCTAAAGTACATTGTATACGAACACATCACAAGTGACTAAAAAACTTAAGCAGAATCGACTGGTCAGACAAGTTCTCCATTTTAAGAATCAGCCTCATCTAAAGCATGATTACAGAGATGTAAGTCAGGTACTGGGAAAATCCCTGAAAAGCTGTTATCGCGACACTGGGAGAGTTGGCAGCACCCCTGGTATATAAGCAGAGTGTTCAGGGCAGACTCTGACCAGCACAACATCATGGCACCCCCTGGTGTTAAACAATTGTACTATGTTGCTGACTGATGATTTTAGACCAATCAGAGAGCAGCATTCCCTTCTTTTCTCTCTGGGAGGGTCTGCCCCTGAGATTCCCTGCCCAGAGTCTCCCCTGGACCAGTGAGTCCCTCTGCTTACATCAATGGGGCTTAGTGGAGTCCCTAGTTGAAAATACAACTGAGGACTGGGTCTGTGTGAAGGAAATGACCAGGGAAAGAAGGCTGTGAATAAATTCTGTCCCTGAAGACCCTGGATATCCCTATTCAGACTACATTTCAACATTTTTGAATTCCTTATTTTCAGGGAAATCCCTGACAACTTACATCTCTGTGATTATTTCGACTTACTTTTTGTAAGCGGTCTTTATCTGGTTGTACGCATTGGTCGAGGCCGGTAGATTCATCTTTGAGTAAACCATTTTCCATTTCATTAAGTTTGTAACCTGCAACAAGCAACAATTTACATAAGCCCTCAGTCAAGGAATCTTAAAACATGACCACAGCTCAGACATACATTTCAAGGGTAGTAGGTTTAGCAATGCATTCAACCTATAGCAACCAATTTGGACATGTGTCCTGGCCTCATCTCAAGCTTTTTTGTGTAAGAGCTGCCTGCCTTACATTTCTGGTACTTGTGACATGCGTGAGACTTTGGACGTGGTTTCGTTGGGCACAGAATGCACACATATGCCATGGGGTGAGGACAGGTAGCAAATGTTTCAGCTAGATTTATACAAGCATGCTAAGTAGAGTGGAAAGCTGCTCATAAACACATCTCAGTCATGAACTTGGGTCAGTTTATGAGGATATCCATTACCCTGATGGGGCCTAATTTCTTGATTTATGGTATGTATTAAAACCCTGAACTGGGGAGTAGACTGGAAAAATGTTAGCACATTTTGACAAAAAGAATTACAAAAAGACTGGGCTCATGACAAGTATACAAAGGCTGAGTGTGTTGTTACTTTGTTATATCGAACCACTGTTTAGACAGATTGACATTGCTCTTTGAGGGTATGTCAAGTGAGACAAATAGTGTCGTTACTTTGTTATATCGAACCACTGTTTATACAGATTGACATTGCTCTTACAGGGTACGTCAAGTGAGACAAATGGTGTCGTTACTTTGTTATATCGAACCACTGTTTAGACAGATTGACATTGCTCTTACAGGGTACGTCAAGTGAGACAAATAGTGTCGTTACTTTGTTATATCGAACCACTGTTTAGACAGATTGACATTGCTCTTACAGAGTACGTCAAGTGAGACAAATAGTGTCCTTACTTTGTTATATTGAACCACTGTTTATACAGATTGACATTGCTCTTACAGGGTACGTCAAGTGAGACAAATAGTGTCGTTACTTTGTTATATCGAACCACTGTTTATACAGATTGACATTGCTCTTACAGGGTACGTCAAGTGAGACAAATAGTGTCCTTACTTTGTTATATTGAACCACTGTTTATACAGATTGACATTGCTCTTACAGGGTACGTCAAGTGAGACAAATAGTGTCGTTACTTTGTTATATCGAACCACTGTTTATACAGATTGAATTGCTCTTACAGGGTACGTCAAGTGAGACAAATAGTGTCGTTACTTTGTTATATCGAACCACTGTTTAGACAAATTGACATTGCTCTTACAGGGTTCGTCAAGTGAGACAAATAGTGTCGTTACTTTGTTATATCGAACCACTGTTTAGACAGATTGACATTGCTCTTACAGGGTACGTCAAGTGAGACAAATAGTGTCGTTACTGTTATATCGAACCACTGTTTATACAGATTGACATTGCTCTTACAGGGTACGTCAAGTGAGACAAATAGTGTCGTTACTTTGTTATATCGAACCACTGTTTAGACAAATTGACATTGCTCTTACAGGGTACGTCAAGTGAGACAAATAGTGTCGTTACTTTGTTATATCGAACCACTGTTTAGACAGATTGACATTGCTCTTACAGGGTACGTCAAGTGAGACAAATAGTGTCGTTACTGTTATATCGAACCACTGTTTATACAGATTGACATTGCTCTTACAGGGTACGTCAAGTGAGACAAATAGTGTCGTTACTTTGTTATATCGAACCACTGTTTATACAGATTGACATTGCTCTTACAGGGTACGTCAAGTGAGACAAATAGTGTCGTTACTGTTATATCGAACCACTGTTTATACAGATTGACATTGCTCTTACAGGGTACGTCAAGTGAGACAAATAGTGTCGTTACTTTGTTATATCGAACCACTGTTTAGACAGATTGACATTGCTCTTACAGGGTACGTCAAGTGAGACAAATAGTGTCGTTACTGTTATATCAAACCACTGTTTATACAGATTGACATTGCTCTTACAGGGTACGTCAAGTGAGACAAATAGTGTCGTTACTGTTATATCGAACCACTGTTTATACAGATTGACATTTCTCTTACAGGGTATGTCAAGTGAGACAAATAGTGTCGTTACTTTGTTATACTGAACCACTGTTTATACAGATTGACATTGCTCTTACAGGGTACGTCAAGTGAGACAAATAGTGTCCTTACTTTGTTATATTGAACCACTGTTTATACAGATTGACATTGCTCTTACAGGGTACGTCAAGTGAGACAAATAGTGTCGTTACTGTTATATCGAACCACTGTTTAGACAGATTGACATTGCTCTTACAGGGTACGTCAAGTGAGACAAATAGTGTCGTTACTTTGTTATATCGAACCACTGTTTATACAGATTGAATTGCTCTTACAGGGTACGTCAAGTGAGACAAATAGTGTCCTTACTTTGTTATATTGAACCACTGTTTATACAGATTGACATTGCTCTTACAGGGTACGTCAAGTGAGACAAATAGTGTCCTTACTTTGTTATATTGAACCACTGTTTATACAGATTGAATTGCTCTTACAGGGTACGTCAAGTGAGACAAATAGTGTCCTTACTTTGTTATACTGAACCACTGTTTATACAGATTGACATTGCTCTTACAGGGTACGTCAAGTGAGACAAATAGTGTCCTTACTTTGTTATATTGAACCACTGTTTATACAGATTGACATTGCTCTTACAGGGTACGTCAAGTGAGACAAATAGTGTCGTTACTGTTATATCGAACCACTGTTTAGACAGATTGACATTGCTCTTACAGGGTACGTCAAGTGAGACAAATAGTGTCGTTACTTTGTTATATCGAACCACTGTTTATACAGATTGAATTGCTCTTACAGGGTACGTCAAGTGAGACAAATAGTGTCCTTACTTTGTTATATTGAACCACTGTTTATACAGATTGACATTGCTCTTACAGGGTACGTCAAGTGAGACAAATAGTGTCGTTACTTTGTTATATCGAACCACTGTTTATACAGATTGAATTGCTCTTACAGGGTACGTCAAGTGAGACAAATAGTGTCGTTACTTTGTTATATCGAACCACTGTTTAGACAGATTGACATTGCTCTTACAGGGTACGTCAAGTGAGACAAATAGTGTCGTTACTTTGTTATATCGAACCACTGTTTATACAGATTGACATTGGTCTTACAGGGTACGTCAAGTGAGACAAATAGTGTCGTTACTTTGTTATATCGAACCACTGTTTATACAGATTGACATTGGTCTTACAGGGTACGTCAAGTGAGACAAATAGTGTCGTTACTTTGTTATATCGAACCACTGTTTATACAGATTGACATTGGTCTTACAGGGTACGTCAAGTGAGACAAATAGTGTCGTTACTTTGTTATATCGAACCACTGTTTATACAGATTGAATTGCTCTTACAGGGTACGTCAAGTGAGACAAATAGTGTCGTTACTGTTATATCGAACCACTGTTTATACAGATTGACATTGCTCTTACAGGGTACGTCAAGTGAGACAAATAGTGTCGTTACTTTGTTATATCGAACCACTGTTTATACAGATTGACATTGGTCTTACAGGGTACGTCAAGTGAGACAAATAGTGTCGTTACTTTGTTATATCGAACCACTGTTTATACAGATTGACATTGGTCTTACAGGGTACGTCAAGTGAGACAAATAGTGTCCTTACTTTGTTATATTGAACCACTGTTTATACAGATTGAATTGCTCTTACAGGGTACGTCAAGTGAGACAAATAGTGTCGTTACTGTTATATCGAACCACTGTTTATACAGATTGAATTGCTCTTACAGGGTACGTCAAGTGAGACAAATAGTGTCGTTACTTTGTTATATCAAACCACTGTTTATACAGATTGACATTGCTCTTACAGGGTACGTCAAGTGAGACAAATAGTGTCGTTACTTTGTTATATCAAACCACTGTTTATACAGATTGACATTGCTCTTACAGGGTACGTCAAGTGAGACAAATAGTGTCGTTACTTTGTTATATCAAACCACTGTTTATACAGATTGACATTGCTCTTACAGGGTACGTCAAGTGAGACAAATAGTGTCGTTACTGTTATATCGAACCACTGTTTATACAGATTGAATTGCTCTTACAGGGTACGTCAAGTGAGACAAATAGTGTCGTTACTGTTATATCGAACCACTGTTTATACAGATTGAATTGCTCTTACAGGGTACGTCAAGTGAGACAAATAGTGTCGTTACTGTTATACAGGGATCTAAGTCAGTCTGTCTGAAAAGTTCTGACAACACATTTAGAAATCCTGCATTTGTTGTAAAACATTAACAAAACTTTGATGCAAGAAAGGGAATTTGGTTAAATCTATTAGACACGTCTGGTTAAAAAAAATTCTGAAATCAGACAAAATTCTGAAAACTTACATCCCTGGTTATAGCCAAACAAGTTCAGGACCAGAGTTTTACAAATCAGAAAACTACCCAGTCTCAATAGGGGATGTAGAGTGTGAAAGATAGTGTATCGATACCTTGTTATATCCGCCCAGGTTGCGGACCAGCATGAAAAGCCTGTACAGATTCAGGTCGTGGGTGCCGATGGACGGAGGCTTGTTGATCGGTGTGTCTGTACGGGGGGAATATAAAAGCGAAATGTTAGAGCACGTGGCACTGTTTGCTTACCAGTACTTCATTGGGGCATCATACAGACCCCCTGGGAGTGCACCAACCACATAGGGTCAGCATGATACTACATGGTCGAGAATCGTGCCGACCCTCCTTGACTCACCAGGGCTGCATTCATGGAACCAATGGGCATACTACACTAATGCATCACCAGCCATTATACTGTTATAGGATGTCTCTTTACTCACCTCGGTCGTCCATGAACTTGTAAAGCTGCGCTACGAAGTGATCCTTTTCTTCCGTTGGTACATCGTCAGACGTCTACATCAACAGGAAAAGGATGAAACAGGGTCAAGTAAAAACTGAGTAAGTGACAGAACTTAAAGTCATGCACGGGACTTGATTTTGAGGGTATATCTAAGATGGTTTTTTAACCACCCCCACTAGGTGGTATTTGAGATTAAATATATACCGTTTAAGGTATAAATCTCGCCCCCCCCCCACTAATATTAAAATACTTTCTCAATGGATCTGTCACGAGAATGACCCACTTCACCTTCCAATATCCAAGATTTTGGAAAAAAACTCATTCTTGTTAAGCACAATCAGAAAAAGAGATAAACATAGAGACACTCACGTCGCTCTCCTCTTCATCCTCACTGTCCACACCGAGCAGCTCCTCCCGGTCCCAGTTACTCGGCAAGTCGCGGCTGTCGTAGTACGCCAGCGCCTTCTCCATGGCAGGTTTTAACGCCTTGTCCTCATTCTTTATCGCCATGTCTCGGACAAACTCCTTGGTGTCTTTACGTGCCACTGTGTGACTGTAAGGTTAAAGATTTACAAATTTACAATACAATCAAAGCAACACAAAATGTCCAATATTAGCCATTTTTTATACACCTAAGGTATCAGGGTTCTCCTCACACTGTAATGACGCCGGTGGGCCGACGGTGTGATTTTTACTGTCGCCAGTGTGATTTCATCTCAGAATCACGGCCGATGTCATTTTAGCTTCATGTAGGTTTTTGAATTTTGCAAATCGGCCAATTAGAACAGAAGTTATGGCCATATTTATGAAAATACTTTCAATTCCTTTGTTAAATTCCCATCTGTAATCCCACACTGTCATGAATGAGACTACAAAACCAAATTTAGCCTACCATAAGGCTTAGGGTGTTACCAAATGAAATTTTATGCAAGCTTGCTGCAGGATTTTTTCTACGGTGTGATTTTACATTCTGTGGAGAACCCTGGGTATGACAGAAGATATCTACTTCCCCGGTACATGTAATACATACATACATCTAACACACTTACATACGACTGTCCTTAAAGGACTTGACTAGGAGATGATCCCGCGTCTTTAGCTCCATATCAGCAGCGCTGGGTATAATGGTGAGTACAGGGACCCACGTTGTCTTTTTACGGTCGTCGATCTCCATACACAGAACCCGACCCACCAGGTCCCGTAACCGACCTGTGTAAATCCGTTTTCTGGGAGAGCTGCATTCTGATGCCTCGCTCTCTGAGTCTGAGTCAGACACCCCACCGCCGGTCGGGGTCCGACGGCGCTTGGTTCCTTTATAACCTTTCATTACCGGTGTGCCGAAATGTTCAGGGTGGGTCAACGGCAACTGGTCTAATGTCTGAAATAAGAATAGTGAAATACTCTAATGCTGCTTGCCTTGTTTATAAACTCTAATGAAAGTTGATAATGAAACACAATCGTTTTTGAGACATTATTTTGTGCCCTGATGAAAGATCACCAGGGTGCCTCAAGGCATTTGATGCGTACAAATTTGCAACCATGTGTGACTGTTTTTTCTAAACATAGACAACATTTACAAAGAGCTTCCCTGTGTATGTAGAACTTACCTCGCTCTTCACAAAATGTTTCTCTCCCTTCAGACATAATTGTGTCCTCCGTAACGTGTTCTCATCACTGTCGTCAAAAACTGAAAACAAACCAACAGCTCATTTACTTTGACAGTTCACTTTTATTTTGTATTGAACCACACTAAACTATACTTTTTTAGATGGTATTTACACATTGGAAATAATTCTCTCTTTTTTGTGTGTGTTCTGATTTTACTAATAACTGTTTTACTCCATAGTGCTAAAACGCACTATTGCTCTTGGCTAGTATGGTGCAACACGCAATGCCTATATTCATGTAGCATGCAAACACTATGGGGTTGATCCTTGGCAGTTCTCGCGAGTTTACTGACCAACATTGCTTTGGTTGATATTACGAAAAGGGAAGGTGATCAGTAACAGTTTGTGTGTCACTTTGAGTAGACAGACCAGCGCTAAATTGATTAATATCACATCAAAGGAACATGGACAATTCTTTTGTGTAATCTGGCTAGCGCTACAATGGCTAGAATTAAGACAAAGGAACAAAAACAGTATAACCGTGCCATGCATACCGACAGTGTACATGCTGCAGTCAGTCAGCTTGTTTAACGTGGCCTCCACGTAGACACCGCTCTCTGGGTGTTTTACCTCCACCTTGGCACCCGGCTGTAAAATAACGACAATGAGTAAAGTGACATATTCAGGCTATCTTCTTGGCACTTAATCTCAATTTAGCACTATCATTATTATCCTTGGGCCCTGCCATTCAGCTTCACAAAGTTACAAGCCTATCAAGAACCCTGACGAAGATGCTATAGCAACGAAACTGTAGGTTCTGACAACAACAAAAGTTTATGCCATTTCTTATAAGTCAAGTTGGAAACTTAATTTTGTTGTATTTTACTTAAAAGACTACAAAGAATCAGAACCATGCTTATCAAAAGCACTTATTTCAAAATCATCTCCAATCTTGAATTTGTGACTTTCTATGGGTACTTTGTATTTACCCAAACAATCTTTACGGCAGTATCAAATTCCATAGAGAGCCTTACATTTTATAACTACTTAGTGCTTTTGTTACTTTAAGTATCGTAAATGCTAAAGGATAAAGAGTCGTTACCTTAAGCGTGCCTCGGACATCTTCGTCTGACACCACAATCTGGGAGCGCGGCTCTGACAGCGTCACCTACAACAAAGCATCGCTCTTATCAAACACATAACACTTGTGCATCACGATGACCACTCGCTACCATATTCCTCCTCCTTCTGGTCCAGTCAATGAGTGCACCGCTGGTGAGTAACTCACCAGGGCTGCATTCAGGTATCATAGCGAGTAACTTACCAGGGCTGTATTCACTCGTACTAGCTCTCTGCATAAACATTGAAACCTTTTGTGTAAGAAGGCGTGAAAGTAGTACTGTCTTCCTGCTTTTCTATCCTCATCACAGACATGTGTCCACACAAAATATAGCTCTTGGGCCTGTGAGGATTTTGTCCAATAATACGTTTTCGTCTAAAACTTTCAGAACTTGTTAGACATTTATTGCATTGCCTATGGGGTTGATTAGATCAAAACTAATATAGTTTTCATCAAAATGCATAATTGCCAGAATCTAGCGCTTTCTCATGTGTGAAGGAAGGTAACTGCAGAGATTAGTGCGTGCTCAGAGCAAAATATCTACAGAGCGGAGATTATTCTCATAAATAAGTCTTGATACATACCTTGCACTTGACTAATTTGACGATCTTCTTGACCTTAGCCTCACAGAATGCGCCGCGGTACTTGGCACTGACCTCGGTGCCCACCGGTAGTACCAGCGGCTCCTCCCCCGCCTGTGTACAATGACATAACATTACAGGGTAACATAAATTACTGTGTATATAAATGCATTGCAATACTTGGCACTGATCTCAGTGCCGACCAGTAGTACCAGCGGCTCCTCCCCCCCCCCCCCTGGAAACCATACATCTTATTGTAAATTATTGCTTATAAATGAAATGACAAAAAAGTGGATTTCTCTGAAGTGCCTATATGGCTTCACAGCAATGTGCAGATAGTATTTTACAACGTACAGTAAGTTATTGAAAGAGGTACACTAATCAATGTTTTAACAATATTTAAATTTGCCTTTTGGATAGTAAATCGTCCACACTCATTAAAGGACAGACTCTGTCAGGGTTCGACAAATCCCTGTGTCCAGTGCCCTGGACACAAAAATATTTAACTTATTTTTCAATTTGTGTCTAGTGGACACAACTGTCAGGCCAGGATTATACATAGAGTTGAAGGGTGTGCATGCAATATTTCCCTGTTGGACACAGCTTTGATTTGATGTTGTGCCCAGTGGATACAATGGATCGGAACTGATTTGTCCACCCCTTTTATTAGACATTATCAGAAACGTATGTCAGAACCCCTCCCCCATTTAAAATGGTAATTTTTTTCTCAACTAGCTCACCAGCCAACCAGCTTCTCCGTACTGTCCGATAGCTACTAGACAGGGAGTTTGGACAACTAGCTCACCAGCCAACCAGCTAGGCCACACCTCTCAGCCTTCTCCCTACTGTCCGATAGCTACTAGACAGGCAGTTTGGATGGTCTACCAACCAGCTCACACCAATTTAAGCTCGGAGAGTTGGTGACACTGAATGGCGAAGAACCGAAGCAAGAGGAGAGGTGCTGCCCTCTGGACATGCCTACCTAACACCACCATACAAGACACAGAGATGCCACTCACTGGCAGACAAAATCCAGGAAAACTGGACTTTTGACACATTTTCCCAGGAATTTAACATAATTTAATACAGAAATCTTGGAATCAAAACCAGGAATTCCTGGTATTAAACCAGGAAAAGTGGCTTCTCTGAAGACAACTACCACTCGGGTACCGTAGCTGACCAACCTGTAAGTTATAGACACTCGACATAAACCGTGCCCCTACACATGTCTTCTACAAATGTGTATTGGTGGAGAGAGATGAAGTTGTCAGCCAGATTTTGTTGTAGGCCATACCAGTGTCACTATGTTTTATTTTACACCCTAACTCTCCCAGGATCCTATGTGGGTTTTTTTTGTTGTTTTTGTTTTTTTGTTCTTTTTTGTTTCATCCCAATAGACAACATGATCTGTCTGTCGTAATTCTGTAGTAATTCTGCTTGAGAAATGTTTAGTTAATATCAGTATTCAAAATAGAGTCTAGACCCAGACTCTGTGTATTTGGTTGCCTAGACTACGGCCTATGCGTTCTGCTTTCATCCAGGACACGGTGAAAATAGTAAAATTATGAATGTCAGTGATTCAGCTGCCAAATCGTGACGCACTTCACCCCCACCTCCCCCCAGACCAGTCCACACCCGAATTATGTGCTCAACTTCAACTTGAATACACAACACGTCTCCCTCCCTTTCCATACACCCAAATTGTAGGGTCACTCATATGAGGACTCGCTCTTAAATGTGGAGAGAGGAGAGAGTGGTGGCCATTGCTAGATGTAGTTGTTGTAGGAGAAGGGAGAGCAGAGATCCTCTTCACTCTGTGTGTCGGTACGTGTTGGCGGTGACCCAGTCAGCTGTCTGTATCACGGAACATGGCCGACTCACGAGCCGACCACGAACAATGAACTCACGCCCTAACTCTCTCCCTCCTTCAACACACAATACGGACATAAATCCAGATCCCAGTGTACCTACGAAGGGTCATTGACTCTGAGAATAACCAGAAACATTTGACTTCAAAGCCTTGATCTAATCTCAGCGAAACGTTGTCCTCAAGGCTCAAAACATGGTCCTCACTCACTACGTTGGACAACATGACATTCGCCATACGCGCTCAAACTGGCCACAGTGAAAACGACTCAAAAACTATACTTTACCATGATCAAATCTTCTCTATCGAATCACGGCAGCTTCCACAGCACGCGGGGGTTATTTGGTGAAAAAATGTCGACTTGATTTTATGAGAAATACGTGGAAACACCCATTGAAAGGTGGGACTTGGACGGTCCTGTCCACTCCACCATCGATGAAACAACAACCTGTGCTGGGGGTCTGGGCGCTGATTGGTTGACGCCGGGTCACGTGGGCCGTTTCCCAGCACACACCGCGCCGCGCAGCCGCACTCACAGCCAAAATGGCGGCCTCCAGTGAAAGCTGAACGTCTCGACGTTCTGGCCACATTTACTTCATTTTTGTGCAAGTTTACCGAGGCATTCCGATAGCAAGGTCTGTCAGATTTTGCAAATGGTTATAACTTCGCCGGAGTTGTATTTATAGCGCTTCTATTGGCTATTAGAGGGAACGGCGCTGCTGACATTGCTTTCTTGAACTGGGTTGGAACTTGGGGATGAATATTCATGAGTTTCTGCTGCCGGGTGGGAGGGGGCGGTGGCTGCTGATGACGCAGGTAGTTTTCTATATAGGTCAGCGTTGTCAGATGGAAAACCAAGGCTGCGTGTAAACAGTGTACAAATACATGAGTCCAGGCCATGGGCCTCATCACGTGGACCAAAGAACACTTCTGTTATTAAAAGTTCTAGGATCCAAATACCAGTGCACACAGTCACTGAGTCAGTCACCGGCACAGGACATGCTATAATTATAAACTTGACAAACAGAAGATAAATCAATTGAATGTCAGTGATTCCTCATCCATAAAATTTATGATAAATGGTTCTCCACAAATGACGTCACGCTGGAGGGGGGGGGGGTCAGGCTAGGTGTGACAATTTTCCATAGATTCAATTCAAGATTCAAGATGGCTTTATTGACTAATGTACAGGTACACTTATGTCAGCACCAGGTTTTCATTTATAATGTTGTAGACAGATTTTATATATGAGTATATACAGTTCACAGCCCCTGGTCTTTTAGATGATGGGCTTCCCTAGCCCACTTAAAAGGGTCTATATCTCTTCTTTCCTATCCCCTCAGGATGTGTGTGGTGCACATATGCGCAGGCACTGACACATTCCTCTGTGAAATTGTGTAATGTCGTTCTCGCCATGAATATGACCTTAGATGTCGAAATGGCGTAAAACATCTATTACTCACTCACTCACTCCTTTTAGATGATTTGCAATATGGGGCCACTGCTAGTATTTGAGAAAGTTTCCTAGTCACGTGTCATCGTGTCTTTTATAGTAATCAACGAACTTGAGGTATTTTGTTTCAAACACTGACCGTGCGTTTCTCATCTCGGGCATGTTACAATGTAAGAAGACATGATTGACATCTTGCACAGCATTACAGAATGTGCACTTAGAATTGACAGGTTTCTTTCCTCTATATCTTCTTGACAGGCTGTCAAGTGTACAGTTATTGTCAGTCCGGAGTTTAGCAATAATGGTTCTAATTTTAGGTGATTCTGTATGCGTTAGGTATTCACGCTCTTCATAAATGTCATTGAGATCATCTTTACACATCTTGATAATTCTACACTTGCTAGTATTCTCTAATACCTTCAGCACTGCAAATTTGGCAAAAAAAAAAATATGGGGGGGAGGTAATAAATGGTCAAATTTAGTGTGAAATCATTTATGGGTGGCCCCTTATAGTTTTATATTTAACTTAGTACTTTTGAACTAAGGTTTAGGGAGTGGCACGGGGGAGTGGTCCTTTAATATTTATCAACAAGGGGCGGGTGAGTTTTCGTGCAGTCATGCAAAAATCTTTAGGCCCCGTTCAAGGGCAGTCGAATGTTTTTGTGCCCCTTCCCTAGGCCAGGGCTAGGCTAAGCTGGGAGCACAGAAAATGTCCACACCACTCCTTGATCCACTGTATAGATCTAGTAGCGGGGAGGCTTTTTTGCTTATAAGAGGACGCCCTGTGGGGTCAACAATTACCCCTCCCCCAAAACCCCCAACCCTGTTGATGTAAAATGACCACTCCCTGTGTACCCTCGATCTCATTATTTTCCCAATCCCACACATTGAGAAAAGTGATTAACTTATAAATACTGGAATATTTGACACTACACAGTCTACAGAATAGTACTAAACCGGCAATTTTCAAGCCCCAGGTGTACGTTGTAGGATGTTCCTGGTTCTATCATAGTCGGCAGTGCAATACCCAGAGGCGGCAATAGACTACCGTTATCTCCCGCGTAGAAGGCGCGTCTTCTACGCCAAACAAAATGCTGCTGGGTCTTATACGCGGGAGGGTAATTGCCTTGAGTTGGGGGTGCGCCTTATACGCGGGTTTTTCCAACATCTCAATTGGGAAAACACCCCAAAAATAGGGCAATTGAAAAAAAATATTAAAAATTCTGTTTTTATAGAGCCCTCACCGTGGCAGCCCGGTCGGTGTATGCCCACCGTGTGCTGATGACAGCTTGAACTCATAGAGCCAGCACCGCGGCAGACCGGGAGGTGTTGACGCGCTCGGCGGGGATAAGGCCCACCATGTGCCGATGACAGCTTGAACTCATAGAGCCCTCACCGCGGCAGCCCGGTCGGTGTACGGGCGCTCGGCGGGTTCAAGCCGACCGTGGGCCGATGACAGCATCGACTCATAGCGCTAGCGCCGCGGCAGACCCGGGAATGGTCCGCACGCCTGCCGGGGTGTAGGGAACACGTGGGCCGATGACAGCATCTACTCATAGACCCAGCAGCGCGGCAGCCCGGTCGGTGTACAATAGGGGGGTGGGGAGGGGGGGGGTTGGGAAGGGGGGTGGGGAGGGGGGGGTTGGGAAGGGGGTGGGGAGGGGGGTTAGGAAGGGGGGTGGGGAGGGGGCGCCTTCTACGCGAAACAGCCCCCCTGTGAGTTGGGGGGGCGCCTTATACGCAGGTTTTTTCCGGAAATCGATCCAGAAGAGGTACGTGCGCCTTCTACGTGAAAAGGCCTCCTCTGAGTTGGGGGGGGCGCCTTCTACGCGAGCTGCGCCTTCTACGCGGGAGATAACGGTAACGCCAGTGCGTTGTTAAGTGCAGTTCTGGTTAAGGGCGGTTCTAACAAACAAACAAACAGGGATGTAAGTCTTCAGGTTTTATCAGGATTTCCTGATTTCTGAAAATTTTGAACGATATTTATTTTCCTGATACGAGTGGTAAGGAGGGCTGTTTGGAAAAATAGAAGGGTTTTATGTCAAGAAAATGTATGGCTTCCTGATTTTTGACCATGCCTGACTTACATCCCTGAACAAAATATTCTAGATATTTCAAGGGAAAAAAAAAACATTTACTGTATGTACAGTGAGTTTTAGAAACCCACATGATATACGCTCATTGGCTGCTCTATGCTGTAACTAAGAAACATGTCACAAATTCATGAACCGTCAGCTTGGTTTCGCCGATAGATGAATGCCAACTTTTGCAGGTTTGCTGTATTTTATGACCATTAGAAGGTCTGTAATATTTCTATCCAAAGGGTAAATTTGAATACGTTAGGGAGTGATCATTTTTTAACAACGGGGGGGGGGGGCTGTCAGAATTTTTTCGCCTGTTTTCAGCGAAAAGCCCGCATGTTACTTACAGGGATGTGAAAGCTCTGCGGAAACGCAGAATTCCGCGGTTTTGATGCTCACAGGCATCATTCCTGAGATCTGTGCAAATCCACTGAGAAAATGAATTACCACTTACAGGGCTTTTGACAGGATTTTTTGCAATGCGCCAATTGCACACTTTTTAGCAAAAACAATGCGCCATTCTGTAAATGAATGGCGATTCTAGCCATTTAAATGCGACATTTAAGCATTAAATGCGTGTATTACGCACTGCGCAGCCCTGTCAAAAGCCCTGCACTTATATGGGGGGGGGGGTTCCTTAGAATTTTTTCCAATGTTATGATCTGTTGTCATCCAAAACCAGAAATTTGAGTATCCCAGTGGTAGTTCTTAGCCTCTCTGTACAAGAGAAGATGGCATGACCTTTATATAATGTTAAAATGTTAACTGGAAATCATTGCGAAGTAGCTTCAGAGGAAATGGACTTTAGGATTTCACACCCCTGACTTAGGTTAAAAGGGTGCGTTTGCATGCGATTTTCGGCCCTTCGGAGGGGTGGCCCCCAGTGAACAAAAAGACTTTTGCTGACATTTTTCAACAAATGTTAGAAAACGTTATATAAACATTCATTGAATGTTTTAAAATGTTTGGAATGAATGTTCACATTCTAAATTATTGTTGATGTTAACAAACGTTTGTTAAATGTTTGTTTGATGTTATAAAACATTATATATGAACGTTTGTTTTAAAGCCTTTATGGACATTAGTAAACATTTGCTGAACATTTCATTTATGTTGGAAAACATCAGAACCTAAGGGAGTGGTCATTATTTATCAACAGCGGGGGGGTGGTGGGTTTTCGCGCGGACGCGCGGAAATTTTTTACGCCCCCCCTCGACAGCAGTCAAAATTTTTTGCCCCTCCCCCGCGCCGGAGGCGCGGAGAGTTTTCGCGCCCCTCTTTGATCTATAGTAGCGCGCGGGCTTTTTTGCTAAAAAGAGGGTGAATTTTTTTAGCCCCCCCCTCAAGAGGGGTCAAATTTTTTTTAGCCCCCCCCTCGGGAGGGGTCTGAAAATTTTACGCCCCCCCCTCAAACCCACCCTCCCCCCCCTGTTGATAAATAATGACCACTCCCTAACGTTCACTTTCTAGCTTTAAAATGACGTTCACGAACGTTCTCTAAACGTTTGCTGTTCACTGGGGGGGGGGGCAAAAGTATTTTGACCCATCAGGAGGGGGGTTCGGAATTTTTTTCGCGTGTGCATGCACAAACCACCAGCCCCCCCCCCCCCCATTGTTAAAAAATAATCACTCCCTTACTTTAGGTCTTATTGTGTGAACAATGATAGAACCCGGGAAGCTACACGGCCCTGGCCTTGTGGGTTGGTGAGGGGATCCAATGCTCCAACCCCATGTATAAACACATAGACTACATGATGCCCATGGGCAATTATTAATGCACAAGGTTTTAAAAAAATGTGCCTAAAGGGACAAAGGGGCCACAATTCTACCCACCCGCAGTCTATGTAAATGTAGCAAACCTTTGTTTTCCTTTACAACTGTTCATATAAGATGTGTATTGACAATTTAAACGGACAACTTGATACTTCTCTGTTTGCTTTTCAGATGTGCATGGTATTACTCAAAAGGAGAAAGGTTCAGTGATACAGAAGTTTGTGCCTGCATGTTTAAGTACATCCAGTAGAGTTGTACACAGTCACCATGCATCCTGACCAGGAGCGTTTACGTAACCTGTTAATGGACACAGTCGCGTTGTTATGTAAAAACAGTGTACAGTTCAAAGATGAACTCCAGGTGGAAGGCCTTCTTGGTGTAACTGTAGACAAAAAGGACGTCTTCTTTGTCCACATCTCGAAGGAGTTTACAAACAGTCAGTCCGAGAGTGCATTAGTCACTCTCGACACTGCAGACAATCAGGATGAGAGTGCTCATCTAACAGACGCTGACACGGGTGATAGCAGTCAGCTAGACTTTATCAATGTCAAACAGGAGGCGGAGCACTGCATCATAGACTCTAACGTTAAACTAGAGGGGGTCGTAACTCCCGTACAAATGGTAGCTGGCCGAAGACGGGTACCAAAACGGACTTGCCATGGTGGTGGTGTGGGGCACTATGACTTAGGACACAATATGAACAGTGAACAACACACGCGTGGACAAGGAGATGTGTATGATGAGAAGGACGAGAACAGCTGTGAGACAGACAGTTATGATGGTGAAGGAGACAGCTCAGGAGGCGATGACGGCCAAGGATGGCCCACTATAACTGACGTATCAGGATTTGACCCATCACAAACATTCCATGATATTGGTGACAATACTCAAATGTCGATGACAGGCAGCTTACAACAACCACACGGCACAAGCTGGACTGCTGGGCCGTCACATTTAGTAAGTCTTTACCCTCAAAACTCATCTTCAAAACTAGAAGAAATAAATGATGATAAAAATAAGAACTGCAGGACCAAATAGGCCCACATGGTGAAAAATCCTTTAGACTGTATATTCACATATCCATTGTATGAGATGTGAAAGTAGTGTAAATTCTATATCCCTTGTATGAGATGTGAATGTACCGTAATCTCCCGCGTATAAGACGCGTCCTCTATGCCAAACAAAATGCTGGGGGGTCTTATAGGATGTACTGAAATTGGGGGTGCGTCTTATACGAGGGGTAATTTTACTATAGAAATGTACTGAATTTACAAAATTGGTACCTAAGAGGTGCGTCCTATACGCGAAAATGCATGTGCTGAGTTTGGGGTGCGTCTTATACGTGCAGCGCGTCTTCTACGCGGGAGATTATGGTAGTGTAAATTCTCCTGTATAAACCACTGCCAAGGCTTATACCAGAACCAAAATTAAAATATGGCCAAAGGGGGGGTGCAGCTTATAGGTGGTATTTAAACCTATAGAAGAGTACCGTAATCTCCTGCAACTTTGGTTCTTCTGAATGGATCTTAAAAATTCAAAAAGCCATGTCTAGATATGGCCCCCTGGACCCCCCTGGTTCCCCCAATGTTCTATTATGACTTAGCAGGAGTGTAACAAAAGAAAGGTCTCAGTCTCCCCCTTGCGGATCCAGGGAGTGCAAAAACCTCGTGTATAAGACGCGCTTTATATGCGGGATATTACGGTACTAAAACATTAATTTTCAGCCCTAAGTTGGGGCCTAGAGCTTCCTCTCTAAGTCAGGGTGTGGCTTATACATGAAAATTTACAGTAGCCGTTATCCCTAGTAGGAATCCTTTCTTGTTCTATTTTACAGAAAACAACACAAAGATTGACAGCTAAGCAGCAGAGCAAGGAACGACAGAAGCTGAGGAAAATCTTCATGTGTGGCGTTTGTGAAAAGACCTTCTATATTAGAGCCCATCTTACAGACCATTTACGTACCCACACGGGTGACAAACCGTTTGTGTGTAGTATGTGTGGGAAGAGATTTAACCAGAAGGGGATGTTAACGCGACATGAGAAAACACACGGCAACTACAAGCACATTCCATGCACGGTTTGTACAAAGAAATTCAGGGAGGAAGGAAACATGATAAAACATGTGAAGAAGCAGCACCCGGAGGTTACCCCGCCAACACCGTCCCCGAGGAAGAAGCCAAACGCTGACAACCAGAAGCCGAAAACATTATTCTTCTGTCACACTTGTGGGAAAATCTTCTCGAACAGTAAGCATTTAGAAGAACATTTACGGATACACACAGGTGAAAAACCATTCGCTTGTAGTAAATGTGGCAAAAAATTCAGCCAAACTTCGACTTTGGGACGGCACGAGAAAACGCACGGTAACACAAAGCATGTACCTTGTACAGTATGCCCAAACAAGTTCAGGTCAGAGAGAAATATGATTAAACATGTTAAAGAACAACATCCCGGTGTCACCCCGCCAACACCTACCCCGAGAAAAAAAGTACCCAAACCTTTGCCAAAGGAGCCTGAAATAATCAGGATTGAACCAGGCAGAGACAGCTAGTGGGCCTTGGAGCTGTTCCTATTGTTCCTCATTCTGACTGTGATGTGTTATTAGGTACTCAAACTTTAATTATGGTCTTTTAAACTTGGGCGGTATAACTCTGGTGGAATAATCTTTATTGGAAGTACCTCGCTCTGCCTGAGAAGTAGTTCACAGATTAAATCTGGAGATGAACTTTTGAAGCCAGCACAAAGCCAACAGGCCCTGAATATTGTACAAATGTTACCTCGTTTTTTACTTGAGCTTATTTTACTACAAGTATATGAACATGATGACATAATGAAGGTACAGTATATTACCTTATTAATGGAGAGAATGGTTATAAAATGTAATTTTAGGAAAAATGTAGAATTTCCCAAACTTTATGCAAGCGGGTTGCCACATTCTCCTTTTGAACCAAATCTGATGTGCATGTGTATTATCACAAACTGTTTTCTGTTATTCTGTTGATAAAAATGAGAATTGGATTCAAATCTTGAAGCATCATGGCGATCCTCCGGGCTCCAGGAGGGTGGACGTGATGCATCATGATGACCAATGGGCATGATGCATCACGCATATAAGATGTAAGGCTTTCCACTGGTCAGTTTAACCTATTTCTCTGTAAAGAACAGTCTCAAAGTCAGTTAAATAGATATTTTTTGGGGAAAGTCAGTTAAAAGTCATATAAAAATGGAATTTTGACTAATTTAAGGGGGGTGATTATTAAGATTTCACCCGGATTTGCAATATTTCTTAAATAAACTTGCTGGAGAATGGATGACATTTTCCCTGAGCCCCATGAATTATCCAATATTTGGTGAGGTAAAAGTCGGTAAAAGTCCGTTAAAAGTGATCCGTAAATACATGTAGTGGGAACCCTGGCCAAGTCTGGTAAAGGTTACGTTCAAGCATGCATTAGCGGTACCTTGAAATGTAGGGTTTGGGTAAAAGCTATTGTCATTCAAACATTAAACCTATGAAAGATTGTTGAGCAGTTGTTGCCGATTGTTACATGTACACATGTATATCAAAGTGGAAATAACATGCTAATGTTGAATAAAAAATTAAAAATTAATTTGCCCTGGTCTTGTTTTGTATGAAGAAGTTACGTCATATTAAAGGAAACAAGTATAAAGGCTATGCACAATGTATACTTACCTGTTTCTGTAAAGATTGAGTTATTATTACGAGAACACTTATATGTACTGCATTGGCCTAGTCTTAAACTCTTGAGGTGGGGTGAACTTAAATTTATTCCAAGGCAGCAGGTTGTCCCATGGGCGCAGCCATTGCTGGAGCTTGTTACCAGCGAGTTATACTGATAAGACCTATCAGATGGGTACCAGTTGGCCCCCGAGAATGGGTGTGGACCACTAAATTTGACATGGTGACATGGCAATTTCTTAAAATCGACATGTGACATGAGAGGTTCTTAGAGGTGACATTTGACATGGGGATTTAAGTGACATGTGACATAACCATTTCTTAAAATCGACATGTGACATGAGAGGTTCTTAGAGGTGACATGGGACATGGGGATTTAAGTGACATGTGACATAACCATTTCTTAAAATTGACATGTGACATGGGGGACCCCCCATCCACACCCCCCCGAGAGGGTCGCAGTGAATAGTTGGGATTATCTAATTGGCTAATAATTAAACCTGCTAAGTCTGTGTTAGTGCTGGGGCCTCTACAGTTATCCACATCACTGATGAGCCACGCCCTTTTCATGGTAGAGGAAAAAGTTCCATTCAGTATAGTGCAGAAACTCTCCGCCTGTTTTATCTATGGGATCAGATTCCTATCTAAAAAGACATAAATCCTATACCAGCCTAACCACAAGCCTTGTGACAAGGTCACAGTTCCTCACCGTGAGCAGGTTTGGAGAGTTGATTTGTCTCTGTATTGAAAAGAACAATTCTACGATTTTAGGCTGCCTAATAAACTAATAAATGTTTTGACTTGAGTTAAAGAGATTTTCATTAAATGTGAGAGTAATAAATCAATATGAAAACTCACGGGATCGAGGCCATTGCTGTCAAAATCGCTGCTGGGACTCCAGAAATGACCAGGCTGCATGACCAAATGACTGGCTGTTATCTTGGGACCTTGGGCTTCAATTTTGTTTACATGGCTTGCAAATTAGACAATTATTAAGGTTTTTACAGCCTAAAACAAAAGGCATTACTGTTTATTAAGATTTAAAGGGGTAAATGATTGAAATAATGATTTTGAGGAATCCAGTCCTGCCAAAATCAGTCCGGGCCTGTAGAACAATAAGATCTGCAGGACCGAATGGCCTGTGGAGGAAAACTTTTTGTATAGACAGCTGGGTCATTATACAAAAGAGGAATTATTGTTAGCATGGAAATACTATATTTAGTTTTCGGTTCCCATGCATTTTTCTCTATGTTGGTCATAAGACATAGTTGAATAGGTTGATGGGTCCATTCCGAGGGAAATGCAGTTAATTTTCAAGCCTAGTGAAGCAACTATGTTAGGGAGTCTGGGGGCATATCTCCAAGAAGATTTTGAATTCTCTAGAAGGCATTTGGTGCATTGTCAGTCCCCCATATAGAGGCTACTGTAGTCTTATTTAGATATCAAATTCAGATATTGAGACTGGGGGTAAGGCTAAAACAAGACTTAACATTCCTCCAACAACAACCATTGGAAAGTTGAAGGGGGAGGTCATATATTAGCTCATGCCCCTGCCCCCCCCCCCACAAAAAAGGGAGCATATTAAAGTATTAGAGCCTAGGTAGTGGCAATGGAAGTTGAGGGTCTGGGAAAATTTTGAAAATCACAAAGCCAGAAGGTGCATTCTAATGACTTTTGAGGAGACATTACATGTTCTGTCAACCATATTAATCTCCCCTCAGATATATAGATAAAAGTCAGAAGATGCCTTTATAAGATTCTTTTAAAACACCTCAGAATGTGGGTCTTTCTAAAAAAGAAAAAAGACTTTGAAAACCTAGACTATAACTAGTGCATTGTCGAGCATCTTCAGACACAAATTCCCTCTTTGTCACCCCAGATCTGCCAGTACACTTTGCTCTCTTTCCCTCAGGAACATTGATAGTGTGGATTTTCTTCCCATATATTTTGGCACTGACGCATTCCTCTGTGAAATTGTGTAATATAGTTCCCGCCATGAATGACCTGAGCTGTCGAAATGGTGTTAAACATCTATTAGTCACTCCCATATATTTCAATCTTAATTTATCTCCCTCCCCCATCCCCATCGAAAATTTTGAAATGTTAAAGGTAAAATAGTGCATTTTTGGGAGGTCTGTGAGCATAATTGGATACTGTATTGGATCGAAATTGTAGGCCCTAGAAGGGGACAGTACCGTAAAACCTCAGTCATAAGCCAGCCCCTCTCATAAGCTTGGGGTAGGATGAGAGAAAATATTATAAGCCGAGTTTAGGGAAGAATTTTATCAGTTTCATAATCTATAGTCATAAAACCCTGGTCATAAGCCAGGGGTAGACTTTGGTAAAAAGTTTGAAGCTGATTTTGCCCAAAAATGACTGATCGGGGTTTTACGGTAGTAATGTCCTGAAATGGCATCATGGAGAAAGTTAGAGGAGCAAAAACATACTACATAGTCTAGTTGCATATGGGCATAGGGGACTAGGGAAGCAGTGAAAATAGAGATTAGGGGTAAGCAGTGGATACTTCACTTTGGTTCTAATAGGAATATTTGAAAAATTCTTTCAGTCCAGAGTCTGGCCCTATCTGCCCACCACTGGGTCACCACTCCCTCTTTACCTGAAATTCGGGAGAAAGGCGCCAAACGACGATGGCGCTCCCTGCTGGAACGCACGCAAACTATTTGGAGCTCTTCAAAAATATTCATTGAAGGTACGGACAGATGCTTCCGGTGCCGTGTTGGCGAGAAATTGAGAGGAATAAAGTTGTGATAAAGGTTAATTTGTGAAGAAACTCGATGCCTACACTCGCACCATGATATCTGAGTCGTTGAAGAGGACGCTGCCGGCCAGTCCGGTCAACCTGAGCTTCAACAAGGAAGAGTTTATGAAGGTGAGACGGGGGTAGACAGGAGCCTCGCCCACCTTAGCCACTCAGTCTCGTAGCCTTAGGCTTAGCCTTAGGGAGTGATCATTTTTTAACAACAGGGGGGGGGGGGCGGGCTGGTGGGTTTGAGGGGGGGTCAGAATTTTTTCAACCCCTCGACCAGGGGGGTCAGAATTTTTTTGCCCCCTTGACTAGGGGGGGTCAAAATAATTTCACCTGTTTTCAGTGAAAAAGCCTGCGTGTTACTATAGGTCAAAAGGGGCGTTCGCATGCGATTTTTCACCTCCCGAGGGGGGGGGTCGAAAAAATTTTGACCCGTCGAGAGGGGGGGCCGGAATTTTTTTCGCGCGTCCGCGCGCAAACCCACCAGCCCCCCCTGTTGTTAAAAAATGATCACTCCCTTACCGAAGTAGGGGCAACCCGTGCATACATGCCAAGGTACCGGGACCCATGGCCCCAGGGACCGATGGCCCTAGAAAATGAGATTGATGGCCCTAGAAAATGAGACTGATGGCCCCAACTTTTAAACCAGGGTCCATCCCACATCTATCACCTATCTTCATTAATCATGCATATCTATGACACTTTCCATGTTACACTTGATTGAAAATTATATGAAAAAATTATTAAGAAAAAATGTTGAAAAAAAAAAATAAAAAAAATTCAGATGTGCTTTCTATATTGAATCCATACATAAACACAATTAAATCACATGTCTTACATTTGTTTCAACCATATATCTTCTATGATTTATTTGCCATTTTAATAAAATAATAGAATTCAGGTGTGAATGTGTGGGGTTTTTCAATTTCTAATTAATTTCCTTTATTTTTTTTTTCAATTTCTTGTGTATTCAAAGCAGGTGTGAAAGTAGTAGCTTCCTAGTTGTGAAGAATGTGACTTTTTTTTTGTGTGTGTATTCCATTGTTGTTTCAATTTCTATTTAATTTCCTTTATTTTTTTTTCCTTATCAATTTCTTGTGTATTCAAAGCAGGTGTGAAAGTAGTAGCTTCCTAGTTGTGAAGAATGTGAATTTATTTTGTGTATTCCTTTTTTTTTTCAAAGAGGGGCGCGAAAATTCTCCGCGCCTCCGGTTTGGGGGGGGCCACAATTTTTTGACTATAGTAAGTACTTCTATGAGAGTTGGTCACTCTGCCAGATTAGCTGAGTAGATATTAAAACTACTGGTACCAACAGTCATCTTTGGTCTTTGAGGGTCAGGACCCTTGGAGGTCTACGGAGTACGCCCACTGGGCCACTCTGAGTCTCTGGCACTCATACTTGATCGTACTCCGTAGACACTCTGAGGGAACCTCAGAGACCAAAGGTGTCTGTTGCAGTGTTGGTAGTCTATCTAATCTGCCAGATTGGTTGAGTGCCCAGTTCTCACAGAAGTACTAACTGTCAGGTCAAATGCTTCCACCAGCACTTCCCTCAATGCATTTCCAAATGTTCTCAATGCACAAAGCACTTGAAAACCATGATAATATCCCTCTCTTAGGGAGCGTTCATTATTTATGGCAGGGGGGGTGCCAATCTGGCAGAACGGATATGTCCAAAAAAAATTACCCCCCCCCTGGGAATAGGTTGAAAAAAGTGACCCCCCCCTTAGGAATGGGTTGAAAAAAAATGACCCCCCCCCCCCTTAGAACTGATTGAAAGAAAATGATTCCCATCACATTACCTTATACATTTAACCATGTTCAACAAAGTCTGTGTACATCAGGTCTCTTCATTCCTGTCATATTAGGAGAAATTGAGGGACTAATGCACTTTAGCCGGTGCTGAAGTGAACCCTTTAGCTACCCTAATGCTAACCCTATGCTAATCCTAATGTGCAGCAAGATGTGCGCCAGCTAAAGTGTATTCTACCTGAATTTAAATCATTCCAATTATTATGTTAAAAATGGGGTGTCCGTTGTAGAATGTCGTAAAAGCTATCAGCCGTTGGCCAGCTTTCATTTTGTATAAATACAAAGCCTTTTTCAAAATGGTTCCGATCTTTTGAAAAATTGAAATGTGAATACCCTGCCATTGATTGATTGACATCTGTATAAAAAGTACCTAATTTGAAGGCTCCTCCATAGTTGGCACTAACATGGGCCACTACTGATGCAGTTTAAGTGGGTACTATATTTCCCTGTGTATGGCCTCTGTGCTCAATGAAAAAGCATTTTGGACCATTACCATACTTCAACATATGGTATTTATATATTTTTTCAGCTATATCAATTTCCGCTACCCTTATATTTCATGCAAAGAAAGATAAAGGATTATAGAAAATGTTTAAAGAATGATGTACAAACCATAGATAAGTCTTGAGCAAACTGTTTGCCACTCCCTCATTATTTCATGTAGAGAAATATAAGCCTGCCCTGTGTATAAGCCTGCCCTGTTTATAATCCTGGTAAATTTGCCACTTAACCCATTAAGGCCTGATGTTGAGAATACTCAACATCCATGTAGGGGCGGATGTTGAGTATTTTCAACACCATGTAGGGTAGGAGTGTCATCGATACATACCATATCGATACGTCGCCATTTACAAAACATCGATTATCGCATCGATAATACCATTATATCGATACAGTCTTTATTACCCCAAAAGTACAGATCTAGACCTTTCTAAAACTGTAAAAATTTTGTAAAAATTCCTACTAGAACCAGAGTTATTGAACAAATTACCTGGTGATATGGAAAAAAAATCAAGTATAAAATATTTAAGGACTTCAAAAATTATTTTTCAATGCTTCACTTTTTTGCCGAAGAGAGGAAATATACTAGTGGCTCTAACATCTGTTCTAATTGGAGTATTTGAACAATTCTTTCACTGTTAGAACGTCCAGATCAAGGCCATTTTGGCCTGTATCATGATAGTCGATATATTCGGGATATCGAGATAAAAATAGTGATAATCAAAATCGAAATAAATTGGATATCAATGACACTCCTAATTTGTAGGGCCTGATGTTGAGTATAATCGACATAGATATATTATGTGGCAGCCATGTTTGGAAATTTGAGAGAGACTTAATTGAATTACTGTTTTTGGTATGATGATGGTAATTACCTATTTTCAGGCTGAGGAATTCGAATCTGAGAAGTTTACAGTGATAGACATTGTACAATGGTTAAAAATGATATCAAAGTCATGGATAGTGTATTATACCTTGGACCCTCCCGCCCCCTGGTAAATGTACTGCTCAAAATTCAGTCCTCTAGCCTTTCAAAGTCCTCTTATAGCCAGCCCTTAATGGGTTAAGTGTGTTTACAAGCCCGTACGGGCTTTTAGTAATACACAGGGAAATACAGGATGTCTTAGCCAGCTATATCATGCAACCTATTCCTGACTAACTGTAATGATTGAAGCACTTGCAGCTGTCTTTTTCAAAATTTGCGCATACAAAGACAAACTTTTTGAGATTTTTCTAGTGTTTCAATTTCATTCTGATCTCATTTTTTAACATTAGTTTAGTAGGTGTGATGGATATCAATAGCAAAAGCATTGATTTCAAAAGTGAAACTAAGGGTTAGAAACTGGAGGTTCTGATCAGTAGTTGCTGTAATTATAGTAGGTGACTTTCTTACCACCAAGAACTTTGCTGGCACCTCTCAGCTCAAGAGACATGCTTTTCTATGTATACTTCTAGAAAGCCACTGCTGTCATCTACTCTGATGGTCCACAACAGATTGGAGAATGTTTACCATTATCTCTTTCTTGACAGAAGACCCTTGTGCCAGATATAAGATGATAAGGTGATTTGATAATGGTTCACTGCTCCTGACACCCTGAACTAATTACCCGGTACATGGAATAAGAAAATGGTAATTGGAATTACAGAAAAATGTGCTTTGCGATCTCTTTTGGCCACCAAGATTATTGAAAATAAAGTTTACCGTAATCTCCCGCGTATATAAGGCGGAGCTCATGTATAAGGTGCACCCCTAACTCAGGGATGTGTGTTTTGCATATAAGGCACACCTACTGCTTCTGGATAAATATTTTAAAAAACTCTTATATAAGGTGCACCCCAACCCTTTGACATATGCTGTAAAAGCCAACCTACATGTACATTGAATAGGCCTAAGTTGTGTTACCGCGACATTGGAGGGTGTGAGGGCGGCATGGGATGGAGTGAGGGTGGCATTGGATGGTGTGAGTGTCACATGGGAAGGTGTGAAAAGCTATGGCCACCATAGAGTACTGGTAGGGTTGGAGGGGAGCTGATACTGCCCAACACCTTTACAGCATTCATTAGCTTTACCCATAGGTGTGATGGAGGTGGGGGGCTATTTACATGTTTTTTAGGGTAAATCATTTTATGTATCAAATGATATTTGAATAAACCCCACATATAAGATGCACCCTTAACTCAGGCTGATCCTATAAGGCGCACCTGGGCTCTGATTCGCACATAGGCCTAAGACACGCCTTATATGCAAGACATTATGGTAGTCAGGACTAAAACATTCCTAAATACAAACTTCATGCAAGAGAATACTTTTTTATTACTGTACCACATTAGTTAAGTAGTACAGCATGGGAGCAATAATAATGGAGTATGAGAGTATCTCCCAAGAATGTTTTTGGAATTTCTGGAGCCAACTTCATATTCTCATTTGATCTTTTGAATTTGCTCCTACAGTGTGCCTTATCCACAAATCACACGTTATATATGGGAGGTACTATTGAATTTTAAAAATAAAATCATGAGCACCTTTAAGCAATGTCTAAAGGAGCACCAGGTCTAGTGATGTAAGCAAGTTGTTCTAACACTCAAGTGCAGTTGGGTCGCCTTTCCTGCAATCTGATTGGTTGAGAGTGCATGTTGGGTCAGGGGACCCATAAAAGTACTTCCAGTCTCACTTCCTGTTTGTGGCTTTTCTGTCTTATTTGTGAATTATTTTAAGGAAAATCAAAGCTTTTTCTCGTGTCAGAACGTAAACAAAGGGCTTCGGTTTGTCTCTGTTCCGGAAACCCAAGGCCCTCGGTCCTCAGGCTGGGCTGATCGCCTTTGGCAATTGTTGGATACTCTATTGAGCAAACATTTAGAAGATTAGTTCTTGAAGTTCTTTAATGTAGAGTAGACTTGTAGTGTTACAAATTCAGTTCCACATGTTGACATGCTGATCTCCGCTTCCTAAACCCCCAAAGTTGTGTCCCACTCAACCCACTCACTTTACTTTTTAGTTCCCCACACAGTCACTGGTGGCAGCACCATATAGGCATACCGGTCATACCACATCTCCTTTTTTTTTTGAAAATGAGAAGTTCACTTATTAGTCTCTTTGTCTTGAAATGTTCATAGATGAATAATACCTATCGATCAAAATGAGTAGCTCACTTATTAATCTCTTTGTCTTGAAATGTTCATGAATGAATAATACTTATCAACCAAATAAGAACATGATTATAGCTAGTATCTTGCTATGAAATTATCTCTCAAGTTAAACTAAACTGATATCTCATTGAGTCTTTTCCATGTTTTCAATCAGACGCTTAGGTGCAGATCTGGCTCTCCCAGACCTACGAGGCTCAGTAGTATCAGCCCCTGGCGGGTCATCAGGTTCATTCACATATGAAGGGGTACCCGGCTGATCAATCCTCAGTGTTGGTTTGTTAGGTGAGTCAACCCTAGGGGTGACTGCATGTGATGGTATGTCACGTCTTGGTGTAGGAGGATGAACTGCTGGAATAGGTCCTGTATTAGGTGGACCTGGTATTGGTAGTGTAGCAGGTGGTAGTCCAACATTTCTAGTCATACGGCGGTTTCGCCTCAGGAGGCCTGTTGGGGTTGAGATGACATATGATCTCGGTCCATTGGCTTTGCCTACAATTGTGCCATGAGTCTTGAGATCAGGGAGCCACACTTTGTCACCTGCTCATAACTCTCCGGCTTCTTTCACACGGTGTCGTTGGTCATAGTTCAGTTTCATACTGGCTCTGTACATCCTCTCCTTTTTTCATACAACAACCGGGTCTGGTGTGCTTGGTAAGAGTTCAGATGGATAGCAGGGGACTCTGGTCTTTAATTTCCTGCCCATATTTAGTTGCGCTGGTGAGAAGCCATTATGGAGTGGTGTGTTTCGGTACATTAATAATGCTAAGTCCACATCAGTAGCTTTGTTGAGAATACCTCTGACTGTCTGTACGGCTCGCTCGGCCTCACCATTTGACTGTGGATATCTCAGCGAAGATGTTACATGTACAAATTTCCACTCATCTACAAAGTTTGCAAAGTCTCTTGCACTGAACTGAGGTCCATTGTCTGTGACAAGTATATCGGGGATGCCCTGATGAACAAATATTTTCTTAAGTTTGGCGACAGTCTGTGCGGCGTCAACTCCTTTAGTGACTTTGCTTGTCTCAATATCCCTTAAATAGTAGTCAACAACTACTAGGTAGTTTGTTCCAACATGATAACAGAAGTCAGCAGCAATTCGAGACCAAGGACGGTCGGGGAACTCAGTTCCTTTCATTGGCTCGATTCTTTCTCTCCTGTACTACTGGCCCAGCCCTCGGACCTCGGGTCTTGGGTCTCCGGACAGAGACGCACCGTCGCCCTTTGTTATTACGACCAATTAATCTGTTTTTATAGTTTGCACCAACATGATTAAATGGATATGAATGATAGGTAATAAGAAAATGTTGGGCAAAATTGTGGCTGCAATCATTAATAAGTACTATTACTTGGTGGAGAATTGTGAACTTTGCGACGTGTCGCGAAAAAAAATCGTGTTGTGTTGTGAAATTTTACATTGTGTTGGCGAATACCCCAAAAAAAGGAATTGCGCCGCCCCTCAGGAATAGGTTGAAAAAAAAAATGAACCCCCCCTCTCACAATAGGCTGAAAAAAAATGACCCCCCCCCCTCTGAATACCCCTAAAAATTTTGACCTCCCCCCCTCATTTGCTCACCCCCCCTGCCATAAATAATGAACGCTCCCTTATAGAATTTGAATAAACAAAAACCCTAGTGGTACTGTCCCTACGCCGTAGAATCATGGATGCCGAAAAAATCAGTTTAAAATTGTTAAAATAATGATTTAGAAAAACATTTTGCTTCCAAGATGTCTGCTGCTGAGATAACTTGCTTCCGACATGTCTGCTTCTGAGGTGTCTATGCTTCCGAGGCGAGGTGTCCAGTTACCAGACTGAGTACCGTAACTTGGTCAGTGACCCTCTCTCTCTAGTCAGTCTCACAGTAGGTACTCTAGACCTGATTGTGAGTGTTCCACTCCTCCACTATAGGTTGATACTCAAGAAAATGGAGGGTGAAGGGGCGGAGAGAGGGTGGCCAATACACATTCCGGTTCTGAACTTAAATCAGTTTCTTCTCTACTCTAGATCAGTTCTTGATCAAAGGAGTAATTGAGGGAGTAGTGGGTTTTCATGTGGACGCGTGAAAATTTCTAATTCGTCCGGACTAACCATGTATCATAGTAAGTCGCGAAGGTAACGTGTCACGTGCACATGGACCACATCATACTGTGCCGTGGACAAATTTAGACCCTTCAGTACAGCAGGCACTGTTCAAAGTTGAAATTCTTCCAAAATAGGACATTCATGAAATTCATACCCACACAGAATGGTGTAATAACAGCGAAGATGATACCAGGTTTATCAGTAAGAGGCTGGGGCAGTATGATGGCTGTAATCTGCCTTTAAAGAAAGCGTAGGGTCCCAGTGTAGGGCTTTAAATATGCTATGTAATGGGGAGCGCAGAGCACCCCTTTGTCCCCGGCTTCCGGTGGGCCGACGTCGGCACGTAACCAAGGTTACTGGACTTTTCGTCTCAGGCCACCCTTAAAAATATGTTCGTTTCCTGTCCAGAGGGTGGGATTTTTCAAGCCAATGAGGGAGGGAGGGAAAATTTTCTTTTTTTTTGGAAAATATTTTTATTTGTCTCCCCCTCAACAGCATTCAAAATTTTTGTGTTGCCACACTGGAGGCATTTAGAATTTGACCTATAGTACAGTGCAGGCTTTTTTGCTTTAAAGAGGTTAAATTTTTTAACCCTCCCCTGTTGAAGAATACTGACCACTCCCTAAGAGTAATGGTCAGCTAGAAATACACAATTAGAGTCTAGAGACTAATGCAGGCCATGTCAGCCTGAACGTGGAATTACATACAAGTATCCCTGATTGAGTGTATGTTCTGCACCACTGCCTGCACCTTCACAGGCTTCAGACTCTCAACGGGGTGTTTCTGATGCGAATGCCTACTTGCGACACACTGTCCGACAGCCGTCCCAGATTTCAAAAGCTGTTGATATTTGCGAATCCTGTCGCATGTCGCTCTTACGTCACTGGTCCTTTATAATATGTACCCTACTGACAATATTGATATTGTTGTGTACATTATAATATTATTCATCCTAACATTATTACATGGAGATAGGCTATGGCCATAGCCTAGAGAGTGTTTGACTGGTCTAGCGCACCCTGGCATCAGGTAGATTCTATAATCAGGTGCAGCAATCATCTATCCATGTATGCATGCCAGCCATGTATTATATTAAGCAATATATTATGGTATTTCATTTGGCACCATTTAGTTAACCCTTTAAGGGCCGCTCATGTGAGCAGTTTCATTGAGACATCATGATGACCAATGGGTATGATGTGCTCCTGTATCAGCAGCCCTAAGGCTTACACTACAATTAAAAGATATCATTTTTGTTGCCAGGATGACTTTAACGTGGATCAGTTTGTGGTGGAGTGTCGGCGTCGGGTGCCGCTGGAAAACCTCCGCAATGATCTCAACGTCTACCTCAAGATTCTGCAGTCGGCCATGATAGAACTCATCAACAAGGACTACGCAGACTTTGTCAACCTCTCCACAAACCTGGTAAGACTTGTATTTGAAAAGCTAGTCCTTGAACTCTTTTAAGGCAATTATTGTAGGAGCGCATTATGGACATGGGTCGGCATGATGCACCGATGAAGTGCTGGTGAGACTGCTGGACACCACTTCATTAGTGCATCATCCCGACCCTTCAGGACTGTATCAACCGGGGTGGATAAATCTTTTTTTGAAACCCGTAAACTATCCGCTATTTGGCCAGTTAAAAGTTGATAAAAGTCAGGTTAAAGTCAGTTAAAATCATAATCAATAAAGAGTGGGAACCCTAGTGTAGGGTCGGTATAATGCATGAATGCAACCCTGGCGAGTTACTCATGAGGGCTGCATTCCTGGCGAGTTACTCGTGATGCTGCATTCCTGGTGAGTTACTCGTGAGGGCTGCATTCCTGGTGAGTTACTCGTGAGGGCTGCATTCCTGGTGAGTTACTCGTGAGGGCTGCATTCCTGGCGAGTTACTCGTGATGCTGCATTCCTGGCGAGTTACTCATGAGGGCTGCATTCCTGCATCATGCTGGCCAAGGGGCATGATATGCCAGTGGACTGCCGGTGAGACTGCTTGCCAGCATAGTGCATTGGTGCATCATGATAACCCATGGGCATGATGCACTTATGCATTAATGGCTTTTGAAGAATTTTTGCCATTTTACTGAAGTTTTTGAGAACTTCAAATGTAAGGCGGTGTCTATGTGCTGGGCCGTAAGGCCTCGTTTAATGGGTTTACTTTGTGCCCTTATTGTGAGCTCAGGTAAAAGCGCCCGCTATAGTGCCTATCTAGCATCTGGTAAAGTGCATTATGTTCCCCTGTAGGCTGTAGATTTTAGGATGACTCTGTATAAGACCAACAAACTCACAGGTGTGGCTGATATGTTTGCTGTTTTCAGGTAGGAGTGGACAAGGCCATTAACAGTCTAACGTCCCCGCTCGTACAACTCAGGGACGAAGTCATGGTCAGTATTTATCAAAGTTTGTCTGATGAAAATGCATTTATAGATCAAAATGTCGCCCCCCCCTCCGAAAATTGAAATACCACAACGATTCTTGTCTAATTGTCGGTGAAATTTTCAAAATTTTCCGGATGGGGCTTTTTTGAGGGTGTGGCTTATTTGAGGGTGTGGCTTATACGAGGGAATTTACAGTAAATGTAGTCACCACAAAAGCTGTTACCTGAGATCAACTGATTCAGCCTTCTATTGTTAATGACACAAGTTTTCATCTTTTACAGAAAGTGCGCTCAGCGATGGACCAGGCCATCATGGCCGTGGAGGAGAAAATGGAACAACAGTCGACTGTTAATGACAAAAAGGTTAGTGTCCTGTGCTCAGGGTTCCCATAGGTCAGGGAATTTTGATTTGAGAATCTTGTGCGAACTATTAATGCTATTTCACCCCTTTAAAAATAGGCTGATAGTGCATTAATGTATCATGTTCACAGGTCGTCATGATACATGAATGTAAGCCTGGCAAGTTACTCACCATGCCTACATTCATGTAGGATGCTCACCTTATGGCCCTAATACACACCCAGAGTTACTACATACATGTAGGATGCTCACCTTATGGCCCTAATACACACCCAGAGTTACTACATTCATGTAGGATGCTCACCTTATGGCCTTAATACACACCCAGAGTTACTCACTACATTCATGTAGGATGCTCACCTTATGGCCTTAATACACACAGAGTTACTCACCACATTCATGTAGGATGCTCACCTTATGGCCTTAATACACACCCAGAGTTACTCACTACATTCATGTAGGATGCTCACCTTATGGCCCTAATACACACACAGAGTTACTCCCTACATTCATGTAGGATGCTCACCTTATGGCCTTAATACACACCCAGAGTTACTCACTACATTCATGTAGGATGCTCACCTTATGGCCTTAATACACACCCAGAGTTACTCACTACATTCATGTAGGATGCTCACCTTATGGCCCTAATACACACCCAGAGTTACTCACTACATTCATGTAGGATGGTCACCTTATGTCCTTAATACACACACAGAGTTACTCCCTACATTCATGTAGGATGCTCACCTTATGGCCTTAATACACACCCAGAGTTACTCACTACATTCATGTAGGATGCTCACCTTATGGCCTTAATACACACCCAGAGTTACCACATTCATGTAGGATGCTCACCTTATGGCCTTAATACACACCCAGAGTTACTCACTACATTCATGTAGGATGCTCACCTTATGGCCTTAATACACACCCAGAGTTACCACATTCATGTAGGATGCTCACCTTATGGCCTTAATACACACCCAGAGTTACTGACTACATTCATGTAGGATGCCCACCTTATGGCCCTAATACACACCCAGAGTTACTACATTCATGTAGGATGCTCACCTTATGGCCCTAATACACACCCAGAGTTACTACATTCATGTAGGATGCTCACCTTATGGCCCTAATACACACCCAGAGTTACTACATTCATGTAGGATGCTCACCTTATTGCCTTAATACACACCCAGAGTTACTCACTACATTCATGTAGGATGCTCACCTTATGGCCTTAATACACACCCAGAGTTACTCACTACATTCATGTAGGATGCTCACCTTATGGCCTTAATACACACCCAGAGTTACTTACTACATTCATGTAGGATGGTCACCTTATGGCCCTAATACACACCCAGAGTTACTACATTCATGTAGGATGCTCACCTTATGGCCCTAATACACACCCAGAGTTACTACATTCATGTAGGATGCTCACCGTATGGCCTTAATACACACCCAGAGTTACTCACTACATTCATGTAGGATGCTCACCTTATGTCCTTAATACACACACAGAGTTACTCCCTACATTCATGTAGGATGCTCACCTTATGGCCTTAATACACACCCAGAGTTACTGACTAAATTCATGTAGGATGCTCACCTTATGGCCTTAATACACACACAGAGTTACTACATTCATGTAGGATGCTCACCTTATGGCCCTAATACACACCCAGAGTTACTCACTACATTCATGTAGGATGCTCACCTTATGGCCCTAATACACACCCAGAGTTACTCACTACATTCATGTAGGATGCTCACCTTATGGCCTTAATACACACCCAGAGTTACTGACTACATTCATGTAGGATGCTCACCTTATGGCCTTAATACACACCCAGAGTTACTCACTACATTCATGTAGGATGCTCACCTTATGGCCTTAACACACACCCAGAGTTACTCACTACATTCATGTAGGATGCTCACCTTATGGCCTTAATACACACCCAGAGTTACTACATTCATGTAGGATGCTCACCTTATGGCCTTAATACACACCCAGAGTTACTACATTCATGTAGGATGCTCACCTTATGGCCTTAATACACACCCAGAGTTACTACATCCATGTAGGATGCTCACCTTATGGCCTTAATACACACCCAGAGTTACTACATACATGTAGGATGCTCACCTTATGGCCTTAATACACACCCAGAGTTACTCACTACATTCATGTAGGATGCTCACCTTATGGCCTTAATACACGCAGAGTTACTCACTACATTCATGTAGGATGCTCACCTTATGGCCTTAATACACAGCCAGAGTTACTCACTACATTCATGTAGGATGCTCACCTTATGGCCTTAATACACACCCAGAGTTACTACATTCATGTAGGATGCTCACCTTATGGCCTTAATACACACCAAGAGTTACTACATTCATGTAGGATGCTCACCTTATGGCCTTAATACACAGCCAGAGTTACTCACTACATTCATGTAGGATGCTCGCCTTATGGCCTTAATACACACCCAGAGTTACTCACTACATTCATGTAGGATGCCCACCTTATGACCTTAATACACACCCAGAGTTACTCACTACATTCATGTAGGATGCTCAACTTATGGCCCTAATACACACCCAGAGTTACTACATTCATGTAGGATGCTCACCTTATGGCCTTAATACACACCCAGAGTTACTCACTACATTCATGTAGGATGCTCACCTTATGGCCTTAATACACACCCAGAGTTACTCACTACATTCATGTAGGATGCTCGCCTTATGGCCTTAATACACACCCAGAGTTACTCACTACATTCATGTAGGATGCTCACCTTATGGCCTTAATACACACCCAGAGTTACTACATTCATGTAGGATGCTCACCTTATGACCTTAATACACACCCAGAGTTACTCACTACATTCATGTAGGATGGTCACCTTATGGCCCTAATACACACCCAGAGTTACTACATTCATGTAGGATGCTCACCTTATGGCCTTAATACACACACAGAGTTACTACATTCATGTAGGATGCTCACCTTATGGCCTTAATACACACCCAGAGTTACTACATTCATGTAGGATGCTCACCTTATGGCCTTAATACACACCCAGAGTTACCACATTCATGTAGGATGCTCAGCTTATGGCCTTAATACACACACAGAGTTACTGACTACATTCATGTAGGATGCTCAGCTTATGGCCTTAATACACACACAGAGTTACTCACTACATTCATGTAGGATGCTCACCTTATGGCCTTAATACACACCCAGAGTTACTTACTACATTCATGTAGGATGCTCAGCTTATGGCCTTAATACACACCCAGAGTTACCACATTCATGTAGGATGCTCGCCTTATGGCCTTAATACACACCCAGAGTTACTCACCACATTCATGTAGGATGCTCACCTTATGGCCTTAATACACACCCAGAGTTACTACATTCATGTAGGATGCTCACCTTATGGCCTTAATACACACCCAGAGTTACTGACTACATTCATGTAGGATGCTCACCTTATGGCCCTAATACACACCCAGAGATACTCACCACATTCATGTAGGATGGTCACCTTATGGCCCTAATACACACCCAGAGTTACTACATTCATGTAGGATGGTCACCTTATGGCCTTAATACACACCCAGAGTTACTACATTCATGTAGAATGCTCACCTTATGGCCTTAATACACACCCAGAGTAACTTACTACATTCATGTAGGATGGTCACCTTATGGCCTTAATACACACCCAGAGTTACTACATTCATGTAGGATGGTCACCTTATGGCCTTAATACACAGCCAGAGTTACTCACTACATTCATGTAGGATGCTCACCTTATGGCCTTAATACACACACAGAGTTACTTACTACATTCATGTAGGATGGTCACCTTATGGCCTTAATACACACACAGAGTTACTCACCACATTCATGTAGGATGCTCAGCTTATGGCCCTAATACACACCCAGAGTTACTACATTCATGTAGGATGCTCACCTTATGGCCTTAATACACACCCAGAGTTACTACATTCATGTAGGATGCTCACCTTATGGCCTTAATACACACCCAGAGTTACTACATTCATGTAGGATGCTCACCTTATGGCCTTAATACACAGCCAGAGTTACTCACTACATTCATGTAGGATGCTCACCTTATGGCCCTAATACACACACAGAGTTACTACATTCATGTAGGATGCTCACCTTATGACCTTAATACACACCCAGAGTTACTACATTCATGTAGGATGCTCAGCTTATGGCCTTAATACACACCCAGAGTTACTTACTACATTCATGTAGGATGCTCACCTTATGGCCTTAATACACACCCAGAGTTACTACATTCATGTAGGATGCTCACCTTATGGCCTTAATACACACCCAGAGTTACTTACTACATTCATGTAGGATGCTCACCTTATGGCCTTAATACACACCCAGAGTTACTTACTACATTCATGTAGGATGCTCACCTTATGGCCTTAATACACACCCAGAGTTACTCACCACATTCATGTAGGATGCTCACCTTATGGCCTCAATACACACCCAGAGTTACTACATCCATGTAGGATGCTCACCTTATGGCCTTAATACACACACAGAGTTACTCACCACATTCATGTAGGATGCTCACCTTATGGCCCTAATACACACCCAGAGTTACTGACTACATTCATGTAGGATGCTCACCTTATGGCCTTAATACACACCCAGAGTTACTTACTACATTCATGTAGGATGCTCACCTTATGGCCCTAATACACACCCAGAGTTACCACATTCATGTAGGATGCTCACCTTATGGCCTTAATACACACCCAGAGTTACTCACTACATTCATGTAGGATGCTCAGCTTATGGCCCTAATACACACACAGAGTTACTAACTACCTTCATGTAGGATGCTCACCTTATGGCCTTAATACACACCCAGAGTTACTACATTCATGTAGGATGGTCACCTTATGACCTTAATACACACCCAGAGTTACTACATTCATGTAGGATGCTCACCTTATGGCCCTAATACACACCCAGAGTTACTCTCTACATTCATGTAGGATGCTCACCTTATGGCCTTAATACACACCCAGAGTTACTCACTACCTTCATGTAGGATGCTCACCTTATGGCCCTAATACACACCCAGAGTTACTTCATTCATGTAGGATGCTCACCTTATGGCCTTAATACACACCCAGAGTTACTACATTCATGTAGGATGCTCACCTTATGGCCTTAATACACACACAGAGTTACTACATTCATGTAGGATGCTCGCCTTATGGCCTTAATACACACCCAGAGTTACTACATTCATGTAGGATGCTCACCTTATGGCCCTAATACACACCCAGAGTTACTCACTACATTCATGTAGGATGCTCACCTTATGGCCTTAATACACACCCAGAGTTACTACATTCATGTAGGATGCTCACCTTATGGCCTTAATACACACCCAGAGTTACTACATTCATGTAGGATGGTCACCTTACGGCCCTAATACACACACAGAGTTACTCACCACATTCATGTAGGATGCTCACCTTATTGCCTTAATACACACCCAGAGTTACTGACTAAATTCATGTAGGATGCTCACCTTATGGCCTTAATACACACCCAGAGTTACTACATTCATGTAGGATGCTCACCTTATGGCCTTAATACACACCCAGAGTTACTACATTCATGTAGGATGCTCACCTTATGGCCCTAATACACACCCAGAGTTACTACATTCATGTAGGATGCTCACCTTATGGCCTTAATACACACCCAGAGTTACTCCCTACATTCATGTAGGATGCTCACCTTATGGCCCTAATACACACCCAGAGTTACTCACTACATTCATGTAGGATGCTCGCCTTATGGCCTTAATACACACCCAGAGTTACTGACTACATTCATGTAGGATGCTCACCTTATGGCCTTAATACACACCCAGAGTTACTCACTACATTCATGTAGGATGCTCACCTTATGGCCCTAATACACACCCAGAGTTACTCACCACATTCATGTAGGATGCTCACCTTATGGCCTTAATACACACCCAGAGTTACTACATTCATGTAGGATGCTCACCTTATGGCCTTAATACACACCCAGAGTTACTCACTACATTCATGTAGGATGCTCACCTTATGGCCTTAATACACACCCAGAGTTACTACATTCATGTAGGATGTTCACCTTATGGCCCTAATACACACCCAGAGTTACTACATTCATGTAGGATGGTCACCTTATGACCTTAATACACACCCAGAGTTACTACATTCATGTAGGATGCTCACCTTATGGCCTTAATACACACCCAGAGTTACTCTCTACATTCATGTAGGATGCTCACCTTATGACCTTAATACACACAGAGTTACTCACTACATTCATGTAGGATGCTCAGCTTATGACCTTAATACACACCCAGAGTTACTACATTCATGTAGGATGCTAACCTTATGGCCTTAATACACACCCAGAGTTACTACATTCATGTAGGATGGTCACCTTATGTCCTTAATACACACCTAGAGTTACCACATTCATGTAGGATGGTCACCTTATGGCCTTAATACACACCCAGAGTTACTGACCACATTCATGTAGGATGGTCACCTTATGGCCTTAATACACACCCAGAGTTACTACATTCATGTAGGATGCTCACCTTATGGCCCTAATACACACAGAGTTACTCACTACATTCATGTAGGATGCTCGCCTTATGGCCTTAATACACACCCAGAGTTACTACATTCATGTAGGATGGTCACCTTATGGCCTTAATACACACCCAGAGTTACTACATTCATGTAGGATGGTCACCTTATGGCCTTAATACACACACAGAGTTACTTACCACATTCATGTAGGATGCTCGCCTTATGGCCTTAATACACACCCAGAGTTACTACATTCATGTAGGATGCTCACCTTATGCCCCTAATACACACCCAGAGTTACTACATTCATGTAGGATGCTCACCTTATGGCCTTAATACACACCCAGAGTTACTCACTACATTCATGTAGGATGCTCGCCTTATGGCCTTAATACACACAGAGTTACTCACCACATTCATGTAGGATGCTCACCTTATGCCCCTAATACACACCCAGAGTTACTCACCACATTCATGTAGGATGGTTACCTTATGGCCCTAATACACACCCAGAGTTACTACATTCATGTAGGATGCTCACCTTATGGCCTTAATACACACACAGAGTTACTACATTCATGTAGGATGCTCACCTCATGGCCTTAATACACACCCAGAGTTACTACATTCATGTAGGATGCTCACCTTATGGCCTTAATACACACCCAGAGTTACCACATTCATGTAGGATGCTCACCTTATGGCCCTAATACACACCCAGAGTTACTCACTACATTCATGTAGGATGGTCACCTTATGGCCTTAATACACACCCAGAGTTACTCACTACATTCATGTAGGATGCTCACCTTATGGCCTTAATACACACCCAGAGTTACTCACCACATTCATGTAGGATGCTCACCTTATGACCTTAATACACACCCAGAGTTACTGACTACATTCATGTAGGATGCTCACCTTATGGCCTTAATACACACCCAGAGTTACTCACTACATTCATGTAGGATGCTCACCTTATGGCCTTAATACACACCCAGAGTTACTGACTACATTCATGTAGGATGCTCACCTTATGGCCTTAATACACACACAGAGTTACTACATTCATGTAGGATGCTCACCTTATTGCCTTAATACACACCCAGAGTTACTACATTCATGTAGGATGGTCACCTTATGGCCCTAATACACACCCAGAGTTACTGACTACATTCATGTAGGATGCTCACCTTATGGCCTTAATACACACACAGAGTTACTACATTCATGTAGGATGCTCACCTTATTGCCTTAATACACACCCAGAGTTACTACATTCATGTAGGATGCTCACCTTATGGCCCTAATACACACCCAGAGTTACTACATTCATGTAGGATGCTCACCTTATGGCCCTAATACACACCCAGAGGTTTACCATATTTGGTGTAATTCGCGCACCATGCACTTGGAAAACATATAAAATGTATGTCTAGTAGTTTAGAGTTTCCACGTTTTATGGCATACCTATGTGATATTGTAGGCATGTCTAAGTTGCCTTATCGCTGTGGTATCAGTCAATGCTAAAATCGTCAGACATCGGCTTTTGCTGGCAAAATTGCTGCTGGGCCGGCGGAAATTGCCAGACTGCCACACCGAATGTCTGGTTATAATCGTGGGGCCTTGGGCTACATTTTGTTTTTTTGCGGCTTGCAAAGCAGACCATTAGTAGCCTCTGAGGGGAAAAATAGACTGTGTCAGAGTGTTCACGTGTATATATTGTAGGCATGTCTGCAGCGTCTTATCGCCATCACGGAGTCTGTGGACAGGATGGAGAAGTTGTTGGGCATTAAGCGCGCAGACGACGAGCATGGAACGCACTACGGGTATGTACACGCCTTATGTTATCACCATAAACCCTCCCGTATAAGACACACCCTGAGTTAGAGAGGAAGCTATAGACCGCACTTAAGGGATGGAAATTGATGCTCTAGTACTGACGCTATAATAGCCATTAGTAGCCATATTGGTAGCATATGAAGAACCTTCCCAGTGTCAGGCTGCATTAATGCATCATGCCCCTTGGTCGTCATGATGCATGAATGCCGCCCTGTAGAGTCACTCACCAGGGCTGCATTCATGCATCATGCTGACCCTATGGGATAGATGCGCTCCCGCACGGTCGTCATGATGCACCAATGAGCATGATGCACTCCTGCATTAGCGGCTCTTAAAGGGTTAATGGTTTGTGTGATGTGTTTTATTGATGTTGACAGAGAGGACCTGACAGGACAGCTGATAGAGCGAGTAGCGACAGAATTTAACAAGTTACAGTTTTACGTTAACAAGAGTCGCGGGGCGCCTCTCGTGGAACACATCAAACCGGTAAGTTGTATCATCATGGTTTTATGTTGAGTACTGTAAACTTCTGTGTATAAGACGCACCCTTGTGTAAGCTCAGTCTGAGTGTGTCTTAGAGTCATAGGCTGCAGCTAGGGCCTCAAAATTAGTGGTTTGTTAGTGTTGAATATCTATAAGCTTCAACCTTGTTTGGGCTGATTGACATATCTCTTCCAGCATATTAAAATCATATTTGTTAAGTTGTTAATTCTACGCTATCCCTTACAGCGTTTCACCAACACGATTATTAAGACTAATCTGTCATTGATTAAGAGTTTTAGGGATTCAGGGGTGGGTCAAGCCACTTTACGACGGGGCGTTTGGGACCAAAACCGACCATCTTCTTATTTTTAAAAATCCATTAAAATTCTTTTAAGGTTCATTTTGGTCTCAGAACAACGTGTATATGATAGATTACATTCGGTAGCACATGCAGGACTAAAGATTATAAGGGGGAATCAAGTTATTTAAGAGATATTAAAATTAGAAAAATAACTATGACCAAAAAATGTCACAGCGACGCTTTGGGCTCAGCAATGTTATTCCTATGGAGGTGTCAAGTCAGGGTGTCATAGACTCCCGCCAGGGTGTCATGAACTCCCGCCATAGTTCCACATATGTACTACGTTGTTAGTCTCCCGGCCAGCTAGACTGACACAGGTCTGTCCCGTCGTACCTTGTAGTACAAGTATGGGAGTTGCAGCCGGTCACCAACTAACCGGCCAGACCTCATTCTAGGGCCCAGAACGTAGGTACGGAGTGGAGGTTTTGCCGAAGTTCTGCTTGTGGAGACTACTACGTTGTGGCACTCTTTTAGAGTTTCGGACGACTCAAGTCGCAGTGCTCTATGTTTCCGACCTATCCTTTACAGCGTATCACCAACATGATTATTAAGACTAATCTGTCATTACTTCCGACCTATCCTTTACAGCGTTCACCAACACGGTTATTAAGATAAAACTGTCATTAATTCCGACATATCCCTTACAGCGTTCACCAACACGGTTATTAAGATAAAACAGTCATTAATTCCTACATATCCCTTACAGCGTTCACCAACACGGTTATTAAGATAAAACTGTCATTAATTCCGACATATCCCTTACAGCGTTCACCAATACGGATAAAAGATAAATGATAAAACTGTCATTAATTCCGACATATCCCTTACAGCGTTCACCAATACGGTCATTAATATAAAACTGTCATTAATTCCGACATATCCCTTACAGCGTTCACCAACATGAATATTAAGACTAATCTGTCATTACTTCCGACCTATCCTTCACAGCGTTCCCCGACACGGTTATTAAGATAAAACTGTCATTAATTCTGACATATCCCTTACAGCGTTCACCAACACGGTTATTAAGATAAAACAGTCATTAATTCCGACATATCCCTTACAGCGTTCACCAACACGGTTATTAAGATAAAACTGTCATTAATTCCGACATATCCCTTACAGCGTTCACCAATACGGATAAAAGATAAATGATAAAACTGTCATTAATTCCGACATATCCCTTACAGCGTTCACCAATACGGTCATTAATATAAAACTGTCATTAATTCCGACATATCCCTTACAGCGTTCACCAACATGATTATTAAGACTAATCTGTCATTACTTCCGACCTATCCTTTACAGCGTTCACCAACACGGTTATTAAGATAAAACTGTCATTAATTCCGACATATCCCTTACAGCGTTCACCAACACGGTCATTAAGATAAAACTGTCATTAATTCCAACATATCCCTTATAGCGGATCACCAACATCACCAACACGCTACAGATCAGCTTGGAGACACAGTTCACGGAGGGTCTGGAGTCCAATAACACAGACATGCTACGTCAGTGTCTGCGTACATATGCCACTATAGACAAGATGCGGGATGCCGAAAACCTGTTTAGGCAACAGGTTGTACGGCCATATATGGAGACGGTAAGGTTTTAAGATATATGATAATTCAGAGAATTACCCTTTAATGGAGATAATCTGTTTGAAAAAAATAGGCTATAATGGTTTTGGATTAGCATAAAACGGCTTAATTAAGGATAGGCACTGTGAAATTCTGATGCTGTCCACTTTGTGTGATATTCATACTTAACATGGATTTACAGGTCATTACGGAGCAGTTCATCTCACAGAACCCGCAGGGACTGAACGGCATGTACCAGAAGGTACTCGACTTTATCCCCAAACACTGCAACAAGTTACGGGACGCGCTAGTTAAGTAAGTCATCTTAGCTTAATTGAACATTTTCCTTGTAATCTGCCTGCCAGCGAAGAAAGAAACAATTATGCTATTTTTCACCACTTTCAAGAATTGTAAACTAAATTTTTGGGGCTGAAAATTTTCCTGATGTGTCAGTACTCCTCTTTTAAAAAGAAATAATTGTGCTGCATTCAGTCCCAAATCGCTTATATGTGATTTTATAGATGCCACTCTTAGTGGATTCCTCTATACCTCCTGTCAAGTGTGGACCTTCATGTGAGGGCATAATGGAGCAGAATAACTTCATTGGCAGTCCACGAAGGAGGAATTCTCCTTCTATTCTACCAGTGGGCATACCAGATTCGTAAAAGGTGACAAACTCTGGGTTTCTTGTGGCTTGGGGTGAGCATGTTGGCAGCTGGTGTCCATATGTGAGGGCCCGGGTCTACATGCTTGTCTTTTGCCATGGGATTCCCCCTTAGTGAACCACGTCTGAGTGATCAAAGGCCATGGTTTGTCTGGCCCTGCCTATGAGACCAGGCAAATAAAAGAACACTTGCTATCCTTCGAAAAGAGTAGGGGAATGAAGCCCCGGTAGCAGTGTTCCCCACTCACCCCTCATAGATGCGGTCATTCATCTCATAGATTCGGTCATCCATAGATGTGGTCACTGCTGTGTCGGGCAAGCAGCATATAAATACCTGTCCTGAGAGAAAAGAAAGGACTTCATGTCCGATATAGAATGTCCGAGTTCCTCGATGGCCCCCAGACGTAAAACAAAACAAACAAATAATCTATGCAGAGAATCCAATTTAAAAAAAGCCCCTTTTTTAATTGAAAAGCCTTCTTAAGATCTCTGCATCATATGGGTCCTCGATGCACAATGCGATGAGACTATTACGGGCAGGTTGGCCCCACATAGTGAAATGATGTCTGCTCTTAGCTGTAGGAGCACGAAGTGACAAAGTGGATGGGCCTTCTTGCTAGCTGCGCTACCTTTTCCTCTTACCACTGTACTCTTAATGTAGACGACATAATGAGAACACTTTTTTGTAGATGGTGAAAATGTATTCATGTACAAATTTATATCAGAGAGTTTCAAGATTCAACATATTATTTCTATATGTTTCAGGGGTACAGAGGTTGTACGTGGCTATGACTTCATTGTCAATGCTGTCTGGCCTGAGGTCGTGCTCAACATCGAGGCCAAAACACCGTCCATATTCGCACCCGGCAACCCAAATGTTTTCCATGAGGTAATCTTCTCAAGAAACCTTTAATATCTTAAATGAGAAGACCATATCACAAGGCGTCATTTTCAGATGTGTAGAGGTAGGCAGAAATGCCAAGGAACTCTGGGAATCAAACCTGGGTCTCTTGACTTCATATCAAAAGTGTTACCACCGTACCCAGTTCCTGTTGTCTGACATTCCCACCTGCCTCTGGATCTGTATGGTACTTGGTATACATAGAGGTAGAGACCATGAAGTAAACCCGGCCTTCCATAGCCCACTGTGAAATTCTGTAATGTATTTCTCGCCATGAATATAACATCAGCTGTTAAAATGGCGTTACACATCTATCACTCCCTCCCTCCCAAGTGAGCCGGCCCCTGACGGGCGACACATCCGGGGTGCTCATTAATCCCTATGTTGTCTCCATGCACTAATGTTAATCTGATGTGTCAAATAGTACAACCTGGTTTTGTTTGTTTGTAGAAATACACGACCAGTCTGGAGTTTGTCAGCATGTTTGAGCATCGATGTGGGTCTCAGGCTAGCATCAAACGACTTCGTGCTCACCCCAGTTACCATACATTCATGTCCAAGTGGAGCCTTCCCGTCTACTTCCAAATAAGGTCAGTTACTGTCTGTCTACTTCCAAATAAGGTCAGTAAGTGTTTGTCTACTTCCAAATAATTAGGAGTATATTAAGCCCATAGGGTCAGCATGTAGCATGACTGCCTTGGTGAGTTACTTTCCAGTGCTGCATTCATGCATTCCAGTGCTGCATTCATGCATTCCAGTGCTGCATTCATGCATTCCAGTGCTGCATTCATGCATTCCAGTGCTGCATTCATGCATTCCAGTGCTGCATTCATGCATTCCAGTGCTGCATTCTTGCATTCCAGTGCTGCATTCATGCATTCCAGTGCTGCATTCATGCATTCCAGTGCTGCATTCATGCATTCCAGTGCTGCATTCATGCATTCCAGTGCTGCATTCATGCATCATGACAAGCAATATATATGATGTATTAATACATTAGCCGCCCTTAAAGGCTGAAACTTGATGTATTAATGCATTAGCCGCCCTTAAGGCTGAAACTTGATGTATTAATGCATTAGCCGCCCTTAAGGCTGAAACTTGTTGTATTAATGCATTTGCCGCCCTTAAGGCTGAAACTTGATGTATTAATGCATTTGCCACCCTTAAGGCTGAAACTTGATGTATTAATGCATTTTCCGCCCTTAAGGCTGAAACTTGATGTATTAATGCATCAGCCGCCCTTAAAGGCTGAAACTTGATGTATTAATGCATTAGCCGCCCTTAAGGCTGAAACTTGATGTATTAATGTGTCAGCCGCCCTTAAGGCTGAAACTTGATGTATTAATGCATTAGCCGCCCTTAAAGCTGAAACTTGATGTATTAATACATTAGCTGCCCTTAAAGCTGAAACTTGATGTATTAATGCATTAGCCGCCCTTAAAGGCTGAAACTTGATGTATTAATGCATCAGCCGCCCTTAAAGGCTGAAACTTGATGTATTAATACATTAGCCGCCCTTAAAGGCTGAAACTTGATGTATTAATGCATTAGCCGCCCTTAAGGCTGAAACTTGATGTATTAATGCATTAGCCGCCCTTAAAGGCTGAAACTTGATGTATTAATGCATTAGCCGCCCTTAAGGCTGAAACTTGATGTATTAATGCATTAGCCGCCCTTAAAGGCTGAAACTTGATGTATTAATGCATTAGCCGCCCTTAAGGCTGAAACTTGATGTATTAATGCATTAGCCGCCCTTAAAGGCTGAAACTTGATGTATTAATGCATCAGCCGCCCTTAAAGGCTGAAACCTGATGTATTAATACATCAGCCGCCCTTAAAGGCTGAAACTTGATGTATTAATACATTAGCCGCCCTTAAGGCTGAAACTTGATGTATTAATGCATTAGCCGCCCTTAAGGCTGAAACTTGATGTATTAATGCATCAGCCGCCCTTAAAGGCTGAAACTTGTGGATCGTAGTAAATCTACTTTGATGGTGAACAGCCACAACAAAGTTTGTCCAAATTTTGTTCACAAGGCTTTGTTTATAATGACTACTTTTGCTAACTTTACAGGTTCCAGGAGATTGCTGGGAATCTGGAGTCAGTTCTAGCCACGCCCTTCAGTAATGCTAAGGGTGAGTCGTCTCTCGATGATAGAGGGGAAAATTATGGCTGTAAGGCCAAACCAAAAAAATAAGTTGGTTTACGGATTTCGGTTTTGAAAAAATGGTGCGAACGAGTGAATTTTTTTTTTTAAGAAATTTTTTTGCGTCCAACGGATTCCTTGCTGGGAACTTGAGGCGAGTGAACAAACTTTTTTTTTTTTTTTTTAATTTTGCCAAACATCACAAAGAGAAAACTTGTAGAAACTGAAGCGAGCGAAATCCGTAGACAAGATTTTTTTCAAAGAAAGAAAAAAATTGTATATCCGAAAATATGGAGAGGGGGATCTGTAGACCAACTTATTATTTTGGTGTGGCCTAAATGACATTGTCAAAAGGGTAGAGAATGGGATATCTAATGAGGTTTCTTGTTTTCTCTATGCACGCACTGACAGTTCTGATTTCGCAATATCTCGTGATACTTATATGGGTACTTATCATCCAAACTTTATGACATGCCAGGAACAAGTTTTGGTGCGAGATCAGAACCAGAAGTCGCTAATATCAGCATGAATATGGTAAGCTTGAGAACCAGTTCGCTCCTGATTGAGCGCTATTAGTAGTGAGCAGTCAGTTTTTTACAACTGTATTAAAACTTAACTTTAAAAAATTGCCCTGAAATACCAATTAAATACAATATAAATCTTTCCCGATAGATAACACGGGGTTCCACCTTGTGGCCACTGAAACGCTGTGGTCGTGCATCCACCGGTGCTGGGAGCCGGACGTGTATCTGGGCGCCCTCTGTCATCGGTTCTGGAAACTGACGTTACAGCTCATCTCACGCTACACGACGTGGGTACAAGAAGTACACAACACACAGGTAAGGAACGATTGTTAGTCGTAGAAAAAAATTGCGGACAACCACCACCAGTCATGTGCAATATTCCCTAATTGGTGGTCGAGGATAACAGCACAATTGCAATTTTCACCAAAAACAGATTAAATAAATTGTTAGAAAAATCAGTGTTCCAGCTTGACTTAAACAGGGGTGCTTCAAAGTGCCATTTTAATAGGATCAAAAAAAAAGGTCATACCTCGCAACCCAACATGCTTGAGACCACCATCCCCAGTTGTCCTGGCCTCCTGTAGTAATCAGACTTCCCCAAGAGCAGGCTGGTATTCTATTCTATCCTCACCTCACACACATTGTTCCAGTTGAAGCGTCCTACAAACGGTGCGGAGGGGGATTCTCACGTCAAACAGCCGAGTCCTGATCCTGAGTCGACAGAAACGCTGAGTCAGCAGCCACTGGTTACACGCTCACAGGTCGTACTGCTCATGGCCGACTGCCGCACCTTCGCCGCCAAGGTACGGGTAGAACATTCTGTCAAAGTGGATCTAAATGTGAGGTGATGTATTTTGGAAATGTAATCTTCAGGCCAGCTGACAAATAATTCACCATATATAAAGCCGCGTGCACACTCGTCCCTTTCACATTCCTTGGTTATAATCTACTCACAAGCAATATGCTGGTAAGATGCACTTCTGTAGCGGAGGCTCTTAAACGTGTTAATTGAGTTATGTTTTTTTTATTGCAGGCACCCGGGATCTACACGAGTGTGGTACAGCCGCATGTGGCACAACTTGGACTGACAGATACCAACATACTCACAGGTTACTGTCTTGTAATTCACTACTCAGTGGGGAGGGTATGCAAATGTACAAAATCCACTAAAAGCAGTTATTGTTCCTTAAACTGAAAATTACAATACTGTGTTTGAATACCATTACAGAGAGTCTAGACGAGGCGTGCAGGACGTTGTTGTCGACGCTGGGTGCGTTCACCGACTACATGGAGGAGGATATCACACTGCAGTGTTCTGTACACCTTAAACTCGTCAGTGACACACCGCGACTGTACCGTAGGACAAACAGAGACGTAGGTACCCTATTGTGTATATAACATAACTATATGGTCAGTGACACACCGCGACTGTACCGTAGGACAAACAGAGACAGAGACGTAGGTACCTTATTGTGTCTATAACATAACTATATGGTCAGTGACACACCGCGCCTGGACTGTAGGACAAACAGAGACGTAGGTACCCTATTGTGTATATAACATAACTAGTCAGTGACACACCGCCTGTACCGTAGGACAAACAGAGACGTAGGTACCTTATTGTGTATATAACATAACTAGTCAGTGACACACCGCGCCTGTACTGTAGGACAAACAGAGACGTAGGTACCATATTGTGTATATAACATAACTAGTCAGTGACACACCGCACCTGTACCGTAGGAGAAGCAGAGACATAGGTACCATATTGTGTATATAACATAACTAGTCAGTGACACACCGCGACTGTACCGTAGGACAAACAGAGACGTAAGTACCCTATTGTGTATATAACATAACTATATGGTCAGTGACACACCGCGCCTGTACTGTAGGACAAACAGAGACGTAGGTACCATATTGTGTATATAACATAACTAGTCAGTGACACACCGCGACTGTACCGTAGGACAAACAGAGACGTAAGTACCCTATTGTGTATATAACATAACTATATGGTCAGTGACACACCGCGCCTGTACTGTAGGACAAACAGAGACGTAGGTACCATATTGTGTATATAACATAACTAGTCAGTGACACACCGCGCCTGTACTGTAGGACAAACAGAGACGTAGGTACCTTATTGTGTATATAACATAACTAGTCAGTGACACACCGCGCCTGGACTGTAGGACAAACAGAGACGTAGGTACCATATTGTGTATATAACATGACTAGTCAGTGACACACCGCGCCTGTACTGTAGGACAAACAGAGACGTAGGTACCATATTGTGTATATAACATAACTAGTCAGTGACACACCGCGACTGTACCGTAGGACAAACAGAGACGTAAGTACCCTATTGTGTATATAACATAACTATATGGTCAGTGACACACCGCGCCTGTACTGTAGGACAAACAGAGACGTAGGTACCATATTGTGTATATAACATAACTAGTCAGTGACACACCGCGCCTGTACTGTAGGACAAACAGAGACGTAGGTACCTTATTGTGTATATAACATAACTAGTCAGTGACACACCGCGCCTGGACTGTAGGACAAACAGAGACGTAGGTACCATATTGTGTATATAACATGACTAGTCAGTGACACACCGCGCCTGTACCGTAGGACAAACAGAGACGTAGGTACCCTATTGTGTATATAACATAACTAGTCAGTGACACACTGCGCCTGTACCGTAGGACAAACAGAGACGTAGGTACCTTATTGTGTATATAACATAACTAGTCAGTGACACACCGCGCCTGGACTGTAGGACAAACAGAGACGTAGGTACCATATTGTGTATATAACATAACTAGTCAGTGACACACCGCGCCTGTACTGTAGGACAAACAGAGACGTAGGTACCTTATTGTGTATATAACATAACTAGTCAGTGACACACCGCGCCTGGACTGTAGGACAAACAGAGACGTAGGTACCCTATTGTGTATATAACATAACTAGTCAGTGACACACTGCGCCTGTACCGTAGGACAAACAGAGACGTAAGTACCCTATTGTGTCTATAACATAACTATATGGTCAGTGACAGACCACGCCTGTACAGTAGAACAAACAGAGACGTAGGTACCATATTGTGTATATAACATAACTAGTCAGTGACACACCGCGCCTGTACCGTAGGACAAACAGAGACGTAGGTACCTTATTGTGTATATAACATAACTAGTCAGTGACACACCGCGCCTGTACCGTAGGAGAAGCAGAGACATAGGTACCATATTGTGTATATAACATAACTAGTCAGTGACACACCGCGACTGTACCGTAGGACAAACAGAGACGTAAGTACCCTATTGTGTCTATAACATAACTATATGGTCAGTGACAGACCACGCCTGTACAGTAGAACAAACAGAGACGTAGGTACCATATTGTGTATATAACATAACTAGTCAGTGACACACCGCACCTGTACCTAGGACAAACAGAGACGTAGGTACCCGATTGTGTATATAACATAACTAGTCAGTGACACACCGCGACTGTACCGTAGGACAAACAGACGTAGGTACCATATTGTGTATATAACATAACTAGTCAGTGACACACCGCGACTGTACCGTAGGACAAACAGAGACGTAAGTACCCTATTGTGTATATAACATAACTATATGGTCAGTGACACACCGCACCTGTACCTAGGACAAACAGAGACGTAGGTACCCTATTGTGTATATAACATAACTAGTCAGTGACACACCGCGCCTGTACCGTAGGACAAACAGAGACGTAGGTACCCTATTGTGTATATAACATAACTAGTCAGTGACACACCGCACCTGTACTGTAGGACAAACAGAGACGTAGGTACCATATTGTGTATATAACATAACTAGTCACTGACACACCGCACCTGTACTGTAGGACAAACAGAGACGTAAGTACCCTATTGTGTATATAACATAACTAGTCAGTGACACACCGCGACTGTACCGTAGGACAAACAGACATAGGTACCATATTGTGTATATAACATAACTAGTCAGTGAAACACCGCGCCTGTACCGTAGGACAAACAGAGACGTAGGTACCTTATTGTGTATATAACATGACTAGTCACTGACACACCGCACCTGTACTGTAGGACAAACAGAGACGTAGGTACCATATTGTGTATATAACATAACTAGTCAGTGACACACCGCGCCTGTACTGTAGGACAAACAGAGACGTAGGTACCCTATTGTGTATATAACATAACTAGTCAGTGACACACCGCACCTGTACCGTAGGACAAACAGAGACGTAGGTACCCTATTGTGTATATAACATAACTAGTCAGTGACACACCGCACCTGTACTGTAGGACAAACAGAGACGTAGGTACCCTTTTGTGTATATAACATAACTAGTCAGTGACACACCGCGCCTGTACCGTAGGAGAAGCAGAGACATAGGTACCATATTATATGTTATGACGACCGCTGATGCATTAATGTATCATACCCCTTAGTCGTCATGATGCATGAGTACAGCCCTGGTGAGTTACTCACAAATTCATGCATCATGCCACCCTACGGGGGTCAATACACTCCCTGAGGATCGGCATGATGCTCCAGTGAAGTGGTTGTGAGAAGACTCATTACTCAGTACCGTAAAACCTCGGTCATAAGCCGACCTCAGTTATAAGCCGGGGGTAGACTTTGAAGAAATATTATGAGCCGATTTTGGGGTCAAATTTTAGCCATTTTTAACTCGAAAAGAACTAGGGTCCCCTCATTTTCAGTCATTTTGGTGGTGCGAATAAGTTTAAAAAAAGATGGAAATTTTATATATAAGAGGCAGAATTACTTAATGAATGTGTAGTGCCATTAAAGGAGGAGATCTTAAAGGAGGGGTCTTGCAGGAAAAGGTATTTCAGAACTTTTGTAAGTTTTGAGTAATTGTCTATATTCTACAGAGTCAATTGTTTGGCAGCCATAAGACACTTTTTGCCTCAAATGGTAAAGGTATATGATGTTGATCCATGTATCAACTTTCCCGCCTTTTTTGGCAATGTGGTGCGAATAGTGCAGTTTTGACGGGAGTTATACGAATAGTGGATTGGTGGTGCCAATAACCTGGGTGAGGAAGTGCTGATGCAACAGGATGAGTGCATAACTCATGGGAGCCAATCACAGGCGAGTAGCGTTTGTCTTACATCAGAACCCCCTCCGCCCTGGCTTACTCCAGCGGTGCCTGCAGCCCCATCCCACATTCTAATTTATTGATTGCAATATTTATCTCCTGCTCTGTTGAGCAAATAAAGAAAAAGACTCCAATGAATGATTTTAGTCAAAAGCAATGATGTTGTGTTTTATTTCATATTCACATTCATAGCTCAACAGTACAGGGTCAATTATTTCACTCATCCAAACAGAAAAAAAAAAGCTTTTCACTTTTCGAGTTATCAGCAATTTACATTGCTACATTATATTCTCTTATTCTATAGTAATAAACACCCACTCATAAGCCGGGGGTAGACTTTGGGAGAAATTTAGAAGCTGGTTTTAGTCAAAATTAGAAGAAAAATCTGACTTATGACCAGTGTTTTACGGTACTTCATTGCTGTATTAAACTAACTACCGTAATCTCCCGCGTAGAAGATGCGCCGCGCGTATAAGACGCACCCCAAACTTAGCACATGCATTTTCGCGTATAAGACGCACATTTTAAGGGTGATTTTTGTCAATCCAGTACTGTTCTATAGTAAAATTACCCCTCGTATAAGACGCACCCCCAACTTGAAGAAATCCTATAAGACGCCCCAGCATTTTGTTTGGCCTAGAGGACGCGTCTTCTACGCGGGAGATTACGGTAATGGGCAGGATGCACTCCTGTATCAGCGGTCCTTAAAGGGTTAACTTATCAGTGACACACCGCGACTCTACTGTCGGACAGGGACATATGTACCATATTGTGTATGTATATAATATAGCACGTTAAACTAGTCAGTGACCCTACTCTAGGCGCCACTTTTATTTGACCAGCAGGGAAATCATTACAATGACCATTACCATAAATTCCCTCGTATGAGGTGTCACCACCCCAAATGCCTTGTGGCCATCCAAAAAATCATAGGTCTTCCACCTTTGACCTGATATTAAATATACTTAAAATTCTCACAGTGCTTAGCAACGTACACCATATTTTAGCTTATGAAATGGAGAAAAAAATAAGATAGGTCCACATAAACATAGTCAGGCTAGATTTTGCGCAAATTGCCATGGTATCCAGGTAGTGATTTTTGCATGGTGAGGCCTGATCAGCGCATGAATACACATCAGGACCCCTTCACCCCATAAACTTCCACTGAATTTATGTTTTGAACAAAAAATATTCTGGGACTATTGGAATACTCCTACTCATCATTCTGATACCAAATAACAATAGGTTTGGCGCCTCTTTCCCTTCCCTTGGGGCCAAATTCCTCAAAATAACTAAGTTCAGAAGGGACTTTTTGGCCAGTAAACCCGGAAGTGGTTCGATTTAGGGTGGTGACACCATGAGCCGCACCCCTCGTATAAGGCGCACCCCTCGTATAAGCCGCACCCTGACTTAGGAGAATGTTGTAGGCTGCATATGAGGCCTGAAATTTGGTGGTTTAGTACTGTTCCATAGTACCGTAAACTCCCGCGTAGAAGATGCGCTGCGCGTATAAGACGCACCCCAAACTCAGCACATGCATTTTCGCATATAAGACGCACATTTTAAGACTAAAATTTGTAAGATTAGTACATTTCTATAGTAAAATTACCCCTCGTATAAGACGCACCCCAAACTTGAAAAAATCCTATAAGACCCCCCAGGCATTTGTTTGGCGTAGAGGACGCGTCTTATACGCGGGAGTTTACGGTAATAGATATCCTCGTATAAACTGCACCCAGACTTTGGGCCAATCCTATAAGCCTAATTCTGTTTTGGATTCTGGTATTATACCAGAGAATTTATGGTACATTACAATGACAAGCTAGGGGAGTAAAGACACACTGAAGTCTATGCTGTAATACACATCATGTGAAATAAAAATGTTGTTTCCGTTTCCTTGTTTGTAGGTGCCGACCAAGGCGTCAGGGTATGTGACTAACCTCCTACGCCCACTGCTGACATTCCTGACAGAAAGCCGCCCTGTGCTGACAGACGACGTGTGTCTGCCGCTCACTAAATCCCTACTCAACAATCTAACGGAACAGTGAGTAGATGTCATCTAGCTTTGTATGTGATGAAGATGTTCATTAGCTGTTTATAATTCTTTATTTAGAAAAAAAAATAAATAAAAAAAGAAGCAAACAAACAACTACAGCCTCATAGGTTTATGAGGTGGTGGTTCCTCGGTTCCAAGTTGCGGATATGCAGGTTCCTGTCCCTCTACCCCACCCCTCACTCCCTGACGTGCAGATTCCAAGGTTCCTGTCCCTCTACCCCACCCCTCACTCCCTGACGTGCAGATTCCAAGGTTCCTGTCCCTCTACCCCACCCCTCACTCCCTGACGTGCAGATTCCAAGGTTCATGTCCCTCTACCCCACCCCTCACTCCCTGACGTGCAGATTCCAAGGTTCATGTCCCTCTACCCCACCCCTCACTCCCTGACGTGCAGATTCCAAGGTTCATGTCCCTCTACCCCACCCCTCACTCCCTGACGTGCAGATTCCAAGGTTCCTGTCCCTCTACCCCACCCCTCACTCCCTGACGTGCAGATTCCAAGGTTCATGTCCCTCTACCCCACCCCTCACTCCCTGACGTGCAGATTCCAAGGTTCCTGTCCCTCTACCCCACCCCTCGAATACTGGACACCTCGGAATCAAGGACAGGTCGGAAGCAGACACCTCCGAAGTAGGCTTGAGACATCTCGGAAGCAAGGACAGTTTGGGTGCAAAAGGAACCATGATAATATCCCTCTCATCTTATAGAATTTGAAAAACAACAACCCTAATGATACTGTCCCTACGCCATAGAACCATGGAATGGCCAAAACCTGTTTAAAAATTGTTAAAGCAATTATTTTAAAAAGTCATTTGCTTCCGAGATGTCTGCTTCCGACCTGTCCCTGCTTCCGAGGTGTCTGCTTCCAACCTTTCCTTGCTTCCGAGGTGTCCAGTTACCCACCCCTCACTCCCTGACATGCAGATTCCAAGGCTCCTATTTGCGATAACAGTCAGCGAGTGAAGGTGACACCCTTCATCATAATTACTGAGTTGATGTGGTTGTTTATTGCAGGTACTACCAGACTACAAGTGATGTCCTGACCTCAGTACGGAAAATGGAGGAGAGTCTGAAGAGGCTCAAGAAGGGTAAAAGTGGCAAGACGGGGGGTTCTAACGGTCCCTCGGACGACGACAAGATTCGGCTACAGCTGCTGCTGGACGTAAAGAGCTATGGACAACAAGTAAGAGTTAACTAACTACAGACAGATAATTCAAGATTTTGCACCCCTTTGTACAAGTATAGCTACATTGGGATTTGGGAATCACATACCGGTACCCATAAGAATTATTAAAATTGTTGGTAACAAAGTGAAGCGGGAAACATCTAATAGTGGTCCTTAAAGGGTTAACTGTGTGTGTACCATTGATCTTACAGATAGAGGAGACGGGGGTCACCACGGCACAGATTGAGGCATACGGCAAGTTACAGGACTTGGTGGAGAGCGCAAACAACGCAAACAGCACATCTTAAACACTCGCCTACTGCTGTTTGTTACCTTGTATCGAAAACACCTTTGTGTTGTTCTGACACAAGAAGCTGAACACATTGTGATATTTACTGTCTATAGGTGTATTATGAACCAATTGTCTGTTATGGATCAAAACATTAACAAATAATCATGTTTCTTATTAAAGTTTTCTCCTCTGGTTGGTCTCAGCAAGTAATAATGATTCGCGCGGGCTGTTAATAGTTGAATTTTACCCTTGAGTTTTCATGATACATGAGTAATGTCCTGGTGAGTAACTCGCCCGTGCTTCCTCTGTGTATCAGAACTTCAAAATTCAAAAAAAAGAGCCAGTGTGATGCACATAACAGTACTGGTGAGTTACTCGCGAGCACTACCGTGATGTATCATGACAATAAAAGAAGACCAACTTTTCAGACAGTCAAAGGGTTGTTTGTGACAATCTAAGCAGGGTTAACTTTTGGCATTACTTATACATTTGTAAAACACTGTATGATATAATCCTATTAAATGTTGCTTATAGAGTTGACTATTAAACGGTAACCAGTAATAAGATAACAGAAGCACTGCAGACCTACTTTGTCCACTTGTGGTGTACGTAGAATGTAGTTTGTACATAAGGGGCAGGACTTCCTGTACATGTATTTAGTAAGGTGTAAATGGACGGCTCTATTACTGCTGTACATGTACCACTTATAAGGTGCACCCTGTCTTGATGTCAGAACAGCTTAGCATAGTACCAATATGCCAGGTACTACAATCTCCTGTGTATAAGGCGCACATTATATGCTGGGTGTTAGTTCTACCTGGATCCACAAGGGGCACACCAAGACATTTCTTTTGATATATTACACTCCCCCTATGCCATGAATTAGGGGGGTCCGGGAGACCCTAGCTACACATAGCTTTTTGAATTTTGAAAATCTATTCAGTAGCACCAAAGATTTTTTTTAAACATATTCCAAAAATCTAGGGAGATTACGGGTGCTAAGGTAAACAGAAATGAAGCTGACATAGTGATTCAGCCTGTATTCGCTCCACAGAGTTGTCAGTGTTATGTTTTTTTCATTGGACATGAATTCGAGGCATCAACATGTCAGCTTTCACCCTGCAAGGGCCACAGGTGCCTAAAGGTTCATACCCATTTGTGGTCATGATGTAGCAATCAGCCTCGTTAAGTAACTCACCACCGCTGCATTCATGCATCATGAGGCACCATGTGGTGAGTAACTCACCAGTGCTGCATTCATGCATCATGAGGCACCACGTGGTGAGTAACTCACCACCTCTGCATTGATGCATCATGAGGCACTATGTGGCGAGTAACTCACCACCGCTGCATTCATGCATCATGAGGCACCATGTGGTGAGTAACTCACCAGTGCTGCATTGATGCATCATGAGGCACTATGTGGCGAGTAACTCACCACCGCTGCATTCATGCATCATGTGGCACCATGTGGTGAGTAACTCACCAGAGCTGCATTGATGCATCATGAGGCACCATGTGGTGAGTAACTCACCAGTGCTGCATTCATGCATCATGAGGCACTATGTGGTGAGTTACTCACCAGTGCTGCATTCATGCATCATGAGGCACTATGTGGTGAGTAACTCACCAGAGCTGCATTCATGCATCATGAGGCACCATGTGGTGAGTAACTCACCAGTGCTGCATTCATGCATCATGAGGCACCATGTGGTGAGTAACTCACCAGAGCTGCATTCATGCATCATGAGGCACTATGTGGTGAGTAACTCACCAGAGCTGCATTCATGCATCATGAGGCACCATGTGGTGAGTAACTCACCAGAGCTGCATTCATGCATCATGAGGCACAATGTGGTGAGTAACTCACCAGTGCTGCATTCATGCATCATGAGGCACTATGTGGTGAGTAACTCACCAGAGCTGCATTCATGCATCATGAGGCACCATGTGGTGAGTAACTCACCAGAGCTGCATTCATGCATCATGAGGCACAATGTGGTGAGTAACTCACCAGTGCTGCATTCATGCATCATGAGGCACTATGTGGTGAGTAACTCACCAGAGCTGCATTCATGCATCATGAGGCACCATGTGGTGAGTAACTCACCAGTGCTGCATTCATGCATCATGAGGCACCATGTGGTGAGTAACTCACCAGAGCTGCATTCATGCATCATGAGGCACAATGTGGTGAGTAACTCACCAGAGCTGCATTCATGCATCATGAGGCACAATGTGGTGAGTAACTCACCAGTGCTGCATTCATGCATCATGCATCATGCTGATGACCTGTGGGAGGCTATCAACCCTGTCTTGGTGTATGAAAGTAGCCGTGATGAATCACCTACTCAGGCTGCATTCATGCATCATGAAGACCCATGAGTGTAATTAAAGAGTCCTTGTAGGGTGACACGTTGTGGACAAAGAGTCCTTGTAGGGTGACACATTGTGGACAAAGAGTCCTTGTAGGGTGACACATTGTGGACAAAGAGTCCTTGTAGGGTGACACATTGTGGACAAAGAGTCCTTGTAGGGTGACACATTGTGGACAAAGAGTCCTTGTAGGGTGACACATTGTGGGCAAAGAGTCCTTGTAGGCTGACACGTTGTGGACAAAGAGTCCTTGTAGGGTGACACGTTTTGGACAGAGTCCTTGTAGGGTGACACGTTGTGGACAAAGCCCTTGTAGGGTGACACGTTGTGGACAAAGAGTGCTTGTAGGGTGACACGTGGACAAATCCCTTGTAGGGTGACACATGGACAAAGAGTCCTTGTAGGGTGACACATGGACAAAGAGTCCTTGTAGGGTGACACGTTGTGGACAAAGAGTCCTTGTAGGGTGACATGTTGTGGACAAAGCCCTTGTAGGGTGACACATGGACAAAGAGTCCTTGTAGGGTGACACATGGACAAAGAGTCCTTGTAGGGTGACACGTTGTGGACAAAGAGTCCTTGTAGGGTGACATGTTGTGGACAAAGCCCTTGTAGGGTGACACATGGACAAAGAGTCCTTGTAGGGTGACACGTTGTGGACAAAGAGTCCTTGTAGGGTGACACGTTGTGGACAAAGTCTTTGTAGGCTGACATGTTGTGGACAAAGAGTCCTTGTAGGCTGACACATTGTGGGCAAAGAGTCCTTGTAGGCTGACACGTTGTGGACAAAGAGTCCTTGTATGCTGACACATTGTGGACAAAGAGTCCTTGTAGGGTGACACATTGTGGACTGTATATAAAGGGTGTGTATATTGTATGTAGATGTGGGGGACGTGCTGGAGCACAGGGGGTATTAATACATGATTTACTTATGGAAAATAAAATGTGTAAAGTACAACTACTGAGTTGTTAAGTATATTTATATGGATTTCGTATTAGATGTACTTACCACACAGTAGATTTAAGAAAATCTAAAAGGTATTTATAGGTTGATGAGAGTTTGGTTGGGCTAAAAAAGAAATAGAAACTGTTGATTCTTTCAATATTAGCAAAGAGAGGGGTGTGCCCATTCACGGTGAATAGACCGCTTATAATGACTATTGATACACAGAGCCAGTCACTACAGAAATAACAATGTTTATTTACACTCAAATCAAATCTCCAAACAGGCAGTTATTCTATTGGTGATAAATTCTAGGAAATCTCAGAACGACAGAAAATTGAAAACTTATGATACGGTATATGATGCATAAGGAGAGATCAACATTTCCTGTTACATTGGTGCATCCATCGTCTCCTAAGACTGTTTCATATTCTATAAATTGATCAACATTAATTCATTTACCTTTTTTTCCCGACTCAATACTTTTTTCCTTGTTATTTTTTTTTTCATTTTAGTCTTTTTGTTTTGTTATCAATATAGTGTTCACAATAGACAGTTCAAAGCATCATATATGATCTACACTACAAAACCAACAGATCTAGAATGATTGACAAGTTTGGTGAGAAAACTTAGGCAGCTTGTTTCGTTCAGATCAGTTTGCAGCTGAGAAAGATATGAACACATAGCTGTGAATGTACCGTAGGAGTACCCATTGGTCGACATGAAGCACCAATGAAGTACTGGCTAGTATATCGACCACTTCTGGTCGGCACGATATATGGATGCAGCCCCGGCCAGTTACATTCATGCACCACGACAACCAGTGGACAGCCTTCAAAAGGATAAGATAAGGACTTTTTATTGCATCATGATGAGTTATAGAGGAAATACCTCGCCCTTTTGGTTACTGTCCTGCTAACAATTGTAGCATCATGACCGCAAAATAGAAAATCTATGTGATACCCAAAAATTACAGACGTACGGCCTCACCACATACTAGGAATTTACACTCTTAAAGAACAATTGGATTACATTTCAATAAGGCCTTAATTGCAAGCCAATATTTAACATCCCCACCCCAAGCAACCCCGCCCCATACAACAAATAATTTGTCCCTATGTATGAGCATAATTTCTCTGGGTTGACCTCTGAATCGAGAATATCTTATTTACATAAACAGGGGTGTGAAATACCAAAACACATTTAGGCTGAAGTGCACTGAACAGCCTTGTTAAGATTTGTCTTTACATTACAAAAAAGTGATTCAAATGGTCAAATAGTAACAGTATAACACTTTCTGATTTATAGGGAGGCCAAAAAATACCTTTGGGATACTAGAATTTGTTAATTTGGGATGATGTTATTTTTCTGGTGAGCTTGAAAAAGGCTGAAATCCGCCTTTAGGCTGAGATTTCACACCCCTGATAAACCCTGAACCAACATAACAATTATACATATCACAAGTCCATATTGACATAAACTTTGATAAAGCCGGCAGCCCTCAGTGCACAGACATGGCTCCATAGCGAAGCTCCTTCTCAAACTGCTCGGTGGTGAATGTTCCGTCTATCCGCTCACAGTTCTCATTAAACACAGAGTATGCGCTGGGTTGGGCCTTGTCTCTTGTCCCAGACTCCATACTGGTGTAGACAAAGTAGAACAGAGACACAATGAAGAAGACGCAGCCGAACTGAAGCTCGATAAAAAGTCCCCACAAGATCAACCACAGGAGGCCCTTCAGGACACGGGGCCCATTGAGGAGGCGGCCGTCATGTAGTAAGAAGCATGAGAGGAAGCCATGTCGGGGGCCAGCGTTTGGTGTAAGTAGGTCTTTGTGTGGTGATACACTGTCGCTATTTGGTGATGTGTCGTCTCTGTGTGGGACTTTGTCTGATGTGGGAGGCCGTGTAACATCACCGTCATTCTGAAAAAGAATTTCAAATCAGTGTAAGCCCCACAAGGTTGACTGATCATTATTCAAGCCGGGATTCTATACCTCCAGCAACTTTAGGGAGTGGTCATTATTTATCAACAGGGGGGGTGGTGGGTTTTTGCACAGATGCGTGGAAATTTTTTTACGCCCCCCCCCTCGACAGCAGTCAAAATTGTTTGCGCCCTCTCCGCGCCTCTAGAGTTTTCGCGCCCCTCTTTGATCTATAGTAGTGCGCTGGCTTTTTTGCTAAAAAGAGGGTGAATTTTTTTAGCCTCCCCCTCAAGACGGGTCAAAATTTTTTTAGCCCCCCCTCCTCGGGAGGGGTCTGCAAATTTTACGTCCCCCCTCAAACCCACCCTCTCCCCCTGTTGATAAATAATGACCACTCCCTTAGCCTTCAATATTCAGCCTTCAGGGCCACGCCCCCTAGGCTAGCCTACTCCCCCATCATCTATTTAATGTATTAATGGAATACCCGGTACTAAATACATACACAGCATATGTTCTATCTTAATTTCCAATACACATAACATACTATGATGAAAATTGAAGGTACTCAACATTCTAACTTTGTCTTTTGTGTATTGATAGATTTAATATTTAATGACAGCTGACACCCACTTTTTGAAGTTTTTCAGTGTGACTGTGAGATGAGTCTTCCCGAGACTGAGTTTGTGTCATCCCCTGCTGGCCGCCCTCCTTGTTTTTACCCCTTGATCTCAACACAGAGAAAGTCTTGGTGAATATAGAACTCTTGTCTTTTGACTCTTTTTCCTTCTGGGCTGCCTTTTTAGCTCTATAGGCTGCCAACTGATCGTTAATCGACATAATTTTAGTGAAACGTTGCAGGAAATCTTGTTTACGGAAGTTACTTTTTGCTTGTGACATTACATTCAAAATACTAGGCGCGAATACCAGCAAAGAAAAGCTTTCACGCCTTTTCTGCGAAGAGCTCCAAGAAAGGTCAAGGACGTTCAGAAAAACAGAAAACAGGGAAACGGGGCGGACGTAACTAGGTAGATTTTGCTTATAATTAACACATTTTCCAACATTTTCTAATGTCGCTAGACTAAGTAAGGATAATTCTATCTAATTGTAATTATCGTAATCTTCATTAACCATAGAAAACGCTGCTTTAAGCCAGTTTCTGGGAGACTTTTCAGAACCGGAAGGAGTCGCCACAACGTAAACAAATTTTGGGTCGCGTTGAAACAGGATTTTCCTTGGATTTGTTGATGACTGTCACGGATTAGTCACAGGTCACACATGTATGACTATGAGTTCTGTGCGTTTCCTAGGGCTTGGCTGTTAATGTCAATATCCTCTGACGATCTGTTGCTGTGTTGCCCAGTAGTGTACAGTTGCCTGTGTCTGTCTCTTTAAACACACCCCCTCACTGATAGGGACCCCAGCAAAAAATGGAATCTGTTAGATACCACAGTTGATTAGTTCTTTTGGATAGAGCCTGGACAGGGAAATCTAAATCTTTTGGAATTTTGTTTCTATCTATCATAGAACCGGAGATATGATGAAATATATGTCGGTAAATCCAAGCCAAGATTTGCTACCCATACATTTCTATTATAATGGAGCTTAAAGGTTGTGACCAAAGAGATCCAAAATCTAGGGTTTTCCAAAACTAGGCAGTTACCTTGTATTTCAAGACTTTATCACATTAAACTTATCTAATGAGCAATGGACAGATCTTGAGAAAAGAAGTGGATTTGCTTTTTAAATGAAATCTCTATGTCAATTTTAAGTGGAATTATGACCGATCGAAGGTATCAAATCAGCCCCAAAATTCTGCCATAGTTAAGAGTTTAATTTGGATCCAATTATGTGATCAAGCAAGATTAATCCAATGTAGACTAGGTCACTAAAATGATTATTTTGGGTAATTTTCTTTTCATATAAGCAATACATACCCTCAAGAATGTAAATAATGATACATTTTATCATAATCAAACAATGTAAGAGCAAATTTTAGATGTCATATTTTCCCTCAAACTGCACGCTCTGACAGAACCACGACAGAATATCGTCTGTGACTCAGGATATTTGAATGATCATGATTTCCAGTTAAATTGTCATAAAAACTTCATTTAAAAAGCAAAACCACTTATTTTTATCACAGCTATCAATTTCTCACCATATAAAATGCATACAACAAGGTTTTAATTGATAGGTAAGTGCCCAACATGGGGGAGGTTGGGACAAGTGTTCAGAGATAATCTCACCCAAAAGGTTTGCAGGGTCTGTCAAACATACTGCAGCCCTTTAGAAAAGGAAAAGCTAGACATATTCTTGATCATTTTTAACCATAGAACAGGTGGGAACCATTTATTTTTAGGTGCTCTGTGATCTTCTTATCATAAAATGGTTCCAAACTTTTGGTTGAACTTCAATGGGGTCAAAGGCAACATTCCCTGCTTTCAATCTTAAATAAAGAATATTCATTTTAAAGATCTAGCCAAGCCTGTTAAAATGAGCCCTTGTTTGTTAAGATCCTCCAGTAAATAGCTTCAAAATAAGCTTGTAAAGAAAGGGGAGTTTAACACTCCCCAGTTTCAGCTTTATCACAGTTTCACACCTCTACTGTAGCAGTCTCACGCACTGGGGCACTTTTTTAAAAATTCCAAAAATCCTAGATGGATATGTATGTGACCTATTTAATCAAGTAGTCAAATGACCTTTTGACCTTGACCTTTGACCTAGATCTTACTCTCGGAGGTCAATGAGCTTCCCATTCAATCAACAAAATCCTTTGAGAGCATGGGAGACCTGTAAAAGGTTGTTAAAGAGCACTCCCTGACAGAAGAGGTTCTACAGCAGTGTCTGGGGAGTCTGCCTAGACCCCCTGCACAGCTTTCACTGCAACTCCATAAGGGGCGCCCCTAGCGGATTCTGGGGTCACTATCACTGAGTGACTGACTGTGACTGTCACTGACACTGTCAGTAGGCACTTGCATAAAATTTGGAAAATGATTAAAAATGTAGGCCTTAAAGTTAAATCATTTCAATGACAGTTTTTCAAATCTATTTGAATCATCCTCCTATCTTATAAAGATCCAGAGAAATCCACCGTTCTCCTAGTCACTCTCGTGACTAGGAGAGTCAGACGATATTCAGTCTACAGTTGTCCACAGTTGAGCTGGATCAGCCACTGTGATGACAATCTACTGCGCAGGCAGGCAGTGCAGTCAATGTTTACCCTCCAAGAGGCCCACTCATGTGCATTCAGCGGCAGAATACATGAATATTTCAGCTCTCTACAGGGAATATTCCTCCTTGACCTACAGTTTAGCCCTTCAAATGGTTAATCAAGAACATAATATCCAGTTCCCGGAGGTGTCCCAACTTTCTCCAACTCACATTATTTCATCATACAGTAATATTCCTTTACAACGAACTACTTGGGACAAGCAAAAAAATTCGTTGTAAACAAAATTCGTAGTACCAAACATACCATTTCAGAGGGGAGCAAATGGGCAGGGGAGAAGCTTCAACACCTACACTTACTTCCCTTTGATATTACTGACCTCTATGGACACTAAGATGGGCAGGGGAGATGCCCTGATACCTATAACTTCTTTCTGATGTCAACCAACACTAAGAAAAAAAAAAGAAGGTTTTTGTTAAAATTACTTTGTTATTCAGAGGCAGAGGAAGCAAATTTTGATGGATCTGATTTTAGCCTCAGGCTCCAATTTCCCTATCCCATCACCTTATTGATCAAATTTTTTATAAGGGGGAAACTTTTGGATTATTGGAGATCTTGTTATGATGTCTTGGGAAAATTGTGGATGGGGCCCAGACCTATTCAAGATGTCCTTACACAAGACCCTCACCCCCCTCATCCCCCCTCTATGTTATGCCCGCACACAGGCGCAGGTAGACGGGAGAGATGTCCATACACAAGCCCCTCACCCCCTATCATCAAGAAGCCCTATCACAACCCCAACACCTCTCAGATCTCCCGTACCCCCCCCCCCACACACACACGTTTAGAACATGAAGGTAATCAGGAGTATAAGCCCTATCACATCCCCTAACACCTCTCAGATCTCCCGTACCCCCCCCCCCACACACACACACACATTTAGAACATAAAGGTAATCGGGAGTATAAGCCCTATCACACCCCCTAACACCTCTCAGATCTCCCGTACCCCCCCCCCCCCACACACACACACATTTAGAACATAAAGGTAATCGGGAGTATAAGCCCTATCACACCCCCTAACACCTCTCAGATCTCCCGTACCTCCACAGGTTTAGAACATGAAGGTAGTCGGGAGTAGAAGCCCTATCACACCCCCTAACACCTCTCAGATCTCCCGTACCTCCACAGGTTTAGAACATGAAGGTAGTCGGGAGTAGAAGCCCTATCACACCCCCTAACACCTCTCAGATCTCCCGTACCTCCACAGGTTTAGAACATGAAGGTAGTCGGGAGTAGAAGCCCTATCACACCCCCTAACACCTCTCAGATCTCCCGTACCTCCACAGGTTTAGAACATGAAGGTAGTCGGGAGTAGAAGCCCTATCACACCCCCTAACACCTCTCAGATCTCCCGTACCTCCACAGGTTTAGAACATGAAGGTAGTCGGGAGCAGAAGCCCTATCACACCCCCTAACACCTCTCAGATCTCCCGTACCTCCACAGGTTTAGAACATGAAGGTAGTCGGGAGTAGAAGCCCTATCACACCCCCTAACACCTCTCAGATCTCCCGTACCTCCACAGGTTTAGAACATGAAGGTAGTCGGGAGTAGAAGCCCTATCACACCCCCTAACACCTCTCAGATCTCCCGTACCTCCACAGGTTTAGAACATGAAGGTAGTCGGGAGCAGAAGCCCTATCACACCCCCTAACACCTCTCAGATCTCCCGTACCTCCACAGGTTTAGAACATGAAGGTAATCGGGAGTATAAGCCCTATCACACCCCCTAACACCTCTCAGATCTCCCGTACCTCCACAGGTTTAGAACATGAAGGTAGTCGGGAGTAGAAGCCTTGTCACACCCCCTAACACCTCTCAGATCTCCCGTACCTCCACAGGTTTAGAACATGAAGGTAATCGGGAGTATAAGCCCTATCACACCCCCTAACACCTCTCAGATCTCCCGTACCTCCACAGGTTTAGAACATGAAGGTAGTCGGGAGTAGAAGCCTTGTCACACCCCCTAACACCTCTTAGATCTTCCTACTCTTTCTCACACTCGGGGTGAGAGGGAGGAAACGGCCAAAAAAAAGGGTCTAGCTTCCTTTGAAGTCATTGTAATGCCAGGCTCTTTTTTATAAGCTACACAAAATTCGTTGTAAAAGATTTCAGGCCATGTGTACTTCGTTGTAAGGGGATTCATTTACTATAGAAATGTATGGGAGTGATTTGGGACAAGATGATTTGTTTGTTATAACTGAAAATTCGTTGTAACCGGATTCGTTGTAGCAGAATTTTACTATATTCCCTATTACTTGAGTTCTCATACCATCAACAATTAGATAGTTCATATCTCAAGACCCCAACCACCCTCTAGTCCAAATATTAAGGACAGGAGAGCCTTTAGAGTGACATAGGATCCCCAGAGGCTCTGAGAAAATGCATAACCAAACCAGGACCTATGCGAGAGAGCGGCACTCATTTATACAAGTGCCTACTTTGCCAGGTCCCTAGCAACCAGAGATGCAGCTTGCACACACGGTTTACAACATCCCGGTCTTTTAATGGCCACAAAATGCATCATGCCCATTGGTCGTCATGATGCACCAATGATGTGCTGGCGAGTCTACTCACCAGCACTTCATTGGTGCATCATGTCGACCCACTGGGAGTGTATCAGCCCCGTAGGGCTGCCAATACCGGTAGTATGCATGAATGTAGCCCTGGTAAGTTAGTCACCAGGACTACATTGATACATGATGATAACCAGTGGACGTGATACATGAATGTAACCCTGGTAAGTTTTACCAGGACTACATTGATACATGATGATAACCAGTGGACGTGATACATGAATGTAACCCTGGTAAGCTTTACCAGGACTACATTGATACATGATGATAACCAGTGGACGTGATACATGAATGTAACCCTGGTAAGTTAGTCACCAGGACTACATTGATACATGATGATAACCAGTGGACGTGATACATGAATGTAGCCCTGGTAAGTTTTACCAGGACTACATTGATACATCATGATAACCAGTGGACGTGATACATGAATGTAACCCTGGTAAGTTTTACCAGGACTACATTGATACATGATGATAACCAGTGGACGTGATACATGAATGTAACCCTGGTAAGTTTTACCAGGACTACATTGATACATGATGATAACCAGTGGACGTGATACATGAATGTAGCCCTGGTAAGTTAGTCACCAGGACTACATTGATACATGATGATAACCAGTGGACGTAATACATGAATGTAACCCTGGTAAGTTTTACCAGGACTACATTGATACATCATGATAACCAGTGGACGTGATACATGAATGTAACCCTGGTAAGTTTTACCAGGACTACATTGATACATGATGATAACCAGTGAACGTGATACATGAATGTAACCCTGGTAAGTTAGTCACCAGGACTACATTGATACATGATGATAACCAGTGGACGTGATACATGAATGTAGCCCTGGTAAGTTAGTCACCAGGACTACATTGATACATGATGATAACCAGTGGACGTGATACATGAATGTAACCCTGGTAAGTTAGTCACCAGGATTACATTGATACATGATGATAACCAGTGGACGTGATACATGAATGTAACCCTGGTAAGTTAGTCACCAGGACTACATTGATACATGATGATAACCAGTGGACGTGATACATGAATGTAACCCTGGTAAGTTAGTCACCAGGACTACATTGATACATCATGATAACCAGTGGACGTGATACATGAATGTAGCCCTGGTAAGTTTTACCAGGACTACATTGATACATGATGATAACCAGTGGACGTGATACATGAATGTAACCCTGGTAAGTTTTACCAGGACTACATTGATACATCATGATAACCAGTGGACGTGATACATGAATGTAACCCTGGTAAGTTAGTCACCAGGACTACATTGATACATCATGATAACCAGTGGACGTGATACATGAATGTAACCCTGGTAAGTTAGTCACCAGGACTACATTGATACATGATGATAACCAGTGGACGTGATACATGAATGTAACCCTGGTAAGCTTTACCAGGACTACATTGATACATGATGATAACCAGTGGACGTGATACATGAATGTAACCCTGGTAAGTTAGTCACCAGGACTACATTGATACATCATGATAACCAGTGGACGTGATACATGAATGTAGCCCTGGTAAGTTTTACCAGGACTACATTGATACATGATGATAACCAGTGGACGTGATACATGAATGTAACCCTGGTAAGTTTTACCAGGACTACATTGATACATCATGATAACCAGTGGACGTGATACATGAATGTAACCCTGGTAAGTTAGTCACCAGGACTACATTGATACATGATGATAACCAGTGGACGTGATACATGAATGTAACCCTGGTAAGTTAGTCACCAGGACTACATTGATACATCATGATAACCAGTGGACGTGATACATGAATGTAACCCTGGTAAGTTTTACCAGGACTACATTGATACATGATGATAACCAGTGGACGTGATACATGAATGTAACCCTGGTAAGTTTTACCAGGACTACATTGATACATCATGATAACCAGTGGACGTGATACATGAATGTAACCCTGGTAAGTTAGTCACCAGGACTACATTGATACATGATGATAACCAGTGGACGTGATACATGAATGTAACCCTGGTAAGTTAGTCACCAGGACTACATTGATACATCATGATAACCAGTGGACGTGATACATGAATGTAACCCTGGTAAGTTTTACCAGGACTACATTGATACATGATGATAACCAGTGGACGTGATACATGAATGTAACCCTGGTAAGTTTTACCAGGACTACATTGATACATCATGATAACCAGTGGACGTGATACATGAATGTAACCCTGGTAAGTTAGTCACCAGGACTACATTGATACATGATGATAACCAGTGGACGTGATACATGAATATGTTAGCAGTCTATTTAAGGTGCTAAATCTGTAGACTATACCTGATACATCTTACACCAGGCCGCCTAGATGGGAAGTATAATATCTCCCACTAGCATCTTGTCCCCCTGCCCCCCCCCCCTGCTTTCCACGCCCATGAGTAATAGTACCTCACATATACGGCGACCCCGCATAAACATTGCACCCTAAATTGAAAAAAGCTCTAAGGCTGATAGAGCTAGTCACAGTGAAGCATTTATATAGAAAGTGAAATTACTGCCGCTGGAAGTTTAATAAGCTCAAACTAATCCACTTAAATTGAGGCCACTGAGTAACTGGTTTACTCAACTGAAGTAAAACTAGTTCACTGTGGTCCAGAGCAGTTTCTTGTTGGCTCCTCATGATGTAAAACCATTCCTTTCCCACATTAATATCAATGTAAAGTTGAAGCTGAACTCCTACTCTGAGGTGAAGTGGACTTTGACTACATAAAACCTTGTGTATAAGACTGGGATTAGGGACCATGTCCGAGTTCACTTGAGGATTCCATGACCAGCCCACACCCAGCAAGAAGCTCATAGTTGTAGATTTCACATTGCTACTAGTATAGAACAAAGTCAATCATCTCAACCTGCGGGCGCTTCACATGAACTCTGTAAGGGCCATTGATGCATCAATGCATCATGCCCATTGGTCAGCATGATGCACCAATGAAGTGCTGGCGAGACTGCACGCCATGCCTTCATTAGAGCATCATGCCGACCCTACGTGAGTTTGTCTATCACCCAGGTCTGCATTGATGCATCATGACGACCAATGGGCATGATGCACTCTTGCACTAGTGGCTCTGAAAGGGTTAACTTAAACTAAAAGTATAAAACTTTGTACTTGTACAGGAGGATGTCGTCGCACAGATACCGCGCTCATGAACAGGAGACTGACTTTGGGCCCGAGGGCCGCTACAGCAACCGCTCACCGCCACGAGGTAAGGGACTTTGTTAGTGTGATCTATCACAGAAAACATTCCTCTCAGTTAATATTCAAAAACCATTAGCGTAAATTGCCGTATATAAGCCGCGGTATACGCGCAGTACATGAGGTACTAAGGTAGTACTTTGGCACCCCTTGATGTATTTGTAGTGAATTAGAGTTAACCCTTAAATGACTGCAAGGCACCTACAGGATTCATGTGTGTCAGTAGTAAAGCAGTTAACCCTTTAATGACAGCCTGTAATGTAGTAGAATTAACCCTTATCTTTATAATGGGTTAACACTTCGCTCCCATCAGTTTATGTGCAGTGAGTCTGTTGACAGTTATCAGCATGGTCCACTTAAGGGTAAAACTCCATGGAACTGTCTGGGGAGCGGCTTATATGAGGGTTCGGCACATACGAGAGAATTTACGGTACACATGAATTTACAGGAGACGCAATAGGCCCTACTCAGCCACCACACGTATGTACCAACGTAAAACCTCACATATATAAGTCATTACTTACACATGAGGATAGGCCCTAGCTGCCCCTTATTGGATGTTCCTAAAGTTAGCGATCCATCTTATTTCACATTAGGTTACCATAAATTTCCCGCTAAACATAAACATCCTGCTGCTTATATACTGATACGCGAGTATCTAACCCTACAATACAGTATACATTTTCAGCCCTTGTCCATATACTCTTTTTAACCTTTCCTTCCACTCAGTTTGCGCCATATATGCAGTGTTTTAAAGTAGGGGAGTATATGTTTTAAAGTTTTTTGTTTACTGGTAGTTTCAAAGCCCTGATACTTTACCTCATTATTTGTATATTTTGTTACCGTAAAACCCCGCGTATAAGCTGCATCTTTTATAGACCATTTCAGACCCCTAGTGCGGCTTATAGGATGTTCCTAAACTCAGGGTGTGGCTTATAGGATGTTCCTAAACTCAGGGTGCGGCTTATAGCATTGTCCTTAACTCAGGGTGCGGCATATAGCATTGTCCTTAACTCAGGGTGTGGCTTATAGCATTGTCCTGTACTCAGGGTGCGACTTATAGCATTGTCCTGTACTCAGGGTGTGGCTTATAGGATGTACCTAAACTGAGGGTGCGGCTTATAGAATGTACCTAAACTCAGGGTGCGGCTTATAGCATGTTCCTAAACTCAGGGTGCGGCTTATAGCATGTTCCTAAACTCAGGTTGCGGCTTATAGGATGTTCCTTAACTCAGGTTGCGGCTTATAGAATGTTCCTAAACTCAGGGTGCGGCTTATAGCATGTTCCTAAACTCAGGTTGCGGCTTATAGGATGTTCCTTAACTCAGGTTGCGGCTTATAGAATGTTCCTAAACTCAGGGTGCGGCTTATAGGATGTACCTAAACTGAGGGTGCGGCTTATAGCATGTTCCTAAACTCAGGTTGCGGCTTACGCCATATTCAATGGGGGGGGGGTTGGAATACGATCCTCGCTTATTCAGCGGCACCATTTTGAAATTTATACAGAGCTAATTTGTTTCGTATTTAGGTATGGTTATTAGAAGTTTTACGGTAAAACAATGATTGAACTAGTTAAATAATATGTTATGAATTGTTTAAGGTATATCTATGTATTAGCGCCATGTTAAAAAAGAAGATATTGTCCTGCGCAAGGAACATTTATATCGAAACTAAAAGCAGCGGCTAGCTCTGTATCACGTGACCTACTTCGTCGAGCAAGGTGTCATGGCGGATCAAAACGGTAATATGCAGAGTAACATGTTTGTGATGTGGTATGTGTTTATATCTATTATTACGGTAATATGCAGAGTAACATGTTTGTGATGTGGTATGTGTTTATATCTATTATTACGGTAATATACAGAGTAACATGTTTGTGATGTGGTATTGGTTTATATCTATTATTATGGTAATATACAGAGTAACATGTTTGTGATGTGGTATGTGTTTATATCTATTATTACGGTAATATACAGAGTAACATGTTTGTGATGTGGTATTGGTTTATATCTATTATTACGGTAATATACAGAGTAACATGTTTGTGATGTGGTATGTGTTTATATCTATTATTACGGTAATATACAGAGTAACATATTTGTGATGTGGTATGTGTTTATATCTATTATTACGGTAATATACAGAGTAACATATTTGTGATGTGGTATTGGTTTATATCTATTATTACGGTAATATACAGAGTAACATGTTTGTGATGTGGTATTGGTTTATATCTATTATTACGGTAATATACAGAGTAACATGTTTGTGATGTGGTATTGGTTTATATCTATTATTACGGTAATATACAGAGTAACATGTTTGTGATGTGGTATGTGTTTATATCTATTATTACGGTAATATACAGAGTAACATGTTTGTGATGTGGTATTGGTTTATATCTATTATTACGGTAACATACAGAGTAACATGTTTGTGATGTGGTATGTGTTTATATCTATTATTACGGTAATATACAGAGTAACATGTTTGTGATGTGGTATTGGTTTATATCTATTATTACGGTAATATACAGAGTAACATGTTTGTGATGTGGTATTGGTTTATATCTATTATTACGGTAATATACAGAGTAACATGTTTGTGATGTGGTATTGGTTTATATCTATTATTACGGTAATATACAGAGTAACATGTTTGTAATGTGGTATGTGTTTATATCTATTATTACGGTAACATACAGAGTAACATGTTTGTAATGTGGTATGTGTTTATATCTATTATTACGGTAATATACAGAGTAACATGTTTGTAATGTGGTATTGGTTTATATCTATTATTACGGTAATATACAGAGTAACATGTTTGTAATGTGGTATGTGTTTATATCTATTATTACGGTAACATACAGAGTAACATGTTTGTAATGTGGTATTGGTTTATATCTATTATTACGGTAATATAAAGAGTAACATGTTTGTGATGTGGTATTGGTTTATATCTATTATTACGGTAATATACAGAGTAACATGTTTGTGATGTGGTATTGGTTTATATCTATTATTATGGTAATATACAGAGTAACATGTTTGTGATGTGGTATTGGTTTATATCTATTATTACGGTAATATACAGAGTAACATGTTTGTAATGTGGTATGTGTTTATATCTATTATTACGGTAACATACAGAGTAACATGTTTGTAATGTGGTATTGGTTTATATCTATTATTACGGTAATATAAAGAGTAACATGTTTGTGATGTGGTATTGGTTTATATCTATTATTACAGTAATATACAGAGTAACATGTTTGTGATGTGGTATTGGTTTATATCTATTATTACGGTAATATACAGAATAACATGTTTGTGATGTGGTATTGGTTTATATCTATTATTACGGTAATATAGAGTAACATGTTTGTGATGTGGTATTGGTTTATATCTATTATTACGGTAACATACAGAGTAACATGTTTGTAATGTGGTAATGGTTTATATCTATTATTACGGTAATATACAGAGTAACATGTTTGTAATGTGGTAATGGTTTATATCTATTATTACAGTAATATACAGAGTAACATGTTTGTGATGTGGTATTGGTTTATATATATTATTACGGTAATATACAGAGTAACATGTTTGTGATGTGGTATTGGTTTATATCTATTATTACGGTAATATACAGAATAACATGTTTGTGATGTGGTATTGGTTTATATCTATTATTACGGTAATATACAGAGTAACATGTTTGTGATGTGGTATTGGTTTATATCTATTATTACGGTAATATACAGAGTAACATGTTTGTGATGTGGTATTGGTTTATATCTATTATTACAGTAATATACAGAGTAACATGTTTGTGATGTGGTATTGGTTTATATCTATTATTACGGTAATATACAGAGTTACATGTTTGTGATGTGGTATGTGTTTATATCTATTATTACGGTAATATACAGAGTAACATGTTTGTGATGTGGTATTGGTTTATATCTATTATTACGGTAACATACAGAGTAACATGTTTGTGATGTGGTATGTGTTTATATCTATTATTACAGTAATATACAGAGTAACATGTTTGTGATGTGGTATTGGTTTATATCTATTATTACGGTAATATACAGAGTAACATGTTTGTGATGTGGTATTGGTTTATATCTATTATTACGGTAATATACAGAGTAACATGTTTGTGATGTGGTATTGGTTTATATCTATTATTACGGTAATATACAGAGTAACATGTTTGTGATGTGGTATTGGTTTATATCTATTATTACAGTAATATACAGAGTTACATGTTTGTGATGTGGTATTGGTTTATATCTATTATTACGGTAATATGCAGAGTAACATGTTTGTAATGTGGTATGTGTTTATATCTATTATTACGGTAATATACAGAGTAACATGTTTGTGATGTGGTATTGGTTTATATCTATTAGCACACAAATACTTTGTGAGGAGATTATGTCCCTTATACCCGTGTGGTGGGTGGGGGGGGAGGGGAGGGGATTATATATACATATATATGTATAAACATGTACAGTCTCTATTCTATTCTACTTATACTCATAGGCCAAACATAGTACTAATTTGTTTCATGTACCTTGACCCGACTGGGTTGAATTTGACTTTTTTTTCTATTTTGCATTTTGAAAAGAAGGTTCTCCTTAGTGTTCCGTCTGTCCTTTTGTTAAGAAGTAGAAGAAGATTTGAAAAAAAAAATTGTTATCTGTGTGCAAGGTTAAAGTTTTAGATGAATTTATGATATTCTTTTTCAAATACAGAGATCAGAAAGCAGTAGTGGTGATAGTCTCTTATTTTAGCTGATAGGGAGAAGAGAGTTGGCACCAATGAACAAAATAAAACCCTATGGTGTGACAAAATGTGTTATTAATGTACAAAAAATGAATCTGAAAATAAAAAAGAAGGAATTAATTGATATTTGGATATCTGTTGGCCCCTACACAAAAATACTGAAAGCACTGGTCAGCCTTTCCTGTTACAAGAACCACAGTTCTATACATACCGTCCTGACTGGTCAGTGGTAGTGGGTTTTGAGTCATGGCCAGCTTTTATTAATAACTGCTCCTAGTTAACAGCAGTCAGTACCAAGGGTCCCCGCGGGAGACGCGAGCACCGACCCCAACCACTGTATGTTGTTTTTATATTTATCAGCTATTACTAATGTAACTTTGAGTACAATGTTAGTGAGTAGGTGAGCGTGGACACAGAGTGAGTCAGTGTGAGGGAGTAGGTTTAACAGTGTCCGTGGAATACATACCACTATGGATATAGAGTCATTTATGGAGGACTCGGACAGTCGCAGTGTAGACCAAATCAGTATGACAGGTAAAGGTGTCAAACCGATGATCAGACGTTACTGAATGTGGTCTATTATGGAGGTTTACGGATACGTAATATGGCTCATGTAGGACGTGTGGATGAAAACGCCGTCTTGGATATACCATAATGTTATAGTGTTTGTAAAGCGGGCCGGTGTATAAGGCGCACCCTGCGGTGGATGAATTGGGGAGTGATTTAGAGCAGTATAATTCTGTGATTGTGATGCTGCATATTAGCCTGCCTATAAGGTGCACCCCGTGTATAAGGCACATACAGTAAATGGTAACAATGGCTGATTTAAACTAAGGGGCACGGGGGTGTGTAGTTAAGTGTTGACTTTCCTCTGTTAGGCATACCATTTAGCTAAAAATGGAGGCTACGTAAGGGTGCGCCCCCTCCTTTTCATATTCTGGATCCGCCACTGCCTTGTGGAGGGGCCTGATTTAGATCAGCCAAAGAGTTTAATACCGTGGTCGTACACTGCCTATAAGGCGCACCCTGAGTGGAATGAAATGCTGTAAGAAGACGTGGGGCTTGGTTTTTGCCCCATCAGTGGACGTGATGCGTTGATACATTATCGGCCTTTGAGTGTTAAAATGTTAAAAAGGGGCAGGAGGCAGATCTATCAAAGAGAGTATTAATCCCAGGAAGCAGTTTAAGAATTCTCGTATTGTCAGTACACAGGATTATTACATCACACGGGCGGTATAATGAGGATTAGCGGGATTATCCACCCACCACTCAATAACACTTGGTGATTGGATTCTTAGCGGAACGTGCCTGTGTTATACTTTGTCACAGCACTAAATAATTATTTGGGGAAATTTTCCTCTGTGTGTGTGGGGGAGAGGGGTCCTACCTTAGATTTCTAAAATATTTTTTGCCTGTGGTAGTGTGCAGTTTATCGCCAAAAATCACACAGCGATAATACCACAGTTTACCTTCTTTACAGTAGCACCTTGTGCATAAGGTGCGGTTTATAGGTAAGTAACAAACCAGGCGCCCCTCGTAGTGTTCTATGTATGCCTTATAGGTTAAGGTGCGGCTTATAGGTAAGTAACAAACCAGGTGCCCCTCGTAGTCTTCTATGTATGCCTTATAGTGCAGCTTATAGGTAAGTAACAAACCAGGCGCCCCTCGTAGTGTTCTATGTATGCCTTATAGGTTAAGGTGCGGCTTATAGGTAAGTAACAAACCAGGCGCCCCTCGTAGTGTTCTATGTATGCCTTATAGTGCGGCTTATAGGTAAGTAACAAACCAGGCGCCCCTCGTAGTCTTCTATGTATGCCTTATAGTGCAGCTTATAGGTAAGTAACAAACCAGGCGCCCCTCGTAGTGTTCTATGTATGCCATATAGTGCGGCTTGTAGGTAAGTAACAAACCAGGCGCCCCTCGTAGTCTTCTATGTATGCCTTATAGTGCAGCTTATAGGTAAGTAACAAACCAGGCGCCCCTCGTAGTGTTCTATGTATGCCTTATAGTGCGGCTTATAGGTAAGTAACAAACCAGGCGCCCCTCGTAGTCTTCTATGTATGCCTTATAGGTTAAGGTGCGGCTTGTAGGTAAGTAACAAACCAGGCGCCCCTCGTAGTGTTCTATGTATGCCTTATAGTGCAGCTTATAGGTAAGTAACAAACCAGGCGCCCCTCGTAGTGTTCTATGTATGCCTTATAGGTTAAGGTGCGGCTTGTAGGTAAGTAACAAACCAGGCGCCCCTCGTAGTGTTCTATGTATGCCTTATAGTGCAGCTTATAGGTAAGTAACAAACCAGGCGCCCCTCGTAGTGTTCTATGTATGCCTTATAGGTTAAGGTGCGGCTTGTAGGTAAGTAACAAACCAGGCGCCCCTCGTAGTGTTCTATGTATGCCTTATAGTGCAGCTTATAGGTAAGTAACAAACCAGGCGCCCCTCGTAGTCTTCTATGTATGCCTTATAGGTTAAGGTGCGGCTTGTAGGTAAGTAACAAACCAGGCGCCCCTCGTAGTGTTCTATGTATGCCTTATAGTGCAGCTTATAGGTAAGTAACAAACCAGGCGCCCCTCGTAGTGTTCTATGTATGCCTTATAGGTTAAGGTGCGGCTTGTAGGTAAGTAACAAACCAGGCGCCCCTCGTAGTGTTCTATGTACGCCTTATAGTGCGGCTTATAGGTAAGTAACAAACCAGGCGCCCCTCGTAGTCTTCTATGTACGCCTTATAAGTCCGTATAGACCGTAAATGAAGTCACACTTTAATGGCCGCTAAGGGAGTGGTCATTATTTATCAAGAGGGGGGTGGTGGGTTTTGGCGCGGATGCGTGAAAATTATTTACGTCCCCCCCTCGACGGCAGTCAAAATTTTTTGCGCCCCCCGCGCTGGAGGCGCCCCGAGTTTTTGCGCCCCTCTTTGATCTAAAGTAGCGCACAGGCTTTTTTGCTAAAAAGAAGGTGAATTTTTTAGCCCCCACCTCAAGAGGGGTCAAAATGTTTTTAGCCCCCCCCCCTCTGGAGGGGTCTGAAAATTTTACGTCCCCCCTCAAACCCACCACCCCCCCTGTTGATAAATAATGACCACTCCCTAATGCATTAATGCACCATTTTCCATTGGTTGTCATGATGCATGTAGTGAGTAACTCACCAGGCCCACACTCATGTATCATGATGCACATAGCGAGTAACTCACCAGGCCCACACTCATGTATCATGATGCACATAGCGAGTAACTCACCAGGCCCACACTCGTGTATCATGATGCATGTAGTGAGTAACTCACCAGGCCCACACTCATGTATCATGATGCAAGTAGCGAGTAACTCACCAGGCCCACACTCATGTATCATGATGCACATAGCGAGTAACTCACCAGGCCCACACTCGTGTATCATGATGCATGTAGTGAGTAACTCACCAGGCCCACACTCATGTATCATGATGCACATAGCGAGTAACTCACCAGGCCCACACTCATGTATCATGATGCACGTAGCGAGTAACTCACCAGGCCCACACTCATGTATCATGATGCACGTAGCGAGTAACTCACCAGGCCCACACTCATGTATCATGATGCACGTAGCGAGTAACTCACCAGGCCCACACTCATGTATCATGATGCACGTAGCGAGTAACTCACCAGGCCCACACTCATGTATCATGATGCACATAGCGAGTAACTCACCAGGCCCACACTCGTGTATCATGATGCACGTAGCGAGTAACTCACCAGGCCCACACTCATGTATCATGATGCACGTAGCGAGTAACTCACCAGGCCCACACTCATGTATCATGATGCTTGTAGCGAGTAACTCACCAGGCCCACACTCATGTATCATGATGCACGTAGCGAGTAACTCACCAGGCCCACACTCATGTATCATGATGCTTGTAGCGAGTAACTCACCAGGCCCACACTCATGTATCATGATGCATGTAGCGAGTAACTCACCAGGCCCACACTCATGTATCATGATGATCCTCGAGGGTTTAGACACTCCTAGAGGGTCGTCATGATGCATCAATGAAGTGCTAGGGAGCAGTCTCCCCGGCACTTCATCAGTGCATCATGACGACCAATGGGCATGATGCACTCCTGCATCAGCAGCCCTGATAGGGTTAACCCTTTAACTCCCTATATGCAGTAATAGCACTGTATTTGGAAAACACAGGGATGGAAAGGGTTAATTTTTATACAACTAGGGGCTAGCACGGTATATAGGTTAAATATCTGTGTTAAAAACCTGTGTTATGTCCTCAGTACAAAGTTTGACAAAGGACATGGTGACGTTAGTACTGGTGCGGAAAGATGCTTTACTAGGGGGTAGTGGTGCTGGTGGGGGGGGGGGGGTGAGGGTCCGGTTGTGTCCTGATATGCTCTAACCTTACTCTAGGGTCATGGTGGGATAGGGGACAAAGTGTTTGATACATGACATCGATCTGAGGTCACAGGGTTTGTATATGGGTCTAACTAATTTCTTGACCTGTCAGATGGGGAATAACAACTGATGACAGCTTCAAGTTTTTATTTTATCCTAGACAGTGCAAAGAAAGTGTAAAAAAAAAAAGAGTTGTGTTTCCAGTCACCCGACTGACTCTAGCCAAACAGGGCCAAAATAAACAAGAAAAATGTTGCAAGGACCACGGATAGGAGTTGCCACTCTGCGGCCGACATGTGACGTCACGGCCGACATATGACGTCACAAATTGCGTCACAAGGTGACCGTGACGTCACTGACAAACCGAAAACATAATGAAGTTGCTACGGTCGCTGCACTCCCGGCCGCTATGCGGCAAGCAACTCCAAAAAATTTTTTTTTTGATTTTGAAGAATCTTTTCTCATTTTTTTCCTGTTATAAAGAAATTTTCATTACTTTTTGAGGATATTTACATTTTTTTCACTCATTTCCTGTATTCTTTTCATATTCTCCCCCTCTCTCACAGTTGTCATTTTCCGTCATTATTTTACAATGAAATCAAAGACTTTGACGTTCATTGATATGTGCCCTAACATTTCCTAAAATTAAAAAAGAAAAACATCCGACCTACCGACCCTACCTTTTCAAGTCATGTTACTGGAAACAGAACTTTATTTTTTGGCCTAATAGGAGCCTACTCAACTCAGGATGTGGCTTATAGACGGAGTTTTTACTCTATAGAACAGGACTAAATCAGCCAAAATAACCCTCTAAGGTGCACCGGTCATATGATGTGTCAACAGTCTGCGGCACAGCATCTGGGTGAGGCAGCACGATAAAGAGGAGCCTTGAGCCACGAGCAGTGTCTCACTGCTACGAGCCGTGTCCCACTGCTACAAGCAGACTCCCAAACACATGCACGCACACACCCACATTCACACACTCATACATGCAAATTAAGATTGAGAAAAGAATGGACTAGATGTCTGATAACCAGTCCCATGAGGCCCTACGGGCCTTAGGACGTTAAAAAAATCAATCAATCAATCTAAGGTGCACCTTATAGGTCCGGCCTTGTACCTCTATACCGCTGCATTACCTCATATCATTACCTCAGTGCAAGAACGTGGTAACTGCATTTTTCAAGTTTTGCAGGAGAGGTGAAAGAAGTGTTCTAAGACACCACCTCATTGCACTGTGGCCTCTAGTGAACAAGTAACCAATGGATAACTCATGATGCGTGGGGGTTATCGACGGATAATAACACGAGGCCGTAGGCCGAGTGTTATTATCGTCGATAACCCCCACAAGTCATGAGTTATCCATTGACTACTTATTTTATACCACGAAACCAATAAATAATCAATATTATACCAATAAATTCAAGTTGAAAAAAAAAATTATTCCCCCTCCCCGGGACTCGATCGAAGCCAGCCATAGTGTGTGTACACAGGCACATACACCCCCTTCCCCGGCAGCGGACAGCGAGAGCAGCCGTCTCGGCTCGGACGGGCAGCGGCACACGACTAAAGATTTCAATGCTTCTCGCTGTTATGTTTGTGTAGAATACACCTCGTCGCCCGGCAGCGGACAGCGGCAGCGCACACGGCGAAAAAAGATTTCAATGCGTCTCGCTGTTATGTTTGTGTAGAATACACCTCGTCGCCTGGCAGCGGACAGCGACAGCGCACACAGCGAAAAAAGGTGCGCCCGGACCGGGGCGCGATCCATGTACCTCTGGCGGCTGAGCGCAAGGCGCTAACCGCTAGGCCACCGCGTCTCCTCCTTCAGCGGCCGTGTCGGCTTGGCTATCTTTGAATGCGTCCCGCTGTTATGGTAGCGGACAGCCTGCAGTTGTCGCCTTGCCGGGCTTTGTATCATATCCAGACGTGGTTCGAACCAGGCATTTCTCGTCAGTCCCTGTGGCGCAGTGCATAGGGAGTTGGATTTGGGATGTGAGACTGCAGGTTCGATCCCTACCCTGGCCTGGAAAATTCCGTGGGTTTTAACATGTGACATGTGACATGGGAGAGGCGTGCTGTTATCCTGGATAACGGCACGCCTTACCTGGATAACCGCACGCCTTACCTGGATAACCGCACGCCTTACCTGGATAACCGCACGGCTTCCAAAATTGATGTTACAGCCTATAGGGTGTGCAATATCGACAGATATGTGGATGGGAATAGCCACGAAAAAGCACTGTGTAACCCACAAATCGTGGTATAAGCACAGATATCATAGACAAAACTTTAGTTCTTTCATAGTAGCGAAAAATGGTAGCGGTAAAAATGTCAGTTACAACCTTCTTGCACTAAGGCGATGATATATTGTCAGTGGACACGATTGACACCCAGTGGCTGACTAGATCATGATGTTTTAGATCACGGTGTGTGTGTAGCAGATAACACTGTGTGTGTATTAGATAAGGTCTGTCTGTGCTGATATCAGATAAACCTCTCATGTAGCATTCCAGTGAAGGACTCTTATCCCTGTATTTGTTCATCTTATACACAAAGTGCACCTTGTACACAGGGTGCACCTTATACGCAGGGTGCACCTTATATGCAGGGTGCACCTTATGCGCAGGGTGCACCTTATGCGCAGGGTGCACCTTATACACAGGGTGCACCTTGTACACAGGGTGCACATTATATACAGGATGCACCTTATACACAGGGTGCACCTTATACACAGGGTGCACCTTATACACAGGGTGCACCTTATACACAGGGTGCACCTTATACACAGGGTGCACCTTATATGCAGGGTGCACCTTGTACACAGGGTGCACCTTATACGCAGGGTGCACCTATTATGTGACAAACTACAGTAAATAAGTTATGTCTGATATCAGATAAAGGCCCTCATGTAGCACTCGAGTGTTAAGGACTCTTGTCTCTGTATGTGTTGGACCGCACCCTGCACTGCTTCATCTACTTAATGAGTATAAAACATACCAGTGTTTAAAATAACTGACTACAAAAACATGTCAGTTTGGGAATTGGAATTCTCAGATTATATTACTGTATCGTGTTGGTGTGATGTGTGATATACGGACCCCTACTGTGCCATATAGAGTCATTCTAAGGAGTGACAACTTGAGAACAGTACTATAGGCCGCATCTATGATGTTATTATACATGCGGCTTATAGGTCTGAAATGAACTCGTGTGCGCCTTATACGCAGGGTGCAAGGTATTACAATAATCTATTCCATGTTCCCTTACAGCAAATTGGAAGGTGAAAAGCTTCCCCCATTGTACATTTTAGAGTGTAGTGTCACATGTTACTACAGGGGTATATGTATTTTATTGCCCCCATTGGATGGGGGAAAGCTGCCCCCATTGGTATATATAAGATTGTAGCATCATATATCATTATACTTATTTCTTGTTACTTACAGCACGTTCTAAACTACCTCCATTGGACGGTTCAAAGCTGCCCCCGTTGGCTGCGGTGCGAGGCACCTACCCCGCCCAGATGCAGGAACAGACTATCATCAGCTTGCCGGATGGCGGCGATGGCGCCTACCGTGGGGAGAAAATGCAGTCTGTCGGCATGCCGCGTATTGGGTCTCAGAGCAGCAGTAACAACAAACGTAAGTTAAAACGATACATGTTACATGTTGAGGCTGCATATTTATAAGAGGAACTGATCATGGTGTGAAAATACTGGTAATGAAGTCTGAAGGATTTACCTCATTCTATGTTATAAGAACCTTAAAGATTTACTTTTGTGCTACCTTACTATCTAACCCCAGTATTTTGGATTTTACGTGTCTAAGTTGCTCATTTGGAAAATTCCAAATAAGGCGAGGGTGCCGAACATGTAGAATGAGATATATTTCACTCAAGTCAGCCAGCGCGACAACCATTTAACCATTTGATGCAGGAGGGCATCATGCGCATTGGTCATCATGATGCACCAATGAGGTGCTGGTGAGTCTGCTCACCAGCACCTCATTGGTGCATCATGCGCATTGGTCAGCATGATGCACCAATGAAGTGCGGGTGAGTCTCCTCAGCAGCACCTCATTGGTGCATCATGCTGACCCTCTGGGAGTTTGTGTATCACCCACGGTCGGGTCGGCATGATGCATTAATGCATTAGCGGCGTTTAAAGGATTAATTATCATAAGCAACTTGTGCTATTGGTTTGAATCTTTAAGCATACAGTTAAGTGCTAAAACTGTTTTCAGATTTGGTTGGATCTATATCCACTCGTATATGAAATAAAGTATAAATTTTGATTTTGTTTAACATTTGGTTGAAATTTTGAGAGGCTGAATTTTTTGTTACTTTTATTCAGATTCGGCCAAGTCTAGTGGTGGTATGTTAACGTTTAACGACACTGTATAACACAATCACACACACTGAATGCAAGGAAGGGGGGGGGTGCTGGTAAAGGATGCTGGTTCAGGAGTGCATGATGCCCATTGGTTGGCATGATGCACACTGCAGTGTTGGTGAGTCTGCTTGCCAGCCCTACAGTGGTGCATCATATTGATACACAGTCAACATGATGTATCTGTGCAGTGCATCATGACGTCCATTTTGTATGATGCAATAACGAACCTGACAAGGGTTGACAACATCATGATGCAATCAGGAATGTTTCTGGTCATGATACACTAATGCTCTGCCAGCGAGTTACTGATCAGAGCTGCATCATGATGCACTGAGACTGCCAGTGAGTTACTCACCAGAGCTGCATCATGATGCACCAAGACTCTGTCAGCGAGTTACTCACCAGAGCTGCATCATGATGCACTGAGACTGTGCCAGTGAGTTACTCACCAGAGCTGCATCATGATGCACCAAGACTCTGTCAGCGAGTTACTCACCAGAGCTGCATCATGATGCACTGAGACTGTGCCAGTGAGTTACTCACCAGAGCTGCATCATGATGCACCAAGACTCTGTCAGTGAGTTACTCACCAGAGCTGCATCATGATGCATTGAGACTGCCAGTGAGTTACTCACCAGAGCTGCATCATGATGCACCAAGACTGTCAGCTAGTTACTCACCAGAGCTGCATCATGATGCACCAGGACTCTGTCAGCGAGTTACTCACCAGAGCTGCATCATGATGCACTAGGACTCTGTCAGTGAGTTACTCACCAGAGCTGCATCATGATGCACTGAGACTCTGTACCTTGGTGAGCATGATGCACTCCTGCAGTAGTGGTGAGTCAGAATGGCAGCATTGGTGCATCATGATAGAAACATGAGTCTTTGAGGTATCATGCTGTTGGTATCGGGTTGATGCACTGCTCTACACAGTGTTATGACCTGAAACTCACGCCTATAAGCCACAGGTTTAAGCACAACCACAGCCACTAATGCTGCTTGTACTATCTGTCATTCACACCACATTTGTTCAGCATTTTCCTTATTCATGCTTCGTAACACTTGCATTTTTCTGCGCTGAGAATGATATTTGTTTTATGGACTTTTAACCCTTTAAGGGCCGCTGATGCATTAATGCATCATGCCCATGGGTCATCATGATGCACCAATGAAGTGCTGGCGAGACTGCTTGCCAGCACTTCATTGGTGCATTATGAAGACCCTTCGGGAGTATATATGTATCAACCCCGTAGGGTTGGCATGATGCTCCAAAGAAGTGCCCGCGAGCAGTCTTGCATCACGACTACCAGTGGGCATGATGCACTACTGCATCAGTGGCCTTTGAAGGGTTAAGGGCCTTTAAGGCACCACAGCTATTTGCTGTCATGATGCTATTATGTTGGCCAGGCCTGCATTTATGCATCATGGTGACCTAATGGGGTCGATACACTATTAAAGGTTGGCACGGTCGGTCAAAGCCAGGCATCAAACCTCCGGGAGTGTATCAACTCTGGAGGATCGACATGATGCCTGAATGCAGCCTTGGTGAGTCACTCACCAGGGCTGCTTTCATGCATCATGACGATCAATGGGCATGATGCATGAATGTAATGTTGACCATTATAAAGTGTTGACCCATTATAAAGTGTTGACCATTATGAAGTGTTGACCCTTTATAAAGTGTTGACCCATTATAAAGTGTCGACCATAATAAAGTGTTGACCCACTATAAAGTGTTGACCCATTATAAAGTGTCGACCATTATAAAGTGTTGACCCTTTATAAAGTGTTGACCAATTATAAAGTGTTGACCATTATAAAGTGTTGACCCATTATAAAGTGTTGACCCATTATAAAGTGTTGACCCACCATAAAGTGTTGACCCATTATAAAGTGTCGACCATAATAAAGTGTTGACCATTATAAAGTGTTGACCCATTATAAAGTGTCGACCATTATAAAGTGTTGACCCATTATAAAGTGTTGACCCATTATAAAGTGTGGACCATTATAAAGTGTTGACCCATTATAAAGTGTCGACCATAATAAAGTGTTGACCATTATAAAGTGTTGACCCATTATAAAGTGTTGACCCATTATAAAGTGTTGACCATTATAAAGTGTTGACCCATTATAAAGTGTTGACCCATTATAAAGTGTTGACCCACCATAAAGTGTTGACCCATTATAAGGTGTTGACCATTATAAAGTGTTGACCATTATAAAGTGTTGACCCATTATAAAGTGTCGACCATTATAAAGTGTTGACCCATTATAAAGTGTTGACCCATTATAAAGTGTGGACCATTATAAAGTGTTGACCCATTATAAAGTGTCGACCATAATAAAGTGTTGACCATTATAAAGTGTTGACCCATTATAAAGTGTTGACCCATTATAAAGTGTTGACCATTATAAAGTGTTGACCCATTATAAAGTGTTGACCCATTATAAAGTGTTGACCCACCATAAAGTGTTGACCCATTATAAGGTGTTGACCATTATAAAGTGTTGACCATTATAAAGTGTTGACCCATTATAAAGTGTCGACCATAATAAAGTGTTGACCCATTATAAAGTGTTGACCCATTATAAAGTGTCGACCATAATAAAGTGTTGACCCTTTATAAAGTGTTGACCAATTATAAAGTGTTGACCATTATAAAGTGTTGACCCATTATAAAGTGTTGACCCATTATAAAGTGTTGACCATAATAAAGTGTTGACCCATTATAAAGTGTCGACCATTATAAAGTGTTGACCCATTATAAAGTGTTGACCCATTATAAAGTGTCGACCATTATAAAGTGTTGACCCATTATAAAGTGTCGACCATAATAAAGTGTTGACCATTATAAAGTGTTGACCCATTATAAAGTGTTGACCCATTATAAAGTGTTGACCATTATAAAGTGTTGACCCATTATAAAGTGTTGACCCATTATAAAGTGTTGACCCACCATAAAGTGTTGACCCATTATAAGGTGTTGACCATTATAAAGTGTTGACCCATTATAAAGTGTTGACCCATTATAAAGTGTTGACCATAATAAAGTGTTGACCCATTATAAAGTGTCGACCATTATAAAGTGTTGACCCATTATAAAGTGTTGACCATAATAAAGTGTTGACCCATTATAAAGTGTTGGCCGATTATAAAGTGTTGGCCGATTAAAAAGTGTTGACCACTATAAAGTGTTGACCCATTATAAAGTGTTGACCATAATAAAGTGTTGACCCATTATAAAGTGTTGACCCATTATAAAGTGTTGACCATTATAAAGTGTTGACCCATTATAAAGTGTTGACCCATTATAAAGTGTTGACCCACCATAAAGTGTTGACCCATTATAAAGTGTCGACCATAATAAAGTGTTGACCCATTATAAAGTGTCGACCATTATAAAGTGTTGACCCATTATAAAGTGTTGACCCATTATAAAGTGTCGACCATTATAAAGTGTTGACCCATTATAAAGTGTCGACCTTAATAAAGTGTTGACCCATTATAAAGTGTCGACCATTATAAAGTGTTGACCCATAATAAAGTGTTGACCCATTATAAAGTGTTGACCATTATAAAGTGTCGACCATTATAAAGTGTTGACCCTTATAAAGTGTTGACCCATAATAAAGTGTTGACCCATTATAAAGTGTTGACCATTATAAGGTGTTGACCATTATAAAGTGTCGACCATTATAAAGTGTTGACCATTATAAAGTGTTGACCATTATAAGGTGTTGACCATTATAAAGTGTCGACCATTATAAAGTGTTGACCCATTATAAAGTGTTGACCATTATAAAGTGTCGACCATTATAAAGTGTTGACCCTTTATAAAGTGTTGACCCATTATGAAGATTTATAAACTGTTAATTTCTGTTTCCTTTCAGCCTCACTAAATACACACTGTATGTGCTTATTTTACACATTTATAGGTGATATAGAAATAGTTTCACTTTCTCCTTCTGTAGATCCTGAACCCTCATAGTGGACTATTTAAGAACTGTGTCTAGGAATTAAGCACATATATTCATTTCATTTAGTATCTAAGTGTGACAATTTCTGACCTTGTAGGTCCTGACGACTCATGTAGAAGATTTAGAATTAGCGTAATCTCTCGCATATAAGGCGCAACTCGCGTATAAGGCACACCTAGAGTTTTAGAATATGGTCAACAAAATTAAAAAAATCTACTTCTACTTAATGGATGTTGAAAATTTAAAAAGCTATGTGTAGCTAAGGCCCTCTGGGACTTCCTGAGCCGCAGTCTGTCATAGTAAGACTTACAGGCAGTGTAACATATCAAAAGGAAGGTCTTGGTGTCCCCCTTGTGGTTCCAGGGAGAACTAAAACCTCGCGTATAAGACGCGCCTTTTACGCGGAAGATTACGGTACCATAAAACCTTGCGTATTAGTCGCACCTTGTGTATAGGACTTGTCTGATTTAAAGGAAATACTATATAAGCCATTAGGCTGGGACCTTAATTTTGAACTGTTTTGAACCAAAATTTTATGTAAATGTACACTACCTATACTCACTTAGCTGGTTTGATTATCAGCCAATAAAATAATCCCTACTATTCACTGTGGTCGTCTTGGGAGCCAGTTGGTACCCATCTGATAGCTGTTATCAGTGATAACAGCTGGTAATCTGCTTCAGCCATGGTGGCACCCATGGACAATCCGCTACCTCGGTATAAGGTGCTGCCTGTCTTTGGACATGCCCGACAAGCCGTGTCTTTATTTGCGAGGTTTTATGGTAGTACCGTATTCATTCTAATAAGCGCACATGTGCGGAAAATTAATTGTTGGATGCTCAAAATCTTAATAGAAAAATCAATTCTAATAAGCGCACCCCCTAGAGCTTAAAACTGTTGTTTTTCCCTAAAAATCTTGATTTTTAGACTTCATTTGAATGATTTGAGACCAGGGAGGGGTTTGCTTATGGCCCAAAAGGAGGGGGTGCGCTTATTAGAATGAATACGGTAATAGAAATGATGCGGTGAAAGTTTCAGATTTCGTATGTCCTGACGACTCACACAGAAGTCTAGAACTGAACAATACAGTGATTTCTCATTTCATATTTCATATACTGATACTCATAGGTCCCGGAGACTCACGTAAAGAAGGTAGTTAGAATTAGTCCAATGTTAGGTGGTGGGAGACGTGTGGTCCGCTCTCAGGTGGTGGGACCTGCTGTCAGTGTATCTGTATGCATACATAGGCGAACTGGACAATACATAGATGAATCACTGACACACACCTCCCCATGACGGCATTGATCACTACGACCAATAGGCATGATGCATAAATGCACTGTTGGTCTCTGTGTTGTTGTATATACATTGCTAAAGGATGAGCATGATGCACTAATGCAGTGCTGGCGAGTTACTCACCGGCACGGTGTCGGTGCATCACGATGCACTAATGCAGTGCTGGCGAGTTACTCACCGGCACGGTGTCGGTGCATCACGATGCACTAATGCAGTGCTGGCGAGTTACTCACCGGCACGGTGTCGGTGCATCACGATGCACTAATGCAGTGCTGGCGAGTTACTCACCGGCACGGTGTCGGTGCATCACGATGCACTAATGCAGTGCTGGCGAGTTACTCACCGGCACGGTGTCGGTGCATCACGATGCACTAATGCAGTGGTGGCGTGTTACTCACCGGGACGGTGTCGGTGCATCACGATGCACTAATGCAGTGGTGGCGAGTTACTCACCGGCACGGTGTTGGTGCATCATGATGCACTAATGCAGTGCTGGCGAGTTACTCACTGGCACGGTGTTGGTGCATCATGACAAATAAGCCTCAATAATACTGTGCTCTGTAAGGGTTTATATATTTCATGGTGTGTGTTACATCCTCTTTACTGTACATACTGCGACACTACGTCATGACGCTGTCTAACACTGTACAATGTATACATATACACTTTAACCTTTTAGGGGCCGCTGATACAGGAGTGCATCATGCCCATTGGTCGTCATAATGCACCAATGAAGCGCTGGCAAGACTGCTTGCCAGTACTTGATTGGTGCATCATGACGACTCTAGGGGACTGTATCAGTCCCTATAGGGTCAGCATGATGCATGAATGCAGCCCTGGTGAGTTAGTTGCCAGGGCTGCATTCATGCATCATGACGACTAACGATCGCTAATGCATCAATGCATTAGCAGCCGTTAAAGGGTTAAGGTGGTTATATAGGTAATGGTTAATCAAAATTGGTTTGAGGGTTATCTTACAAGGTGGTGGATCATTTACAACCATTTCATCTTGTTTTGCCACAGAATTTCCCTAAATTTTTAAGCAGATCATAAAATAATTTGAAATGACATATTGTTTATGCACCATACATCAGATTGTGCTTCCTTCAGTCTGTTTTAGTATTAGAGGTGTCGATGTATATGTATTCTAATAATACTACTCTATATTACAGCATTAGAAGTGGTGGTGTACTTCATGGATAAGACGGGCATCCATCTTGTCGTGGATGACGGGCAGAACTGTGAGGCGTCAGAGCTGTTTGAGATGGTCATGGAGGAAATGAAGTTCCCGCCCATAGCCCGCGAGCTGTTCTCCATGTGGCTCGTCTCTGATTTACTCGGTAAGTTTTGATGCTTTAACTCAGCGTTTTTAAAGGCTGCTAATGCATTTATGCATAATTTTTTAGCAGTTTTAGACAAAGTTGCTTGAATCCTTTGTTACAGAGGTCTATCTGAGGCCTAACAACTGAGTCGCCATTCATGTTTGTGTAATGTGCTGTTTAATTTAGCTTCTTACTTGACCTATTTGCAGAGGTCGCGTTGAAGCCAAACCAGGTGCCATTTAAGTTGGCTTTTTGTTTAATTTAGTGTCTTACTGTACTTACAAAGCCTAACCAGGTGCTGTTTAAGTTAGTATGTTCTTTTTAATTCAGTGTCTTACTGTACTTACAGAGGTCCAACTAAAGCCAAACCCGGTGCCATTTAAGTTGGTGTGTTTTTTAATGTAGCGTCTTACTGTATTTAAAGAGGTCCAGTTGAAGCCAAACCAGGTGCCATTTAAGTTGGTGTGTTGTTTAATGTAGCGTCTTACTGTATTTAAAGAGGTCCAACTAAAGACAATCCAGGTGCCATTTAAGTTGGTGTGTTGTTTAATGTAGCGTCTTACTGTACTTGCAGAGGTCCAACTGAAGCCAAACCAGGTGCCATTTAAGTTGGTGTGTTGTTTAATGTAGCGTTTTACTGTATTTAAAGAGGTCCAGTTGAAGCCAAACCAGGTGCCATTTAAGTTGGTGTGTTGTTTAATGTAGCGTTTTACTGTATTTAAAGAGGTCCAGTTGAAGCCGAACCAGGTTCCGTTAAGTTGGTGTGTTGTTTGATGTAGTGTCTTACTGTATTTAAAGAGGTCCAACTAAAGCCAATCCAGGTGCCATTTAAGTTGGTGTGTTGTTTGATGTAGTGTCTTACTGTATTTAAAGAGGTCCAGTTGAAGCCAAACCAGGTGCCATTTAAGTTGGTGTGTTGTTTGATGTAGTGTCTTTCTGTATTTAAAGAGGTCGCGTTGAAGCCAAACCAGGTGCCATTTAAGTTGGTGTGTTATTTAATTTAGCGTCTTATTGTACCTATTTACAGAGGTCCAGTTGAAGCCGAACCAGGTTCCGTTAAGTTGGTGTGTTATTGTAGCATGTTTTTTAATAAAGTGTCTTACTTTATTTACAGAGGTCCAACTAAAGCCGAACCAGGTGCCGTTTAAGTTGGCGTGTTATTGGGAGGAGCTCTGTGAGAAATACACATCCGCTGACGAAGACGACATAGAGAGAGGTAGGTTTACAATTTGAATCGGATAAAGCTAAGATGTCAAAGTCTTATGAGAATCTTAGTTTAGCTCTTTCTGTTTGAAGTCAGAGATTTCTGTTTGAAATCATGCTTATTTCCTGGGAAAAAGTATCCAAATCCAGATTTCCTGATTTTTTTTGACAGCCAGTCAGTGGCATTTTTTTAAAAGGTCTTAGAGATAGGGTTCCCTCCTCTGTGAGAAAAAACCTTGTTGTAACTGTACGATTTCACCTTACAGATGAAGCTGTCATCATGTTCCAACGTAATGTCTTCTACCCGCTGGCTAAGGAGAAGGAAGTAAGTTTTTAAGGCCAATCGCAAATTTTTTTACCTTTTGACACAATTTCAACACACAGGATCCTAAAAGAATTTCCATTTTTCTCCATAAGCACCAAAGAAATTTGGCTGTAGCGAAAAAAATATTAGGTACTGTAAAACCCCGGTCATAAGCCAGGTTTTTTTGTTTTTTTTTAGACCAAAATCGGCTTGTAAAATGCTCCAAAAGTCTCCCCTCAGCTTATGAGCGGGGTTTTATTACAATAGATTAAAGAGAAAGAAGGGAAAATTATGCACCAAAATCGGCTTATAATATTTCCTCAAACTCTACCCCCGGCTTATGACTGAGGTTGGCTTATGACCGAGGTTTTACAGTAGTCACTGGAACACAACATATTGGCCGCCCTGTTGAGTTACTCCGCCAGGGCTCAATCAATGCATCATGCTGACTACCCATTAAGGCTAGAAGAGCCAGTCTGCTCAGCAGCACGTCATTGGTACATCATGCTCAACAATGGGTAGGATACACTAATGTATCAGTATAGATTGTTGACAACCCCTGTATTCCACCACAGGATACACTAATGTATCAGTATAGATTGTTGACAACCTCTATTCCACCACAGGATACACTAATGTATGAGTATAGATTGTTGACAACCCCTGTATTCCACCACAGGATACCCTAATGTATCAGTATAGATTGTTGACAACCCCTGTATTCCACCACAGGATACACTAATGTATCAGTATAGATTGTTGACAACCTTTATTCCACCACAGGATACACTAATGTATCAGTATAGATTGTTGACAACCTGTATTCCACCACAGGATATACTAATGTATCAGTATAGATTGTTGACAACCTCTATTCCACCACAGGATATACTAATGTATCAGTATAGATTGGTGACAACCTCTATTCCACCACAGGATACACTAATGTATCAGTATAGATTGTTGACAACCCCTGTATTCCACCACAGGATACACTAATGTATCATTATAGATTGTTGACAACCTCTGTATTCCACCACAGGATACACTAATGTATCAGTATAGATTGTTGACAACCTCTATTCCAGCACAGGATACACTAATGTATCAGTATAGATTGTTGACAACCTGTATTCCACCACAGGATACACTAATGTATCAGTATAGATTGTTGACAACCCCTGTATTCCACCACAGGATACACTAATGTATCAGTATAGATTGTTGACAACCCCTGTATTCCACCACAGGATACACTAATGTATCAGTATAGATTGTTGACAACCTGTATTCCACCACACGATACACTAATGTATCAGTATAGATTGTTGACAACCTCTATTCCACCACACGATACACTACTGTATCAGTATAGATTGTTGACAACCTCTATTCCACCACACGATACACTAATGTATCAGTATAGATTGTTGACAACCCCTGTATTCCACCACAGGATACACTAATGTATCAGTATAGATTGTTGACAACCCCTGTATTCCACCACAGGATACACTAATGTATCAGTATAGATTGTTGACAACCTCTATTCCACCACAGGATACACTAATGTATGAGTATAGATTGTTGACAACCCCTGTATTCCACCACAGGATACCCTAATGTATCAGTATAGATTGTTGACAACCCCTGTATTCCACCACAGGATACACTAATGTATCAGTATAGATTGTTGACAACCTTTATTCCACCACAGGATACACTAATGTATCAGTATAGATTGTTGACAACCTGTATTCCACCACAGGATATACTAATGTATCAGTATAGATTGTTGACAACCTCTATTCCACCACAGGATATACTAATGTATCAGTATAGATTGGTGACAACCTCTATTCCACCACAGGATACACTAATGTATCAGTATAGATTGTTGACAACCCCTGTATTCCACCACAGGATACACTAATGTATCATTATAGATTGTTGACAACCTCTGTATTCCACCACAGGATACACTAATGTATCAGTATAGATTGTTGACAACCTCTATTCCAGCACAGGATACACTAATGTATCAGTATAGATTGTTGACAACCTGTATTCCACCACAGGATACACTAATGTATCAGTATAGATTGTTGACAACCCCTGTATTCCACCACAGGATACACTAATGTATCAGTATAGATTGTTGACAACCCCTGTATTCCACCACAGGATACACTAATGTATCAGTATAGATTGTTGACAACCTGTATTCCACCACACGATACACTAATGTATCAGTATAGATTGTTGACAACCTCTATTCCACCACACGATACACTACTGTATCAGTATAGATTGTTGACAACCTCTATTCCACCACACGATACACTAATGTATCAGTATAGATTGTTGACAACCCCTGTATTCCACCACAGGATACACTAATGTATCAGTATAGATTGTTGACAACCTCTATTCCACCACAGGATACACTAATGTATCAGTATAGATTGTTGACAACCTCTATTCCACCACACGATACACTAATGTATCAGTATAGATTGTTGACAACCCCTGTAGTCCACCACAGGATACACTAATGTATCAGTATAGATTGTTGACAACCCCTGTATTCCACCACACGATACACTAATGTATCAGTATAGATTGTTGACAACCCCTGTATTCCACCACAGGATACACTAATGTATCAGTATAGATTGTTGACAACCCCTGTATTCCACCACACGATACACTAATGTATCAGTATAGATTGTTGACAACCCCTATTCCACCACAGGATACACTAATGTATCAGTATAGATTATTGACAACCACTGTATTCCACCACAGGATATACTAATGTATGAGTATAGATTGTTGACAACCTCTATTCCACCACAGGATACACTAATGTATCAGTATAGATTGTTGACAACCCCTGTATTCCACCACAGGATACACTAATGTATCAGTATAGATTGTTGACAACCTCTATTCCACCACAGGACACTAATGTATCAGTATAGATTGTTGACAACCTCTATTCCACCACAGGACACTAATGTATCAGTATAGATTGTTGACAACCTCTATTCCACCACACAATACACTAATGTATCAGTATAGATTATTGACAACCCCTGTATTCCACCACAGGATACACTAATGTATCAGTATAGATTGTTGACAACCCCTGTATTCCACCACAGGATACACTAATGTATCAGTATAGATTGTTGACAACCCCTATTCCACCACAGGATATACTAATGTATCAGTATAGATTGTTGACAATCTCTCTATTCCACCACAGGATGCACTAATGTATCAGTATAGATTGTTGACAACCTCTATTCCACCACAGGATGCACTAATGTATCAGTATAGATTGATGACAACCCCTGTATTCCACCACAGGATACACTAATGTATCAGTATAGATTGTTGACAACCTCTATTCCACCACAGGATACACTAATGTATCAGTATAGATTGTTGACAACCCCTGTATTCCACCACACGATACACTAATGTGTCAGTATAGATTGTTGACAACCTCTATTCCACCACAGGATATACTAATGTATCAGTATAGATTGTTGACAACCACTATTCCACCACAGGATGCACTAATGTATAAGTATAGATTGTTGACAACCTCTATTCCACCACAGGATACACTAATGTATCAGTATAGATTGTTGACAACCCCTGTATTCCACCACAGGATACACTAATGTATGAGTATAGATTGTTGACAACCCCTGTATTCCACCACAGGATACACTAATGTATCAGTATAGATTGTTGACAACCCCTGTATTCCACCACAGGATACACTAATGTATCAGTATAGATTGTTGACAACCTCTATTCCACCACAGGATACACTAATGTATGAGTATAGATTGTTGACAACCTCTATTCCACCACAGGATGCACTAATGTATCAGTATAGATTGTTGACAACCTCTATTCCACCACAGGATACACTAATGTATCAGTATAGATTGTTGACAACCCCTGTATTCCACCAAAGGATACACTAATGTATCAGTATAGATTGTTGACAACCTCTATTCCACCACAGGATACACTAATGTATCAGTATAGATTGTTGACAACCTCTATTCCACCACAGGATGCACTAATGTATCAGTATAGATTGTTGACAACCTCTATTCCACCACAGGATACACTAATGTATCAGTATAGATTGTTGACAACCCCTCTATTCCACCACAGGATACACTAATGTATCAGTATAGATTGTTGACAACCCCTGTATTCCACCACAGGATACACTAATGTATCAGTATAGATTGTTGACAACCTCTATTCCACCACAGGATACACTAATGTATCAGTATAGATTGTTGACAACCTCTGTATTCCACCACAGGATACACTAATGTATCAGTATAGATTGTTGACAACCTCTATTCCACCACAGTATACACTAATGTATCAGTATAGATTGTTGACAACCACTGTATTCCACCACAGGATACACTAATGTATCAGTATAGATTGTTGACAACCACTGTATTCCACCACAGGATACACTAATGTATGAGTATAGATTGTTGACAACCCCTGTATTCCACCACAGGATACACTAATGTATCAGTATAGATTGTTGACAACCTCTGTATTCCACCACAGGATACACTAATGTATCAGTATAGATTGTTGACAACCTCTATTCCACCACAGGACACTAATGTATCAGTATAGATTGTTGACAACCTCTATTCCACCACAGGATACACTAATGTATCAGTATAGATTGTTGACAACCTCTATTCCACCACAGGATACACTAATGTATCAGTATAGATTGTTGACAACCCCTGTATTCCACCACAGGATACACTAATGTATCAGTATAGATTGTTGACAACCTTTATTCCACCACATGATACACTAATGTATCAGTATAGATTGTTGACAACCTCTGTATTCCACCAAAGGATACACTAATGTATGAGTATAGATTGTTGACAACCCCTGTATTCCACCACAGGACACACTAATGTATGAGTATAGATTGTTGACAACCACTATTCCACCACAGGATACACTAATGTATCAGTATAGATTGTTGACATCCTCTATTCCACCACAGGATACACTAATGTATCAGTATAGATTGTTGACAACCACTGTATTCCACCACAGGATACACTAATGTATCAGTATAGATTGTTGACAACCTCTATTCCACCACACGATACACTAATGTATCAGTATAGATTGTTGACAACCCCTGTAGTCCACCACAGGATACACTAATGTATCAGTATAGATTGTTGACAACCCCTGTATTCCACCACACGATACACTAATGTATCAGTATAGATTGTTGACAACCCCTGTATTCCACCACAGGATACACTAATGTATCAGTATAGATTGTTGACAACCCCTGTATTCCACCACAGGATACACTAATATATCAGTATAGATTGTTGACAACCACTGTATTCCACCACAGGATACACTAATGTATCAGTATAGATTGTTGACAACCTCTATTCCACCACAGGATATACTAATGTATGAGTATAGATTGTTGACAACCTCTATTCCAACACAGGATACACTAATGCATCAGTATAGATTGTTGACAACCCCTGTATTCCACCACAGGATACACTAATGTATCAGTATAGATTGTTAACAACCTCTATTCCACCACAGGACACTAATGTATCAGTATAGATTGTTGACAACCTCTATTCCACCACAGGATACACTAATGTATCAGTATAGATTGTTGACAACCCCTGTATTCCACCACAGGATACACTAATGTATCAGTATAGATTGTTGACAACCCCTGTATTCCACCACAGGATACACTAATGTATCAGTATAGATTGTTGACAACCCCTGTATTCCACCACAGGATACCCTAATGTATCAGTATAGATTGTTGACAACCTCTGTATTCCACCACAGGATACACTAATGTATCAGTATAGATTGTTGACAACCCCTATTCCACCACAGGATATACTAATGTATCAGTATAGATTGTTGACAACCTCTCTATTCCACCACAGGATACACTAATGTATCAGTATAGATTGATGACAACCCCTGTATTCCACCACAGGATACACTAATGTATCAGTATAGATTGTTGACAACCTCTATTCCACCACAGGATACACTAATGTATCAGTATAGATTGTTGACAACCTCTGTATTCCACCACAGGATACAATAATGTATCAGTATAGATTGTTGACAACCTCTATTCCACCACAGGATACACTAATGTATCAGTATAGATTGTTGACAACCTCTATTCCACCACAGGATACACTAATGTATCAGTATAGATTGTTGACAACCTCTATTCCACCACAGGATACACTAATGTATCAGTATAGATTGTTGACAACCTCTATTCCACCACAGGATACACTAATGTATCAGTATAGATTGTTGACAACCCCTGTATTCCACCACACGAAACACTAATGTATCAGTATAGATTGTTGACAACCTTTATTCCACCACATGATACACTAATGTATCAGTATAGATTGTTGACAACCCCTGTATTCAACCACAGGATACACTAATATATCAGTATAGATTGTTGACAACCCCTCTATTCCACCACACGATACACTAATGTATCAGTATAGATTGTTGACAACCTCTGTATTCCACCACAGGATACCCTAATGTATCAGTATAGATTGTTGACAACCTGTATTACACCACAGGATACACTAATGTATCAGATAGATTGTTGACAACCCCTGTATTCCACCACAGGATACACTAATGTATCAGTATAGATTGTTGACAACCTCTGTATTCCACCACACGATACACTAATGTATCAGTATAGATTGTTGACAACCCCTGTATTCCACCACAGGATACACTAATGTATCAGTATAGATTGTTGACAACCTCTCTTCCACCACAGGATACACTAATGTATCAGTATAGATTGTTGACATCCTCTATTCCACCACAAGATACACTAATGTATCAGATAGATTGTTGACAACCCCTGTATTCCACCACAGGATACACTAATGTATCAGTATAGATTGTTGACAACCTCTGTATTCCACCAAAGGATAGACTAATGTATCAGTATAGATTGTTGACAACCTGTATTCCACCACACGATACACTAATGTATCAGTATAGATTGTTGACAACCTCTGTATTCCACCACAGGATACACTAATGTATCAGTATAGATTGTTGAAAACCTCTGTATTCCACCAAAGGATACACTAATGTATCAGTATAGATTGTTGACAACCTCTATTCCACCACACAATACACTAATGTATCAGTATAGATTGTTGACAACCTCTGTATTCCACCACAGGATACACTAATGTATCAGTATAGATTGTTGACAACCTGTATTCCACCACACAATACACTAATGTATCAGTATAGATTGTTGACAACCTCTGTATTCCACCATAGGATACACTAATGTATCAGTATAGATTGTTGACAACCCCTGTATTCCACCACAGGATACACTAATTTATCAGTATAGATTGTTGACAACCTCTATTCCACCACACGATACACTAATGTATCAGTATAGATTGTTGACAACCTCTGTATTCCACCACAGGATACACTAATATATCAGTATAGATTGTTGACAACCTCTGTATTCCACCACAGGATACACTGATGTATCAGTATAGATTGTTGACAACCACTGTATTCCACCACAGGATACACTAATGTATCAGTATAGATTGTTGACAACCCCTCTATTCCACCACAGGATACACTAATGTATCAGTATAGATTGTTGACAACCCCTGTATTCCACCACAGGATACACTAATGTATCAGTATAGATTGTTGACAACCTGTATTCCACCACAGGATACACTAATGTATCAGTATAGATTGTTGACAACCCCTGTTTTCCACCACAGGATACACTAATGTATCAGTATAGATTGTTGACAACCTCTATTCCACCACAGGATACACTAATGTATCAGTATAGATTGTTGACAACCTGTATTCCACCACAGGATACACTAATGTATCAGTATAGATTGTTGACAACCCCTGTATTCCACCACAGGATACACTAATTTATCAGTATAGATTGTTGACAACCTCTATTCCACCACACGATACACTAATGTATCAGTATAGATTGTTGACAACCTCTGTATTCCACCACAGGATACACTAATATATCAGTATAGATTGTTGACAACCTCTGTATTCCACCACAGGATACACTAATGTATCAGTATAGATTGTTGACAACCTCTGTATTCCACCATAGGATATACTAATGTATCAGTATAGATTGTTGACAACCTCTGTATTCCACCACAGGATACACTAATGTATCAGTATAGATTGTTGACAACCCCTCTATTCCACCACAGGATACACTAATGTATCAGTATAGATTGTTGACAACCCCTATATTCCACCACAGGATACACTAATGTATCAGTATAGATTGTTGACATCCACTATTCCACCACAGGATACACTAATGTATCAGTATAGATTGTTGACATCCACTATTCCACCACAGGATACACTAATGTATCAGTATAGATTGTTGACATCCACTATTCCACCACAGGATACACTAATGTATCAGTATAGATTGTTGACAACCTCTGTATTCCACCACAGGATACACTAATGTATCAGTATAGATTGTTGACAACCTCTATTCCACCACAGGATACACTAATGTATCAGTATAGATTGTTGACAACCCCTGTATTCCACCAAAGGATACACTAATGTATCAGTATAGATTGTTGACATCCTCTATTCCACCACAGGATACACTAATGTATCAGTATAGATTGTTGACAACCTCTATTCCACCACAGGATACACTAATGTATCAGTATAGATTGTTGACAACCTCTATTCCACCACAGGATACACTAATGTATCAGTATAGATTGTTGACAACCTCTATTCCACCACAGGATACACTAATGTATCAGTATAGATTGTTGACAACCTCTGTATTCCACCATAGGATATACTAATGTATCAGTATAGATTGTTGACAACCTCTGTATTCCACCACAGGATACACTAATGTATCAGTATAGATTGTTGACATCCACTATTCCACCACAGGATACACTAATGTATCAGTATAGATTGTTGACAACCTCTGTATTCCACCATAGGATACACTAATGTATCAGTATAGATTGTTGACAACCCCTCTATTCCACCACACGATACACTAATGTATCAGTATAGATTGTTGACAACCTCTATTCCACCACAGGATACACTAATGTATCAGTATAGATTGTTGACAACCCCTCTATTCCACCACACGATACACTAATGTATCAGTATAGATTGTTGACAACCTCTGTATTCCACCATAGGATACACTAATGTATCAGTATAGATTGTTGACAACCCCTGTATTCCACCACAGGATGCACTAATGTATCAGTATAGATTGTTGACATCCTCTATTCCACCACAGGATACACTAATGTATCAGTATAGATTGTTGACATCCTCTATTCCACCACAGGATACACTAATGTATCAGTATAGATTGTTGACAACCCCTGTATTCCACCACAGGATACACTAATGTATCAGTATAGATTGTTGACAACCTCTATTCCACCACAGGATACACTAATGTATCAGTATAGATTGTTGACAACCCCTCTATTCCACCACACGATACACTAATGTATCAGTATAGATTGTTGACAACCTCTGTATTCCACCATAGGATACACTAATGTATCAGTATAGATTGTTGACAACCCCTGTATTCCACCACAGGATACACTAATGTATCAGTATAGATTGTTGACAACCTGTATTCCACCACAGGATACACTAATGTATCAGTATAGATTGTTAACAACCTCTATTCCACCACAGGATACACTAATGTATCAGTATAGATTGTTGACAACCCCTGTATTCCACCACATGATACACTAATGTATCAGTATAGATTGTTGACAACCTCTATTCCACCACAGGATACACTAATGTATCAGTATAGATTGTTGACAACCCCTGTATTCCACCACAGGATACACTAATGTATCAGTATAGATTGTTGACAACCTCTGTATTCCACCACAGGATATACTAATGTATCAGTATAGATTGTTGACAACCACTATTCCACCACAGGATACACTAATGTATCAGTATAGATTGTTGACAACCCCTTTATTCCACCACAGGATACACTAATGTATCAGTATAGATTGTTGACAACCTCTGTATTCCACCACAGGATATACTAATGTATCAGTATAGATTGTTGACAACCCCTGTATTCCACCACAGGATACACTAATGTATCAGTATAGATTGTTGACAACCTGTATTCCACCACAGGATACACTAATGTATCAGTATAGATTGTTGACAACCTCTGTATTCCACCACAGGATACACTAATGTATCAGTATAGATTGTTGACAACCTCTATTCCACCACAGGATACACTAATGTATCAGTATAGATTGTTGACAACCTGTATTCCACCACAGGATACACTAATGTATCAGTATAGATTGTTGACAACCTCTGTATTCCACCACAGGATATACTAATGTATCAGTATAGATTGTTGACAACCCCTCTATTCCACCACAGGATACACTAATGTATCAGTATAGATTGTTGACAACCCCTGTATTCCACCACAGGATACTAATGTATCAGTATAGATTGTTGACAACCTGTATTCCACCACAGGATACACTAATGTATCAGTATAGATTGTTGACAACCTCTGTATTCCACCACAGGATACACTAATGTATCAGTATAGATTGTTGACAACCTGTATTCCACCACAGGATACACTAATGTATCAGTATAGATTGTTGACAACCCCTGTATTCCACCACAGGATACACTAATGTATCAGTATAGATCGTTGACAACCTGTATTCCACCACAGGATACACTAATGTATCAGTATAGATTGTTGACAACCCCTGTATTCCACCACAGGATACACTAATGTATCAGTATAGATTGTTGACAACCCCTCTTTTCCACCTCACAGATCACAGACCCCGAGATCCTGCGACTACTTTACCATGAGGCCAAGGAGAACGTCGTGGATGGACGTTACCCACTAGAGCCGGCACAATACGACATGCTCGCCGGTCTACAGGCGCTCATCAACCACAGAACATACGACGACAACATCCACATACCCAAATACTACAGGTAGGTCCATCCCATAGATCTGGTCATCTGTAGATGCCATTACTGCCATATCAGAGAAGTGCCATTCAAGTCGAGTCATGCCCATTGGTCGTCATGATGCACCAATGAAGTGCTGGCAAGTCTGCTCCCCAGCACATCATTGGAGCATCATGCTTACCCTCCGGGACTGCATCAACCCCTTAGGGTAGGCACGCTGCTTGAATGTAGCCCTGGCGAGGTACTTGCCACGGTTGCATTCATGCATCAATACAACCAATGGGCATGATGTATTAATGCATTTGTGGCCCCTACAGAGTTCATAGATATTTCTAAACCACTAAACCCCCAGGCACTTATATTTCAAACCTTAACCACAATAATATTGTTCAGGACCAAAGGTGCAGCATGTTCATCTAAGTGAACAATATTTACATGGTACTACTTTTGTCTCTATTACAGAGAGTTAGTGTCAGAGTACTACCCCGAGCACATCGCCCTGTCCAAGAAGTGGTCGTTATTCCGGGGTAAGAACGCACCTGAGATCCGGTTAACGAGTTACCATGCACAGGCCTACAAGACGTACGGCCGTCTGGAGAACATAGAGGCACGCAAACACTGTTATAAAGCCTACCTCGACTTCTGCTGGAAACTGCCTTATTACGGGTGAGTGTAAAAAGTTCTATAGAAGGTAGACAGGAAGCTTGGTTTTATCCAGTTCAAATACTAATTTAATGTGAAAAGTACACCCTTTGTTTAACACATACCTCTAGTTTGAGGCAGACTTGAGATCTTATTCACATATAATTGGTGTGTATATGGGGGGTTCCATGCATGAGCCATTACATGAATGCAGCCCTGGGTTAAATTCATGCCAGCCCTGCATCTCAAGTTGAATATGACAGCCCCATAGGTTTAACCAAGAACCTCTGTATCACACCCCCCCCCCCGCCAGTGTGATAACCCTACCCTTAGTGGGGCTGTTAAGTTCAATTTAGGCTTCGAAGTGATCCTGCTGGACAATTCTCTGAAATTTGGCATACAGGCTCATTTTCACCCCCTCTTTCAATCTGTATGGGGAGCCATCGCGAATTTTCATCCGTACCCCCAAAAATCCAAGATGGCCGCCAATGGGCATATATTTTCAATATAATTCTCTAAAATCCTTCTTTATCAATAGAATTGATCATGCAATATCTCAATGATGGTATTGACACCCTCTTTAAATGTAGATGGGGAGCCAAAATGAGTTTCCGTCTAAGCCCCCCAAAAATCCAAGATGGCTGTCAATTGGGTATCAATTTTCATCTTTTTACTCTAAAATCCTTATTTATCATCACAACTAATCATGCAGTACCTCAAAATGAAGGTATTGATCACCTCTATAAATCTAGATGGGGAACCAATACAAACCTTTATCTGAACCTCACAGATCCAAGATAGCCACCAAATAGGCATAGAGAGATTTTCTACTTCATACACTAAAATCCTTATTTATCGGCAGAAAAGATCATGTAATACCTTAAAATGGAGATATTGAACTCCTCTGTCAGTATAGGAAGCAAGCTAAAGCAAATATTCATAGGAACATTAGTAAATCCAAGATGGCTGTCAAGTAGATTTTCAATTTTGTACTCTGAAATCTATATCCATTGGAACAATGGGTCATTAAATACCTCAAAATGGGGAAATTGGTCACCTGTTTTGATATAGAATGGGACCAAATGTGTATTTATATTAGGACCCTACCCAAATCGATAATGGTTCCCATTGTTTATTGGTCACACCTTAAGCTGAACCTGAACTGGCTTTTCCTGATCTGTTACTGACCAATAATCAGGTAATATTTGGGCGAGGGACACCAACTCTAGAGTAGAAATTTGCCCATTCACTTTGGAATAAACCTTTGGCTGACTTTTAACTGACCAATGTGAAATCTAAAAATGGCCATCACATAGGTGTAGTCGCTCTTAAACTGTTTACACTAAAATCCTTTTGTTCAAATCAGTAAAACCTCAAATTAATAAAAAATTAACCCTCTCTCTTTAATTAGAAGAAGCGCCAATATAAAGATTTTATTGGGACATCAGAGTTACAATCTGAACCTTGAGCACAGTAGCCTTCATGATTACTGTGAAATCCTGTGTAAAAGCAGCACCAGCATATATGCCACACCCTGAGTTCATGGAGGTGTTCTAAGACTAGGGTATTGAAATGGTCCCTAAAGGATACCATAGATGGGCCCGATTCAACTGGCTGATCGTGAAGATCTGGAGCTCCTTCGCATAGGTCCGATCAAGTCGCATATTTGATCTTCCCGAACAAATCAACCAAACTTTCCCTAACTACTAACCAAATTGGCTCTCTCTGAGGTAGCCCTATGCCACAGCTCATACTTAGGATTTTTAGGTAATCATGGCATTCTGAAAACTTAAATTGCAATTTTTCAATTGAGGAATGGAATAAAAAGATAAATTAGCAGTTTCAAAAATACTTAGGTTTTTACCAGCATATCAAAAGACTTCCTTTTAACTTACAAGTATAAAAGGATTATAAAAGGTCTATTAATGATATATGATACCGTGGGTAATTCTGAAGCAGCTCAAAGATAGTAAAGCTAATACCTCTAAGTATGGATGCTTATGTCAAGGTGAATATCGTAGTTCCATAGAGAAAGCACTGAGACCGTGTATTGCATCACTGCGTTAAATAACCAGAACCAAATCCGCACGATGACGTCATATGCCCAGCGCACATGCGCAGCCCTTTTGAAACGTAAACATCCAAGATGGTAGCGGTCAGCATTTCGCAATGACGATAGGTAAAAGTAAGTTTTTGTCCATTTTTGTCCATTTAATAGATCAAACATACACCCAAACACCTTGACATAAGTGTAAAGATGAACTCTGACCAGTTTGAGCTTCCTGTTTCTTCACTCGCGTGTCCTGCCTGCTCCGCACTCACAAATAAAACCACTTGTAGCTTGACACAATGTACATTATATTGAATATGAGATGAAACACAATGCATCATGTTGGACAGTGGTGTGGACTCATTAGTACTATCATTTTGAACCATTCCATGGAAAGCTGTGTTGATGAATGACAAATGTCAGAGTAAAATGGTGAAAATATGTGACTAGTTTGTGACCATCTTGGATTGAGGAGTGCTGATGAGAATTTGCATTGCCCCCCCCCCCCACCTCCACTAGAACAAATCAGGTTAGCAATGCCTTCATTTGGAGGTTTTACATCACCTGTTCCACTACCTAAAGGACTTTAATGTATGCTGAACTGGTGGCTATGGTGGATTTTTTCTTTGTGGGAGGGTTCTTATAGAAAACCACATTGCCTCCTCTTCTATGGTTAAAAACGTATTGCATGACCAATTGCAGGGTTTTAAAGTTAGCATTTGGAGATCTAAACTGCCTACATGGTCATCATCTTGGATTTATGTGGGGTTTTGATGAGAATAGCTACACTAGCGCCCACTCCAGATCAAAACAGGTGATCAATACCTTTAATTTGATATATCACATGACCTGTTGGTCAAAGAATATAGATTTCAGAGTAAAAAAAGTGAAAATCTACATGTCTACGTGGCAGCCATCTTGGAATTAAGAATATTACTATGAATATTTACATTAGCTCCCCTTCTTTATTAACTTGGAAAGTTTACTTTTCCAAGTTTTGAGAGACAGGTGGGTGCCATTGCAAAAACTAAGAACTCAAAATGGAAGGGACTGTCACTTTGCCCTCATATAACTTCAAAATGCTAAAATATGAGAGAAAATGAAACATGTCATGAGATAGTGTACATATTCAGGATCCTAGAGGTGCAATTGTTACCTGTTATCTGGTCCTTATCTTTCTGATATTAAGGTTTCAAAAAGTATGTCTCCTCAAAATGGGTGCAGATGATTCGTGCACTCTATGCTTTTCTATGGAGGTGTCAGCTTAGTGTGTCAGCTCTGGGGGGATCGGGTGTCATATACATGATGGTCTTTGAATACAAAATCATATATTGCATGTTATTTTTCCGTCTATGGTTATATTGAACATTTCTCTATGTTTCTTATTTAAAAACATAACAATAAAATCATTCTAGTAACATAATTGTCAATGAAAAGATTTGCGTTCGTCTCGGAATATTTTTGCCAAAAACCATCCAAGCTGTTAAACTTTTATGACATTGCGGGTGTGTGTCACTTTGATACAAACATGGCGGATGTTAAAGAAATCATAATAATATATTATAGTTTACGAAAAAGAAGATGGACCCATGCAAAAACAGGCCCAATGACAATGATTTGAGAAAATATGGATAGGACGACATACCTAGCCAGTTGACAGCAAAATCCAAAATGGCGGGTGCACAATACGTTTGGGATATTTCTTAATATTAACAACTACTACAGCTCTATATAATGTGTTCCGCATTGCTGTCACTATAGTAAAAAGATGAAAATTGATACCTTATTGACAGCCATCTTGTATTTTTGGGGGGTTCCGCGAAAACTCATTTTGGCTCCCCATCTATTCATAAAGAGGGAGTCAATACCATCACTTTGAGATATTGCATGATCAGTTCTATTGATAAATAAGGATTTTTAAAAACTATATTGAAAATATATGTCCAATTGGTGGCCATCTTGGATTTTGGGGGGTTCGAATGAAAATTTGCGATGGCTCCCCATCTAGTTTGAAAGAGGGCATGAAAAGTCTGTATGCCAAATTTCAGAGAATTGTCCAGCAGGTTCACTTGAAATCCCTAACAGCCCCACTACCTGTATCACACTGCCAGGTAGATCATTGCAAATGGTCATATAACTAATGATGAAATAATTACTAATGAAAAATAAATGAATTTTTGAACATTTCTTACAAAAATAACTTGAAATAAATACTCGAATCGGTCCCCACTGAGACTGAGGGTTATCACACTTTGCTTCACCTCGTGTGATAACCTCAGTGGGGACCAATTGTCGTGCACCTATGTCTATGTATCATGCTGACCTTAGTGAGACTGAGTCGATAAACGCAAGTCCTAAAGGGCCGCTAATGCATTAATGCTTCATGACCATTAGTCGTCGTCGTGACACAAAATTGCAGCCCTGGCTAGTAACCCACCAGGGCTACATTCAAGCATCATGCCAACCCTACAGGGGTTGACACACTCCCCGAGGGTTGGCATGATGCACCAATGAAGTGCTGGCTAAGAGACTCACCAGCACTTCATTGGTGCATCATGACGACCAATGGACATGATGCTCCTCTGAATCAGCATCCTGTATACAGTCAAATCCTGAAATGGTTAAAAACAAACTGACAATGACAATATTATTCCTTTTCTAGCGCTGCGTTCTTCAAGGGACAGATAGAGCATCCTGGTGGTAAGTTCCACCTGCGCTCCTTGATGGATGACCCTGTCTACATCGCCATTAACACCCGCGGGGTGTTTGTCATCGACATGGACGACGTGGTGAGTGCACAGTTTTCTACACAGTTCTTAAAGCCCAATTATTCGTTAGCCGTATTTGACCCTATTAGTTCAATTCTTTTTACAAGAAAAATGGAGAAATTTTATGAGTTTTCTTGCATAATTGCCCTCATTTTCAGAAATCCCCCATGTTTCACATTTTGATATTCATACAGATATGTATCTCATATTTTACATTTTCCTCTTATTCAGAAATCCCCCATGTTTCACATTTTCTCATATACAGAAATTCTCTGTTTCACATTTCATTGCCTACAGAAATTCCTGATGGGCCTGTTGTTCCATGAGTTGTCGTGGGAGTATGCGGAACCCAAGGACGTGGAGAACAGGAACTGTATGCCGTGCCTCTTCCTGCAGTTTAAGGCTAAGGAGGAGGGTGAAATCGTTTACAAGATGCTGCAGGTCTTCTCACGGGAGGTACGATAATGTCTGTTTAACAATACCACAAAGTCACACAACCTAGCCTTACTGTAAATAGTTTAAAACCGACTAAATTGAGTTTTCTTTTGTTTTAACATCTTTTGGCCCTTATCTACCTACTATGAAAGTAACAAAATACTGGAGCTCTGTCTATGACATGTGTCTACAGGCCCCAGTGCCGTACTGTTGTATCGACTTGATGTTCTAGTAATTGGAACACTTCTTTTGCCTCATTTGTAAAACTTGAAAACTTCCATTACAAACTTGTTGCACTAAGGGGACGACATGAAGAAGGCCAGGATAAGAAGTGAAATATATCATTTAAAGATCAAACAAGGGTTTACACCCAAGGTCATACAAATGTCAAGGTCATACAAAGTGTGTATGTTGTTTCAGGGTATTTTGATGGACGCGCTGATCGAGGCCTGCATCAAACTGAAGAACGCCTCACCAGACTATGTAGACGAAACCGGTAAGTTACTCATAACCCCCATACTATCTTCTTTTGTGAAAATGAGGGGGCGCAACCTTCAATTTTGAGCTTTATGAAACTTCCTTCCGTGCCCCATGTATCAAACCTGCCTTTGGTTATCAACCATTTTGTAGAAATGACAAAAGAAAGGTCTTGGTGTCCCCCTTGTGGATCCAGGGAGAGCTTAACCCCCGCTTATAAGACACGTCTTATATGCGGTGGATTAAGGTAAGATTAAACTGCCGTAAAACCTCAGCTATAAGTCGACCTCACCTATAGGTCGACCCCCCAACTTAGACCCAGAAATTCGACTTAAAAAGAATTATACCGTAAAACCCCACCTATAAGTCGACCCTACCTATAAGTCGACCCTCCTCTTTGAGAAACAAATTCGACCTATAGAAAAAAGGCTTGAGAAATATTAACACTATAATCTATTATATAAAAACCCCACCTATAAGTCGACCCCCCAACTTGGGATCAAAAATCGACTTGTATGAAAAAAAAAACGTTTTTATAAAAACGACTTATAGGCGGGGTTTTACGGTAATAGCAAATAGGAAAACCTCACCTATAAGTCGACCCCTCAACTTGAAAATTTTTCAACCCCTTCAATGACTTATTTGCCTCTTATTTGTGTTAAATATGTTTGAAAAATATTCATTTTTATTCAAAATAAAATAAAATCCCTTGAAATTAGGTAAATGTTATAAAATATATGTAAATCGTAATTGAAAATTTCCATCTGCCCCTTGAAACACCCAATACTAAAGAAAATCACTGGAAAAATCTTAATTGATATAATTTTCTTTCAAAACCTCACCTATAAGTCGACACCCCCAATTTGGAACTAAAAATTTGACTTATACAAAAAGAAAACAGCAAAAAAGATTCGACTTATAGGTGAGGTTTTACGGTGGTACAAATCAAGCACCATCTGCACACTAGGATTTTCTCAAATGCTGGATGCATCTTAAATTGATGGTGCGCCTTGTATGTGAGGTATTCTATTAGTTCTAGTATTTAGCGTGTAAGTTAATCCGATTGTGGTTGTTCCACAGATGGCGTCATGTTGTCCTCGGGTGAGACATGGAAGGACTTTAACCGGTTATGTCTCGCTACGTTCAACAGGAAAGGTACGTACACTGATACACACATCTTCACAAAGAGGACTGCCACTTTGGTCTTTGTGCCTCGAATTCATTTTTAACAGAACTCTCAGAAAACGAGTTAAGAAATAGTAGAAAGTATCTGAGGGTCTCATGTTAAAAAGGGCAAATGATTTGTTTCAGGCATATAAAATGATAAAAGTAACAAATTAGATAACAAGGTATAGGTACTCACCAGCCCACAGGCTGAAGGAAATCTTACAAATTTGCAGATATCAATCAGATTTTCTTTTTCTTTTAAAAATAAGAATGAAAAATAAAGGGGAAAAAGTTCCTGGTAAACCAGAATTGTCTGATATTCACAACACAAATTATTTTTTCATTTCCAGGAGAGTGCACCAAGAACAAGGCCCGAATGATCAAAAAGTGATCTCATCGCTACTTCCCATCAGCTGTCAAAACGTAAAGCAGCATTTGTCATCCCGGATCATGAACCCCGGCATAGCTAGCTCTCAGTGCTACTTGTGTATAGGAAATTCTAATGAACCAATGGATTGTCATTTCTATAAAAGACAAGTTGCAGCTGAAACATTCTTGCCCGTACAAAACGACAATCAAACATAGCGTATCCGCGTCCCAGCCTATCTAGTCCCACTCCACTGTACGATATATCTTATATTTTTGTATATTTTGGGCATTATTAGTTGTTAATTGCTCATACGGTGGTTCAACCAAAATTTGGATGATGGAACATTTGGCCAGGATGCCCAAGTTGTCATGTATCATTTAGTAAAGACTTGTCCATGCTTAATACATGCCGTATGCCGTAAAACCCACCTACAAGTCGATTTTTTAAAGACGTTTTTTTTCTTGTATTATAAGTCGATTTTTGATCCCAAGTTGGGGGGTCTACTTATAGGTGGGGTTTTTATATAATAGATTATAGTGTTTATATTTCTCAAGCCTTTTTTCTATATGTTGAATTCGTTTCTCAAAGAGGGGGTCAACTCATAGGTAGGGTCGACTTATAGGTGGGGTTTTACGGTATGGGTTTAAATCATTATCAATTGTATATAATAACCTCATATGTATCATAAAAAAACTCATTATATCAAAGTTCTCTCCCTATTTAGTCATTTCTGTTCAGTTTTCGTCTTGCTCCCTTTTCTGTTTGTCTATTTGAAAATGCACATTGTGGATAAGTGTCAAACCCTTACGTGGTTGTGTCATGTCCAAGGGTCATGGGGTTGTCGTGATGCACCAATCAAGTGTCGGCGATTCACTCATTGGGCATTACATTGGTGCATCATGCGGAAAGTGCAAAGATTTATTCGAGTGCCATTCTAGCTTATAAAAGGGTAAACTTTAAATTGTTACTGCAGTCTGTGATTGGAGATGCCTCATCAATGGCTATAGGTGTAAGCCTTTGGATGCGAGCCAGAACGTTGAGCCTTATTCCGAGTGCACTGTTGTCGGCAGATAAGATGTACACCTGGATGTGATGCATGCCCAGCGTTGAAAAGTTAAATATTATAAACAAGTGGTCTTGGCATATGTGTCGGGCCTCCCCAGCCCCAGGCCATCTTTAAAAGGGGTCTATGTCTTGCTTTTCTATCCTCTCTGAGTGTGGGTGGTGTCCATATGCGCGGGCACTGGCACATATTCGTTCCTTGAATCTCCTCTTTCCTGTCCCCTCTTTCTTACATGTGTCTGGTGTCCATATGCACGGGCACAGGCACATGTATTCCTTTGTGACGTGATGTCTAATGTACTTTTTCCACCATGAATATGACCTTAGCTGTCGGCTTGGCGTTAAACAACCATTACTCACTCACTCTTGGCATATGTAATCATGTATAAATCTCCATATATATTAATGAGATAATTGGTCCGCCTGATTCTGTCCTATTTCAGACCTTTAAAGGCTGTTGATGCATGCGAGTAACTCGCCAGGGCTGATAAACTCGTTAGCCTGATGCACCAATGAAGTGCGGGCAAACAGCAGTCTGTACTTCATCGGTGCATCATGCCGACCAATGGGCGTGATGCATTAATGCACAGTCCTACTGGCCTCACATCCTTTCTCAATCATCAGGGGTGTGAAATCCTAAAATACATTTCCTCTGAAGCTATTTCGCAATGATTTCCAGTTTACATTTTTACACTAAATAAAGGTCATTTAAATACTCAATGGTATACATGCCATCCTCTGTCATACAGAGAGGCTAAAAACTATCCATGGGATATTCAAATTTCTGATTTTAGACAATAGATCTATACATTTGAAAAAAATTCAAGACCCCCCCCCCTATATAAATGGTAATTCATTTTCTCAGTGGATTTGCACAGATCTCAGGAATGATCCCTGTGAGCATCAAAACTGCGGATTTCCGCGGAGATTTCACACCCTGAATCATGTCTCGTGTACAGAAGCCTTATACAGTACCATGTATGTGTTAAATGTAGTCATTTCTATATCATTGTGTAATAAAGAAATAAAACTGATATATATTGAAGAAAATCTGCCTTTTCTGTTCTTGGGGTTGTGGTTCAAGCATGCATTAGGGGGCCTACTAGAGACAGCTGTGGTGGTCTTCATGGCTGCCCTGAAAATCTCAGTTCATAATTTGGCAATTGGCAGTTGAGATAATAAACAATGAGAACAATGTTTCAAATGACAGCTTTTTATTACTATACCAAGTTCATGGTGTCGTCAGTCTTTCACTTTGCTGACAGTTCAACAAAGAATATGTGAAACATTTTTTCTTAAAAATTCATGCCGTCAGATATCAAAACTTGATGGCGGCGCAGTCAGAAAAGGAACAGTTAATCTTTGTGTGAATAATTTAAATAAAACATTGTACAAGTTTACGGAGTACAAAGACCTGAGAACTTGTTCCTCCTCCAGCTACGCAGTGTGGCATCACCTTGCCAGTTGAGCGATGCAGTGTCCTTTTATCGTGTTGTTAGATATATACAATAATTGGGAGTATAATTTCACCTCCGTCCCAACACATACAATACACAAATGTTGATTTGTTATAATATACTGTGACTACATCCAGGTAACAAAAAATAAATTGAACACGATAAATTCTGTCTGTAAACCTCCAATGTGTTACTATAGTAATAATAAATAGTGACACGCATCGCGCTGACACGGCTAGAAGGTATTTTTAACATTTTGAGTTATATAAATGCATTTTCATTATAACTTGATGTTTGGGTTCAACTTGAGGTCTCAGCTTGATAACCATTTGATACATTCATACATCATGCCCATTAGTGCTGACCGTATAGTTTAACAGTCGTGAATAGATGCGAGGAGTACCTTTTGATCCATCTCCCCGAGGACATAACTCTAGAATAACACTCGGTTCACAGTGTTCACTTCCATGTTCCAAGTCACTGATACATTTTCGGAGATACATCCTTTTTGTAAATTAAATATTTGTTATATATCATATTCATAAATATATCATCATGTATCAACAATGTGATTAGGTCTAGTGTATTTACTCAGACCTGTATTCTAGGAGTGCATGGATAATGCAGTGTGAAAATATCTGTATAAGGCAGCCAGGACGACGTCTGAATCATGTTTCGCCTTGTGTGTGTATGTGCGGTGGTGGTGGCCCCCAGGAATGTCCTGACTTACGACAGTACCGCAGTAGTAGTGGATGTGTGAACACATGGGTCAGCATCATGTATGAATACAGCCCGGTGAGTAGTGAGTAACTCGCCTGTGATGAGTAACTCGCTCGATGAGTAACTCGCCCGGGATGAGTAACTCGCCCAGGGTGAATTCATGCATCATGATGATGTTTTACTCTAGGAGCGTCGGCATGATGCACGAATGCAGCTGTGGCAAGCAGGCTCACCAGCATTTCATTGGTGCATCATGTTGACCTGTGGAGGCATGATGCACTCCTGCAGTCTTTCCATGCAGTTCATCAGTTCGCTACATTCATTCCTGACACCTTATGATATGACCTAGTACAAGCCACAGTGCCCCCAGCTCCCTCTCCTACATCAGATTTATAACCTAGATATAACAACTACAACATTGACAGAGTTAAGTACGTCTCCCTGAGCGCCGCCGTGACTTGCCGGGTGAGGGGGAGCCTCCTCCACTGCCCCCGTTCACTTTGGGGCTGCTAGACTTGGTCTTGTTCTTCCCACTACTGCCCCCTGGACTGTTGGACGCGGCGTGCTGGGAGAGGACCGCGTCCAGTTTGAGCTCCTTAACCCGTTGCACAAAGTGTCGACACAGTCGTTGTCCCGCCATGTACTCGGGTGCGTCTGGCACGTTGTAACGTTCACAGTTCTGGAAGATGAGGCGGAGGTCTTCGAGCACGGCGCATGGCTCCAGGTACTCGTATTTGTTCATCTTGGCCTTCATCGTCTGGAAGTCCATGGGCGTCTTGATGATGTTCAAGTAGTCCGGGGCCTGCCGATGGGAAAAACACAAGGATGGTTATTTGTCTGAGGTAAAATAACAGGGGATCAAAGTGGGCATGCAAACTTTTAACAAGAAAAACAGAGCCATTAAAGCCTAACAGATTTTTCCTTGTAGGTGAAATTTGACAATGGGAAAAATGATTTTTGCAAGGAAAATTCATGAACATTGATTAACCGTATTCTACATAATTAGCTTACAGTGCCCTTAAATATATAAAATGCATGTCTAGTGGGTAAGAGTTTAATATCAAGCCATTTTAAGCTGTGATTTTTCAATCTGCGGAGAACCCTACCAAACATTGTACCAAGTAAAGCTTACATAGTGCTTGGGACGGGACGTGCAAATGTCCATGCAGCCTGACCACCCCAACATTACAACAAGATATCTATAACAATATAGTAAAGCTTACATCACGCTTAGTGACAGGACGTGCAAACGGCCATGCGTCCTTGTGATCAGCAAGCTCCATGAGAAGGTTCTCACACTGTTTGAGCTGAGACGCGTCCTCCCCGCCCCGACTCTTACTGACGGACTTCTTACTGACTGTCTCCTCCTCATCTACAACGTAAGGAATCATTTGTAGTTATTGTCAATATAAAAAACATACAACTCTTCCTTTTTAATAATTTGACTTTATTTGGCCAGTTACAAAAAACATCAGTAACCCACAAAGTTCTCCGAAAAAGAAAAAAAAGAGAGGATATTTTCCCTAAAATGATTATTCTTTTTTCAAATGCTATCGAGCATGGACTCAAACAAAATTGATGCAATCGGTTTCCAAAGGATTTCGCGATAACATGTTCAGGTTCCCAAGGTTTCATGGTGAATGATAAAATTTCCTAGAATAGCCTGTGTTGTATTTCAGCATTAAATTCCATGACTTTTCATGACTGTTAAGTCTTTTAAAGGTTAAATAGTACTAAAACAGCGGCCCCTATCCTTACCGTCCTCCAAGTCCAGTTTCCTCTTACTAGACTTGGTGGCAGTGTCCAGACTTTGGCGTCCCCGTGCACTGTTAGACCGTGAATGGCGCCCCTTGTCTTGGCTCCTCCCTGCAGCCTTCCTCGGCTCACTTGTTGTCGTCTTCTTCCCTGAACTCCGACCTCCCAGGCTGCCCCTCTTGGCCCCCACGTCACTAGCACGGCCCTTAGGTGGTTTGTCCAGACTGGTGCGGGAGCGTTTGGCCGCAGGTCCTCCTGACGTCTCCAGACTCTGCCGGCTCCGTGCCAATCGACCCGTGTCGCCGGGAGTTGGTTCTTTACTGCGCCGCCCACTGGCTATACTGGGTGTAGAACGACCTGAGGATGGGGCAGACCCAGGACGACTTCTACCCTTAGCTATAACAGATACACACAATGTTATGTTATAAAACGGTATGGAAAACTCATCCTCCTTATTCCCTGGAGACTCTAAACCGTATTCATTCTAATAAGCACACCTGTGCCAAACATAATTTGTTAGATGCTAAAAAATACAATACAAAAATTAATAAGGGCACCCCCCTACCCACCCCTTTCATTGATTTATTTCTATTCTTCTAAGGCGAAAATACCTCTCTCAGTGGCTTCTGACGGAGGTTTAAGGTAATAATAGTACAATTACTATCATTATTTTCATGATTCTCCCCCAGGAGGGGGATGCACTTATGCCATAAAAGTAGAGGGGTGCGCTTATTGGCACCTATTAGAAGGAATACGGTAACACTTACAAAATGGGCCCATAAGCTGTGCTGTGCAAATCTTGAAATTTGTCAAAAATGGTTAAACATGCGTTTACAAATCTACACGAGCAGCCGGGCCACTTACATTTGATTAACTTGACAGCAACAGGCTGAGGTTCTTCCTCCTCCTCCTCCTCCTCTTCTTCCTCCTCTTCTTCATCGCTGTCATCGTTATCTTCATCGTCATCATCATCACTAAAATAAATTTATGATATATTCATCAGTCAAAATTTGTCCACAGACCCAATTGTTACTTTCATTCTCTCACAAATTGCATGAATCCAGTTTCCAGCATGATACTAGAGCAATGTTGTGTTAGGGAGTCAAATGTAGTTATTCCTACAAATTTATGAGAGGGCCCAGTCCCTGATCACTTAATTAACTAAAGTGCCACCTCTCTCAGGTATTGTTCTTGACATACTTTGCAAGTGATGTAATTCAAGCTATTTAAAAGTATCATGAAACAAAGTTACCTATCATCATTATCGTCATCATCATCATCGTCACTATCAGCCTCCTCGTCATCGGAATCATCAGCCTCTTCTTCTTCCTCTTCCTCCTCGTCTGACTCCAACTCCTGTGCATCGTCTGATTCTTCATCCTCCTCTTCTTCCTCTTCGCTCTCCTCCGTCCTTGTTGACAGACTGCGACGCGCCTTGCGGGGGGTCTGGACGATGATTTTAGGTCGACAATCCACACAGTACCAGTCACCTTCTGGGATTTTCTGTTGTGTTGAAAGGTTTTGAAATTGTTTTACATGTATGAAGAGGACTAGATAATTAAGTTGGATGAACTTTGAGTGTTGAAAGATCTCTGTGGACTGCATGATTTTATGACCTCAATGTTTGCTTTACATCATGACACAGCAAGTTTTTCTCTTTTTTTTCTTTTTCAAAATGCATAGGGTTGTTAATTTCACTTAGGTGATCGAGTAGGGAAATCTGGGAAACTGGATGATAGGGGAGGCTTATTTGGTACTTAATCAGCAGCAAAATATCAGACAACACATCCCCTATGAATGGAATGAAATTTTCTCAATGGATGTGGGTGAATTATAAGGCCAAAAAGTGTAGTAAGTCCTATTGATGTTGGAGAATTTACTTCCCTGAGTACAATATACATTAACTATAAACTTTAGGACAACCACAGAGGCTCAAAAGAATATTTCAATGTCGAGATGTGGCTTATATGTAAGGTTGTACAACGTATCGATCGATTTACAACAACTACATACCTTAACGGCAGGTTTCAGACAGTACATGTGTTGTACGTACCTTAACGGCAGGTTTCAGACAGTACATGTGTTGTACGTACCTTAACGGCAGGTTTCAGTACATGTGTTGTACGTACCTTAACGGCAGGTTTCAGACAGTACATGTGTTGTACGTACCTTAACGGCAGGTTTCAGACAGTACATGTGTTGTACGTACCTTAACGGCAGGTTTCAGACAGTACAAGTGTTGTACGTACCTTAACGGCAGGTTTCAGACAGTATGTGTGTTGTACGTACCTTGACAGCAGGTTTCAGACAGTACATGTGTTGTACGTACCTTAACGGCAGGTTTCAGTACATGTGTTGTACGTACCTTAACGGCAGGTTTCAGACAGTACATGTGTTGTACGTACCTTAACGGCAGGTTTCAGACAGTACATGTGTTGTACGTACCTTAACGGCAGGTTTCAGACAGTACGTGTGTTGTACGTACCTTAACGGCAGGTTTCAGACAGTACATGTGTTGTACGTACCTTAACGGCAGGTTTCAGACAGTACGTGTGTTGTACGTACCTTAACGGCAGGTTTCAGACAGTATGTGTGTTGTAGGTACCTTAACGGCAGGTTTCAGACAGTACATGTGTTGTACGTACCTTAACGGCAGGTTTCAGACAGTACATGTGTTGTACGTACCTTAACGGCAGGTTTCAGACAGTATGTGTGTTGTAGGTACCTTAACGGCAGGTTTCAGACAGTACATGTGTTGTACGTACCTTAACGGCAGGTTTCAGACAGTACATGTGTTGTACGTACCTTAACGGCAGGTTTCAGACAGTACATGTGTTGTACGTACCTTAACGGCAGGTTTCAGACAGTACATGTGTTGTACGTACCCTAACGGCAGGTTTCAGACAGTATGTGTGTTGTACGTACCTTGACGGCAGGTTTCAGACAGTACAAGTGTTGTACGTACCTTGACGGCAGGTTTCAGACAGTATGTGTGTTGTACGTACCTTAACGGCAGGTTTCAGACAGTATGTGTGTTGTACGTACCTTGACGGCAGGTTTCAGACAGTACAAGTGTTGTACGTACCTTAACGGCAGGTTTCAAACAGTATGTGTGTTGTACGTACCTTAACGGCAGGTTTCAGACAGTACAAGTATTGTACGTACCTTAACGGCAGGTTTCAGACAGTACAAGTGTTGTAGGTACCTTAACGGCAGGTTTCAGACAGTACATGTGTTGTACGTACCTTAATGGCAGGTTTCAGACAGTACAAGTGTTGTACGTACCTTAACGGCAGGTTTCAGACAGTACATGTGTTGGCCGCGGTCGCAGCCATCACACAACAACATCTTCTCAGCGTCCCCCTTACGGCGACAGATGCGGCAGCGTGCGTGTAGCGCTGACTTACTCCACGCTATGGAGCGCTCCAGGACCGAGACGTGCAGGAAGATCTGTGGTAGAGACGTGGACGACATGAGGGACTCCTCCCACCGCTCTAAGGGCGTCTTCTTCATGGCCTCACTCTGCTCATCTGTACAAGATATATCAAACGTATCATAACTTTTGAAGTTTTCTTTTCCTTTGCCAGAGAGGAAAAAAAAGAAAGAGAAAGGGCGCCATAGAATCTTATAGAGCACCTCATTTCTTTTGTTAGGCAAGGGAAAAATAATAACGCTATTTATTGTGAGTGCAGGTGAAAAGTGAAAACTACTCATTTGACATTTTACCTTGATTGAAAAAAGTGGATTGTGTCTCAGGTTACGTTCTCAAGAGATCATTATGCTGCATACTTTTTTAAACTACCATATATAAAATACCTCGGCCCTCGAATGCTGGCCACTGGAACTGTCAAAACGGAAGTAGTATTGATGGCGTGATTAGTAAAAGCTTAATAATACCATTATTCTTTGCAAGAGGGTTTCAATGGTTTTGTTAACTTTTTGTCCATTATCACAGCGCCGGTCCCCCTAATAAAACGTCTATAGAGGCTTATCAGGTCTGCCTTGCTTGTGTCACTCTGCGCTAGTCATTCACACAAAGTATTCGTCCATCATGAGTTCTGACTGCCCGGTCTGGATAAGACTATTCCAATAATACTATATCACAGTAATGGTGCCCCCCCCTTACCGTTTTCGCTGTCTGACGAGTTATCACTATCTTTGTTTTCCTTTGTGTCCTTGGTTTTATCCTTCTTTTTACCTCCGTCCTTAAAGGCTTGTTCTATTTCAGCTTTTTGTCGTGCACGTTTGGCTTTCTCGTCTTCACCTAGAGTGCGAAATAAGCGTGCTGCGTGAGTGAGTGCGGGTGAAGTGCGTATATCGGTTAACCCTATAAAGGCCACTAATGCATCACGCCCATTGGTTGTCATGATGCATCAATGCACCCCCACTGGTGCATCATGCCCATTGGTTGTCATGATGCATCAATGCACCCCCACTGGTGCATCACGCCCATTGGTTGTCATGATGCATCAATGCACCCCCACTGGTGCATCATGCCCATTGGTTGTCATGATGCATCAATGCACCCCCACTAATGCATCACGCCCATTGGTTGTCATGATGCATCAATGCACCCCCACTGGTGCATCACGCCCATTGGTTGTCATGATGCATCAATGCAGTCCCACTGGTGCATCATGCCCATTGGTTGTCATGATGCATCAATGCAGCCACACTAATGCATCACGCCCATTGGTTGTCATGATGCATCAACGCAGTCCCACTGGTGCATCATGCCCATTGGTTGTCATGATGCATCAATGCAGCCACACTAATGCATCACGCCCATTGGTTGTCATGATGCATCAACGCAGTCCCACTGGTGCATCATGCCCATTGGTTGTCATGATGCATCAATGCAGCCACACTAATGCATCACGCCCATTGGTTGTCATGATGCATCAACGCAGTCCCACTGGTGCATCACGCCCATTGGTTGTCATGATGCATCAATGCAGCCACACTAATGCATCACGCCCATTGGTTGTCATGATGCATCAACGCAGTCCCACTGGTGCATCACGCCCATTGGTTGTCATGATGCATCAATGCAGCCACACTAATGCATCATGCCCATTGGTTGTCATGATGCATCAACGCAGTCCCACTGGTGCATCACGCCCATTGGTTGTCATGATGCATCAATGCAGCCACACTAATGCATCACGCCCATTGGTTGTCATGATGCATCAATGCAGTCCCACTAATGCATCACGCCCATTGGTTGTCATGATGCATCAATGCAGTCCCACTGGTGCATCACGCCCATTGGTTGTCATGATGCATCAATGCAGTCCCACTAATGCATCACGCCCATTGGTTGTCATGATGCATCAACACAGTCCCACTGGTGCATCACGCCCATTGGTTGTCATGATGCATCAATGCAGTCCCACTAATGCATCACGCCCATTGGTTGTCATGATGCATCAACACAGCCCCACTGGTGCATCACGCCCATTGGTTGTCATGATGCATCAACACAGCCCCACTGGTGCATCACGCCCATTGGTTGTCATGATGCATCAATGCAGCCCCACTAATGCATCACGCCCATTGGTTGTCATGATGCATCAACACAGCTCCACTAATGCATCATGCCCATTGGTTGTCATGATGCATCAATGCAGCCACACTAATGCATCACGCCCATTGGTTGTCATGATGCATCAATGCAGTCCCACTAATGCATCACGCCCATTGGTTGTCATGATGCATCAATGCAGCCCCACTGGTGCATCATGCCCATTGGTTGTCATGATGCATCAATGCAGCCACACTAATGCATCACGCCCATTGGTTGTCATGATGCATCAACACAGCTCCACTAATGCATCATGCCCATTGGTTGTCATGATGCATCAACACAGCTCCACTAATGCATCACGCCCATTGGTTGTCATGATGCATCAACACAGTCCCACTAGTGCATCATGCCCATTGGTTGTCATGATGCATCAACACAGCTCCACTAATGCATCACGCCCATTGGTTGTCATGATGCATCAACGCAGTCCCACTGGTGCATCATGCCCATTGGTTGTCATGATGCATCAATGCAGCCACACTAATGCATCACGCCCATTGGTTGTCATGATGCATCAACGCAGTCCCACTGGTGCATCATGCCCATTGGTTGTCATGATGCATCAATGCAGCCACACTAATGCATCATGCCCATTGGTTGTCATGATGCATCAACGCAGTCCCACTGGTGCATCATGCCCATTGGTTGTCATGATGCATCAATGCACCCCCACTGGTGCATCATGCCCATGGGTTGTTATGATGCATCAACACGGCCCCACTGGTGCATCACGCCCATTGGTTGTCATGATGCATCAATGCAGCTCTGATGAGTAACTCGCCAGGGCTGACACACTCCTGGGGTTTCAGCATGATGCTCCAATGAATGCCTAAGTGTGGTGCATGGCTTTGCATCATGCTAAGACGGGGGGAGTGTATCAATCACTGATACTGGAACTTGAAGTATCAACCATTTACGGGCCGCTCATGCAGGAGTGCATCATGCCCATTGGGCATGATGCATCAATGAACTGCTGGCGAAACTGCTTGCCAGCACTTAAATCGAGCATCATGCCAACCCTCTGGGATCGTATTGATTGGCCTTTAAAGGGTTAATGAAAATATATTTTTGATTATTCAGTGAAAGCAGCAGCATTACAGGTGGTAATGTGTAGTGCCAGAGTGATAATGTGACTAGAGAACTTACCGAGTGGAGGGTTGAGGTATTTACTGTCGATTCCTTGTTCTATCTGTAGAAGCGCCCTCGTTAGATCACGGACCACCTTGTCCTCTGCTGACCTGTGGAACATAATGGGTGGAACATAAATGCTGTTACTTTCAATTAACTACTATGAATACATTAATGAATCATGCCTATTGCAGTCTTTGCGAAAACACGTCGGACACCGGCTATAGCCGTCTAAATGGCTCTCGGGCCAACAGAAATTGTCAGACTGCCGGACCAAATGTCTGGCTCGCATTCCCAAGACCTTGGGCTACATGCCATTTTTCAGGGCTTTCAAATCAGACCATTATTTAAGTTTTTACAGTGTACGAGTGCCTTCAGCACTAGGGGGGGGGTTACATCCATGATTACTGGTTTTTTCCATGGGAGTCTTCATAAGTTTTGATTGAGCATTTTTAAACATTGTGCAGCCCCCTAGTGTCTTGCATTAGAACAGTGTAACTTAGCGGAGCATTACCTAGCAAGGGCGCGTTACATAGCAACGGTGTGTAACATAGCAACAGCAAACAATTTTACACTCTCCCAGCAGATCCTTTCGGACTTTCGGAATTTTTAGAGAGATCTCAGGAACTACTCATCAGATTTTAATGAACGCACTATAAAATTGAAGCTTTTGGTGCGTACAATTCATATCTACTCAGATTAAGCACTTTCCAGTATGAATAAAATAGGTGCGAGCACTATTTTGTTTGAATTGAGATCCAAGATGGCGAAAATGCAGAAAAAATAAGCTGACAATTTTGAGGCTAGAGGCTATAGTTTTAAATACCAATCTATTTTAACCACAAATTAATCTTACAATTTCCTTGATCAGGAGGAGCTATACAATATATATCCCCCTCAAAATATTATTAACCATGGAATTTTGAAAGAAAATCGAGTTAACATTTGAAAAAGTACAATAACCTCCTTTGACTAATCTGATCCTGGCATGTACTAGGCCTAAGTCTATCATACTGGCTGTGGTAGACCTACCAGCAACGAAGCAGCGACATTTTTAATATGGGATAAAAACAAAAAGCATTATCATATAATTATATTTTCTCAGAATTTCATGAATCCTAATGCATTTAATGATAAAGATAGAATGTATATTCTTCCTTTAAGCTATTTGTTTAATCCCAGAGAATGTCCTCGGATACTCGAAATGTTTCGGTCTTACAAATGTTGAACCGGGCCTGCAGAATTATTGATCTGCAGGACCGAATGTCCTGCATAGTGAAAAAGTTTTCGCAAAGACTGCCTATTAGTATCATGGTGTAGGAATGCAGCCAAAGTGAGTTACTCTCTAAGAGCTGCGTTCAAACATCATGCCGACCCCCAAAGAGTTACTTGTACTTCATTCCTGCAGGGTCGTCACGATGCGGCACTTCATCAGTGCATCATCATGCACCCTGACATCACTGATCACTACGAATTCGGAAACTATCCTAATTTTATCAATGTTAATGGAAAATGACTATAGAAAATACAGTTGGAAATTCAGAATTCCGAAAAAGTTAGAAGTGCCATCTCTTGAGATGAATCCAGCCCTGGTGAGGAGTGAGTGAGTGAGTAATAGAGGTTTAACGCCATTTCGACAGCTAAGGTCATATTCATGGCGAGAACTACATTACACAATTTCACAGAGGAATGTGTCAGTGCCCGCGCATATGTGCAGCACACACATCCTGAGGGGATAGGAAAGAGGAGAAATAGACCCTTTTAAGTTGGCTAGGGAGGCCCTAGCCCTGGTGAGGAACTCATGCATAACCCGTGTATTGCCGACCTATAGGATTAATACGCTCCCAGAGGGTTAGTCTAAAAAAAAAAGAGAAGAAATGTCTAATATAAAATAATTTTACAAATATGGCCCTATTTTCACTTGTAATTTGGTTAATTAAAAAATTCCTTCGCCCTTAGAAAGCTCAGACTGTGGCAGGTCATTCTGGGTCCTGCATTATAAGGCCCTACGCCGGCAAAGGTGTCATTTCGGCCACACTGTATAGAGTGAAGTATGACCGCAAGTCACTTACTTTTCATCCTCGTCGTCGCTATCCTCCTCCAACTTCTCCATTTCTGTTTTGATGTGTTCCTCAGGTTTTCCGCTCCAGTTCAACTTTTCGGCCTGCTGCTCAAAACCGCCATTTTCTATCGCATCCCGCCATGAGGGTCTGTCTGTTACCTATAATGGTTAAACAGTAAGATCAGTATAGCGAGGATTCCGGATATGTCGGCGTGACCAGGACAGTTCTGAATCTCTTGCGGTATTTATGTAGGTACCATAATTCCGAGCTGCCTGAGATGGTGCAAGATCAGAACGGGAAGTCACTGATTACAGGAACAAGTCTGATACATGTCATACATTGTGTAGGGGCACGGTTTGTGAAAGCGTTGTATAGGTACGAGTTGGTCAGTTCCTGAGTGGGGCAGACACTTGGATCCAGGTCGGTTACGCTGGGCGAGTGGTGGCAGCACTGCTCTCTGGGCTTCCCGGCTTAGACTCGAGGGGTCGCCACCCGACCCCTGTGGCTATATAAAGCCGGGTCAGTGACTGGCGGGCTTAGAATCCTTACGAGTTCTGTATGAACAGGAGTGCTTTCTCCCCTCTGGCTCTGAGAACTATAGGTAGCTAACACTTTGGTACATTTGATTCGGAACTCGGAAACCCTTAGTTGATCTGTAATAGGATACTGTATAAAACCTTGTTGCCTTTAATGTAACCAGAGACTGTCGTTTGGTAGTTCTTTCCACATAAGATATACAAACCCAGATTACTTGACCATTACAATTGTATACATGGCGGGACTTGGCCACAATGCAAGGGAAGAGGTGAACGGGGGGAATATTCCAACTGGTCATCATTATACAATAGCAGCTTTGGCAACAACTGAAAATCAATCCCGAAACAAAACTGATAACAAAGACAACAGAGAACGTGCAGGGTGTGCGGACAGGTGTGTTTCTGTTAGAGGCATCAATAAACCAACCCTGCAACAGTTAAAGTTCACAATGATGTAGAAAAACAGCCAGTGTCGCTTTCATACATTATCCCGAGCTTTTGATTTTGATAAACTCCAGAAGGGTCACAAGCTTAAATAAGAATGAAGTTTTTTTGCTACATTTATGGCAAATCGTTTTCAACAGCCTCTGTTCCAAAAACACACTGTCACACAAGCACCAAACGAGGGAACAAATGTTTAACGTCATTAACCTGAACTTTTTCATGTCTACATCATGCCTTCTAGCACCATTGGTCGTCATGATGCACCAATGAAGTGCTGGCGAGACTACTCGCCAGCACTTCATTGGTACATCATGACAACCAATGGGCATGATGCATTAATGCATCAGCAGGCATTAACGGTTTAAGTCATGAGAAGGGCACAAAGGCATGATGAGACCGTTAACGAGCATCAGTTGAACCTTATAGCCTGTGTGCTGGTTACTGGACAGTCCGAGGCCCCATTCTAACACTGACACCTGCTGATGGTAGTTTCCGTTTTCCAGCGCGTCTAACCACTTCTCTCGGTCATGCACCTGTAGGAGTGCATCATGCCCATCAGTCGTCATGATGCACCAATGAAGTGCTTACAGGTCAGCTCACCAGCACTGCATTGGTGCATCATGCCGACCCTCCAGGGGTGCATCGACCCTCTAGGGTGGGCATGATGCATGAATGCAGCCCTGGCAAGTGACTCACCACGGTTGCATTCAAGCTGACCAATGATGCATTATCAATGCACGATCACAAACTTTGAGTAAACATGCATTAATGCAACAACAGGCTTAAACATGTACAAATCCCAAACCCAACCTACCGTAATCTCCCGCGTATAAGGCGCAGCTCGCGTATAAGGAACACCCCCAACTCAGATAATGTAAGTCCATGCATAAGGCGCACCTTTAAGGGCAGATTTTTTGTTAATTTAGTACTGTTCTATAGTAAAAATACCTCCCCTATAAGGCGCACCCCAAACTCAAGGCAATGTCCCTCCCATGTATCAGGGGTGTGAAATCCCGAAACCTATTTCCTCTGAAGCGTAATATATGGCTCGCTAGTTAATATTTTTATGTAGGATAAAAGTGATTTAAATGTTCTTTGGGCAGAATATAACACACTATGCTGTACAGGGATGTTTGGAATTACCATTGGGATGCTAACATTTCTCAACCTGGAATGATATTGGCAGAAATTCGAAGTCAGACCCCCCCCCTTACAAATGGTAAATCCTTTTCTCAGTGGATTTGCATAGATCTCAAGAATGGTCTCTCTGAGCATCAAAAACGCGGATTTCCGCGTTTCCGCGGAGATTTCACACCCCTGATGTATAAGACGCGCCTTATACGCGGGAGATTAAGGTACATATGTGCATCAAAGCTAACTTTTGAGGGGGTAAAGAATCTTCTAATGATAATTATTTCACATACGCCCACAAACCTTAATGAGAAGGATTTTCCCAATTGCCCTGGAATATAGGAAAGACAGAAATATTTTGCTGAGAAAAGCATGATGCCTGTAATAACCAAGTTGTCTTACCTTAAGTGCACCGAGGGCACCAGCGTATACCCGCTCCTCCAGATCCAGTAACATCTCCCGTAGATTCAGTTCCAGGAACTCTTTAGCGGAGGCGTTATTCACAGCTCCCTGTGTCACCTTATTCCGTGACTTGACACTGGCCGACTTGACCCCTGTTTTGTTACTAACGACACCATCGGCCCCCACGGGGGTGAGCTCGTGTGTGGGACATTCTGCTATACTACTGAGTAACTTGTCTTTCTGTTCTAGTAACGTGGTACGTAGGGACCCCTCCCGTACCCCCCGTGGGTTTAATGACTCTATTAGTTTGTCAAATTGTTCTTTGGTGTCTAGGTAGGCCCAGCACACAGTGCTGCGCCGTGCTATTTGCTCATGTACAGACTCGGTTTGAACACTGCAGGATTTGTCATCCCCAGCGGGGCTAACCTCCTCAGGTTTACCATTCATATCGGTGGTGATTGGTTTACTCACTTCACCGTTTACAAGTTTGTGATCGTTCTCCTTATCACTGCCCGTACCCTCCGTGATGTCTGGTTTGTCAGTCTGGGGCAGGTTCTCACTGTTTAACGTGTTGTACTTCAGGGTTTGTTCCACCGGTGTTAGACAGTTATCAGGGACGGTATCGTCACAGTCCTCGATGAACAACCCAGGTAGAGACCTAAACACCCAGTAGCGCCGGTACGTCCTGTCACGCCCCACTGGGTAGATAGCATTACCATGCTGCAGAGCTGATATAGTGTCAAACAATTCCCGCTCCTTATTCAGGAACCGAGTCTTCCATGACTCCCGCTCTGCCACAGTCACCTTCTCCCAGTCGATATTCTCCATCGGGATCTCCTTATCGTAATCATGCTTGTCCTTGGCCTGTTTTTGTCTTGCGCTGATACGCTCAGGGCGCTCCTCCACCGGCGCCTTGTGAGAGCGCATCTCACGTTTTGTTTCCTCTTCCTTCTCCTCATCTTTTTTCTCCTCGTCCAGGAGGTACTCGATCTTCTCTGCCTTGGCTAACGTCCGCAGTGCCAGCCCCTCCGCCTTCGCTCTGAAGTAAGAAATACACTTATCTATTAACCCTATACTTATCACTTAACATCCACTTATCACTTAACATACACTTGTCTATTAACCCTACACTTATCTATTAACCCTACACTTATCACTTAACATACACTTATCTATTAACATACACTTATCTATTAACATACACTTATCACTTAACATACACTTATCACTTAACATACACTTATCACTTAACATACACTTATCTATTAACATACACTTATCACTTAACATACACTTATCACTTAACATACACTTATCACTTAACATACACTTATCTATTAACATACACTTATCACTTAACATACACTTATCTATTAACCCTACACTTATCACTTAACATACACTTATCACTTAACATACACTTATCACTTAACATACACTTATCTATTAACATACACTTATCACTTAACATACACTTATCTATTAACATACACTTATCACTTAACATACACTTATCTATTAACATACACTTATCACTTAACATACACTTATCTATTAACATACACTTATCACTTAACATACACTTATCTATTAACATACACTTATCACTTAACATACACTTATCTATTAACCCTACACTTAGCACACACTCATCTATTAACAACTACTGATGTATCAATGCATGTATCACGCTGACCCTACAGCATTGATACACTCCCAGAGGGTCAGCATAATGCAGCACGCAAGCAGACTCGCCAGCACTTGATTGGTGCACCGTGATGACCAATGTGCATGGTGCACTCCTGCATCAGCGGCCCAGAAATCAGTTCCCGTAATACATGGGAACTGAACATTAACGGAAGAGGGCAATTTCACGTGCATAGATCCATGCATGAACTAAGGTGTGATTATGAGGACCAAAAAGGTGCGTTTATGCATCATGATGCCCCAATCAGGTTGATGCACTAAATAAATCGTACTCATACATGGATGGGTATTATAAGTCGCACCTCAATAAATCTCGTCACTTACCTGACTTTGAGTTCGTCCAACTTGAGTTTGTCTTCTCGTACCTTCTTTTTCTCAGCTTTCCGTTTTTCCTCCTCCTCGCGCTCTTTGGCGCGCTCTTCCATCCTCTTTTTGTACCTTTATACATAGAAGACTAGTATTGTAGGGAAGAATCTAACTCAGTGACCAGTCGTCTTTGCATTCTAAATCATTAACTAGCCATGCAATCTTATCATTTTCAGGCATCAAATCAGCTTTCTGGGAATATATGTGTATAATTTGGGCATTTTCTGTCAAAAAGTGGCAGAATATGGAACGTTTGGTGATAAGGGCTTTTTCCACAACCCTTTCTTTGTTTTTACCTTAAGTTACATCTTGAAAATCCTGTTGGCCATCGGAGAAAAAAAACCTAAAATTTCTTTCTTTCTTTCTTTTTTTTTTTTTTTTTTTGGGGGGGGGGGGGGAAGAGAGATGCCAAAATCTCGCTGCTGGGTCCACAATCTAAGTGAAAGAAATGGCCTAATCCATAAACCCCATCGGTCGACATCGACATGCCAGAATGCAGCCCTGGTGAGTTATATCTGTAACATACTTTGTTATTGACTTGGGACACTTGGAATTCTCAAAGTACCGACTCAAACTTTTGTTAATTTTACACCTATCACCTCTTTTTGCTTACCGTACTTTACTGCATTCATAACACACAAGTCGTGTGTTATGAACGCAATAAACTCACAACTCACCAGTACTGAGCTTCGTCTTTCTCACGCCGTTGTTCTGCTCCCTGAAGTTGTCGCAGTTCGTATTTTACTGACTTCATTTTGTCGTAATTCTCGTCCAGCACATCCCTGGACGCTACGTAGGTGAGGAGCTGGTTCACCAGTGCCGTCAGTACCCGCAGTTTGTCCGCTACAAGGGGAAGAATGGAGGATGTGTTTAATGGTTACTTAATGCCATTTCAAAGATTAAGGATATATTCATAGTGAGAAAACTAAAGTAAACATTCACCCTGAACACTAGATTCACAGATAAATGACGATGGCTGTGTACATTTGCACCAAACACAGGGAGGAGAGGATAAAGTGTCGGGGAACTCATTGGTATCATTGGATTTGGAAAAGTGCAACTCAATGCTTCTACAAGTACTTATATGAAAGTAATTGGATGTACTAACAAACAATGAGAATATTCCTTTTATTCACTACAGACTTTTTTAGGTGCGTTACCTAACAACTTCAACGGCTCCTGATTAATGCCGTCTGTTATCCGTCCTTATCTCTCAAGGCACCAGCTCAAGCAAGGGTCACCCCACTAACGGAACCTATTCTTACAGCCTGGAGTGTCTTTTAACTTAATAAGAATTATTATTTTAATGCCTCCAAATATGACAACATATACCTGGTGACATGTCGTAGAGATTCTGGTTGGTGAGAGTCCTGATGATACCGGGCTCGGTCCGTCTTAGTTCCAATCCCGCGTCGTCCATGGACATGTACCCCCCGCGCTGTTGGTAGCGGTATTTAGAGTTACGATCTGATACACTGGCACCAGATGACAGGAGGTGGATACGCAGCACCTCCGTTATAGTGAACGGGTCCAGCTGTAACTTGTTTAACGGAGCACCTAAAGATGAACAAAAACTGGACATCAGTTTTCAGATTGCTACAGTAGTGTAAATCCTTGTAAGGCGCAGTTAATAAGACCCCTTCACACCCAAATGGAGGCAGCCATGTCGGGGGAGGGGTTCACTTAAAACTTTCCCAAGGAAATGCGCCATTTAGAATTTAAATGCTTCTATAGCACATGGCAAGATCCGCAGCTCCTGGCAAGATCCAGGTACACAACAGAGGAATGTGTCAGTGCCCACACATATGTGCACCACACACATCCAAGGGGATAGCAAAGAGGAGATACAGACCCTTTAAAATAGACTAGGGAAACATGAGACATATCATTGAAGTTCTTCCTTACCAAAATTGAGTTGTGGCCACTGGTAGGCGATGGTGGCTGCACGGACTAATGCCTCAGACGAGAAACCTTCCTGGTCCTCCCCGAGTCCTGAAACAAGGAAACAATGTGGTAAAGGACATGAATATTTTACAAAGATTCTTTGATTTAACTCCAAGTATGCTGTACCCCTTATCCAAACATATGGACCATAGTCTCCAAGGTTATTTATGCGAATCTGACACCTACTGCACCTTATAGAATATCCAGAAAAACCGGGGTGCTTGGTTTGGTTTGGTTGATTTAACCTCCACTAATAGTACTTAATGGTTAGCAGAGTTTCTGTGGTTTGCGGACATTAAGTCCTATCGTTTCTGTTTGGACAGGTGTTTCAAAGCTGCTTGTCCAGTCAACTAGACAGGTATTTATATGCTGCTTGCCCGACACAGCAGTGACCGAATCTATGAATGACCAAATCTATGAGGGGTGAGGGGGAAAACCTCTACCGTGGCTTCATTCCCCTACTCTTCTCGCAGGACAGCAAGTGTTCTTTTATTTGCCTGGTCCCATAGGCAGGGCCCGACAAACCACGGCCTCAGACGTGGTTCACTGAGGGGGAATCCCATGACAAAGGACAAGCATGTAACAGGGTGCGTCACATAGGCAGGGTAATCAACCATACCCCTAATCTGCACGTACATGGCTGTAATCTGTGCAGCACCTGCCCTAACCCACCATACCCCTAATCTGTGTAAAAACCTGTAATCTGTGCAGCACCTGCCCTTATCCACCATACCCCTAATCTGTGTGTAAAAACCTGTAATCTGTGCAGCACCTGCCCTAATCCACCATACCCCTAATCTGTGTGTAAAAACCTGTAATCTGTGCAGCACCTGCCCTTATCCACCATACCCCTAATCTGTGTGTAAACACCTGTAATCTGTGCAGCACCTGCCCTTATCCACCATACCCCTAATCTGTGTAAAAACCTGTAATCTGTGCAGCACCTGCCCTTATCCACCGTACCCCTAATCTGTGTGTAAAAACCTGTAATCTGTGCAGCACCTGCCCTTATCCACCATACCCCTAATCTGCACGTACCTACCTGTAATCTGTACAGCACCTGCCCTAATCCACCATACCCCTAATCTGTGTGTAAAAACCTGTAATCTGTGCAGCACCTGCCCTTATCCACCATACCCCTAATCTGTGTGTAAACACCTGTAATCTGTGCAGCACCTGCCCTTATCCACCGTACCCCTAATCTGTGCGTAAAAACCTGTAATCTGTGCAGCACCTGCCCTTATCCACCATACCCCTAATCTGTGTGTAAAAACCTGTAATCTGTGCAGCACCTGCCCTTATCCACCATACCCCTAATCTGTGTGTACAAACCTGTAATCTGTGCAGCACCTGCCCTAATCCACCATACCCCTAATCTGTGTGTAAAAACCTGTAATCTGTGCAGCACCTGCCCTTATCCACCATACCCCTAATCTGTGTGTAAAAACCTGTAATCTGTGCAGCACCTGCCCTTATCCTCCATACCCCTAATCTGCACGTACGTTGCTGTAATCCTTGCAGCACCTGCCCTAATCCACCATACCTCTAATCTGTGTGTAAAAACCTGTAATCTGTGCAGCACCTGCCCTAATCCACCATACCCCTAATCTGTGTGTAAAAACCTGTAATCTGTGCAGCACCTGCCCTAATCCACCATACCTCTAATCTGTGTGTACAAACCTGTAATCTGTGCAGCACCTGCCCTTATCCACCATACCTCTAATCTGTGTGTACAAACCTGTAATCTGTGCAGCACCTGCCCTAATCCACCATACCCCTAATCTGTGTGTACATGGCTGTAATCTGTGCAGCACCTGCCCTAATCCACCATACCCCTAATCTGTGTGTAAAAACCTGTAATCTGTGCAGCACCTGCCCTTATCCTCCATACCCCTAATCTGCACGTACATGGCTGTAATCTGTGCAGTACCTGCCCTTATCCTCCATACCCCTAATCTGCACGTACCTTGCTGTAATCTGTGCAGCACCTGCCCTAATCCACCGTACCCCTAATCTGTGCAGCACCTGCCCTTATCCACCATACCCCTAATCTGCACGTACCTTGCTGTAATCCTTGCAGCACCTGCCCTAATCCACCATACCCCTAATCTGTGTGTAAAAACCTGTAATCTGTGCAGCACCTGCCCTTATCCTCCATACCCCTAATCTGCACGTACGTTGCTGTAATCTGTGCAGCACCTGCCCTTATCCACCATACCCCTAATCTGCACGTACCTTGCTGTAATCCTTGCAGCACCTGCCCTAATCCACCATACCCGTAATCTGTGTGTAAAAACCTGTAATCTGTGCAGCACCTGCCCTTATCCTCCATACCCCTTATCTGCACGTACCTTGCTGTAATCTGTGCAGCACCTGCCCTAATCCACCGTACCCCTAATCTGTGCAGCACCTGCCCTTATCCACCATACCCCTAATCTGCACGTACCTTGCTGTAATCCTTGCAGCACCTGCCCTAATCCACCATACCCCTAATCTGTGTGTAAAAACCTGTAATCCTTGCAGCACCTGCCCTAATCCACCATACCCCTAATCTGTGTGTAAAAACCTGTAATCTGTGCAGCACCTGCCCTTATCCACCATACCCGTAATCTGTGTGTAAAAACCTGTAATCTGTGCAGCACCAGCCCTTATCCTCCATACCCCTAATCTGCACGTACCTTGCTGTAATCTGTGCAGCACCTGCCCTAATCCACCATACCTCTAATCTGTGTGTAAAAACCTGTAATCTGTGCAGCACCTGCCCTTATCCTCCATACCCCTTATCTGCACGTACCTTGCTGTAATCTGTGCAGCACCTGCCCTAATCCACCATACCCCTAATCTGTGTGTAAAAACCTGTAATCTGTGCAGCACCTGCCCTAATCCACCATACCCCTAATCTGTGTGTAAAAACCTGTAATCTGTGCAGTACCTGCCCTTATCCTCCATACCCCTAATCTGCACGTACATGGCTGTAATCTGTGCAGTACCTGCCCTTATCCTCCATACCCCTAATCTGCACGTACCTTGCTGTAATCTGTGCAGCATCTGCCCTAATCCACCATACCCCTAATCTGCGTGTAAAAACCTGTAATCTGTGCAGCACCTGCCCTTATCCACCATACCCCTAATCTGCACGTACCTTGCTGTAATCCTTGCAGCACCTGCCCTAATCCACCATACCCCTAATCTGTGTGTAAAAACCTGTAATCTGTGCAGCACCTGCCCTTATCCTCCATACCCCTAATCTGCACGTACATGGCTGTAATCTGTGCAGTACCTGCCCTTATCCTTCATACCCCTAATCTGCACGTACCTTGCTGTAATCTGTGCAGCACCTGCCCTAATCCACCATACCCCTAATCTGCGTGTAAAAACCTGTAATCTGTGCAGCACCTGCCCTAATCCACTATACCCCTAATCTGTGTGTAAAAACCTGTAACCTGTGCAGCACCTGCCCTAATCCACTATACCCCTAATCTGTGTGTAAAAACCTGTAATCTGTGCAGCACCTGCCCTAATCCACTATACCCCTAATCTGTGTGTAAAAACCTGTAATCTGTGCAGCACCTGCCCTAATCCACCATACCCCTAATCTGCACGTACAAGGCTGTAACTTGTGCTGCGGCATTCCCCTAACCCACCATACCCTCAGAGATGCCACTCACTGGCCGAAAAAAACCAGGAAAATTGGACTTTGGACACATTTTCGCAGGAATTTAACATGATTTGAAACAAATCCTAGAATCAAAATAAGGAATTCCTGGTAAACCAGGAAAAGTGGCATCTCTGTATCCCTGATCTGTGCGTACCTACCTGTAATCTGTGCTGCGGCATTCCCCTAACCCACCATACCCCTGATCTGCGCGTACCTACCTGTAATCTGTGCTGCAGCCTGCCCCTCCTCCTGTAATTCCTCTTCCTCCATCTCCTCCGCCTGCAGATTAAAGATGGCTGTCAGCAGGAACTTGAGCAGGTCAAAGAAACCGCCGTTTACTTCCGTCTCTGCCAGGAACCGCGACAGGCCCTCTGTAAGAAATAAATGTATTTTTGTTTCTTTTCTTTCTAAAATACACAAGCAGAAATGCCACGCAATGACCAACAAAAAACAGGAAACCAAGATTTGAGGCACACTTTCCCAGGAAATGAACATGATTTTGTACAAAAATCTGGACCAAACAAAACCAGAAATGGTATACCAGGAAAAGTGGCATCTCTGACAAGATAATCCTACTTCCCTGCAGTGTATGGACCGTTTCAGAGGTCTGTTGCGGCTTATAAAATTTTCCTTAACTCAGAGAGCGGCTTAAACAAGGGGCTTGAACTTTATAGGAGTAAGGAATAGCCCCCAGTGTGGCTTATATTATAGTAGAGCCATCATCTCAGGGTGCACCTTATACACGGGTGTGGTTGGTATTCTATGACCTCATGTAGATTGAAGTAAAATTGCTAGCTCCAGGTTTGGAGTTGACTTATTGATGTTTTTATATACATGTTATAAAATAAGTGAAAACCAGAGACCTGAACATCTATGTTAAAAACAAATTTTTAAATATGTTCTATGGTGTAAAATTTTTCATCACAACTCGCACTGTTTTGACTTATAACAGGGATATAAGTCAGGCGATAAGAAAAAACACGGAAGTCATGTAATGATTGCTAGAAACACAATACGCTACTCATTTATGCTCAAAATATCATTGTACAATTTAGAAGTGATGTCTTGTATACCAGGTATCCCCCCACCCCACTAGAAACAGGAGACCTGCTTCGTGGACAGGGGAGCAGCTCATCCATGACCCCCCCCCCCCCCCACCCCACCCTTCACACACAGATCCCGAAACTGGGCACACCCTCAGTGGCAGAGGGAATCCTGGTAATGATGGAGCAGAACGTTGAGGTGGTCGCCACTCTGCTTGCAAGTGAGATATCAGCAAGCAAATAGTCTTATCATATCACGATAACTTACCTAGATTAGAACTTGGGCCTTCCTCATCTTTTAAGTGGTATCCATATACACATACTTTAACATGATGGAAGTCAACCTGGGAGAGACAGACCCCACATGTGTTACTGTTAACATTGATTCCCATAACCCACTTAAAGTCAGGCTGTTCTCCCACGCGGAATCCCTCCCATCAAAGACTAAAGTAGCAGTGGTTTAGTTACAGTTCTAATATAAAATTAATCGAGTACTTACCTGTAAGTATGAAGATTAATTGTTGTTCCAGGAGCAACGATAGATCGTTGCGGGGTACATAGGAGATGCGCATGCGCAGATCCGTAGATGTCAGACGTCCGCTGGCAGTGAATCAATCGCTGAAAGAAATCTCATTTCTGGTACATAGGAAATCAATATCTATACTATTCAATTGTCGTAGTTATATAGATGAATTCGTATCGTCGAATAAGATCTATATATAGATATTATATTCAAGAATGCTTGAATATTGTAGATTAATGATTATGCCTGACTGTCACTAATCTATTCATCCTAGGGAGGATGGGTGGGCCTATGTACCCCGCAACAATCTATCGTTGCTCCTGGAACAACAATTAATCTTCATACTTACAGGTAAGTACTCGATTAATTTTATATTCCAGAGCGCAACGATAGATGTCGTTGCGGTCTATCATAGGAGACTTTAAAGTTCAGCTGATTCACTGCCCATTTCCATAGTCCTATCTTATCTGTTTACTAATTCCCACAAAGGACTGTAACACAGGACTGTTTAGGAAAAGTGAATAATTTTATTCAACCTGACTCTAACAATAGTCAGGCGAAGAAAAGGAAAAGTGGTTGTTCTCAACCAACCAAAAGAAAAGGCTAATTTTCTTTTACCCTTATCTGCGGGTTTCAAAAGCCAAAAACAATGCCAAATCAAAAGACTAACTGATTTAATCAAGTGGAGCACCTAAATATGGTGCTAACAATCTCACATTGAGTATTTAGCAAGAATACTTATGGGAAAAATCTCCCCTTTTTAGGTGTAACCTCTTATGGGAGCATGAATCAATTTGTACAGTCACTCAATTGAGTCCTCCAATAAAAGTCTGGCAAGAGTTTTAGGAGGGTTGGGCTTCTCAATGGGTTTGTTGTAGTGCTTCGCCATGGTCTTGGCATTTTTCCAAGATCCATGGCGAAGCAAGACAGCAGTGGATACACCGAGTCTCCCTCCAGCAGAGGTGCTAGCACCCCTGGTGGAGTGAGCTCGGTATACCCTGGTGTCGATTCCAGCCGCAGTAAGTACCGCGAGGATCCACCTCTTTGAGGAGTCCTGCGTGATCTCCTTATGTGGCCTAATGTAGGACAAGAAGAGCGAATGCTTCATTCGCCCTTTCTTGTCCTTTCTGAAAGGCTTCGTGATCTGAACGTATCGTTTCAAAGCACAGACGACGCACAGAGTCTCCTCCTCATGGAACGGTTCCAGGACCAGTTCCTTGAGTGGTTCCCCCGTACGTGCTGTTTTCATTAGATTCTTTAAAACGAAACGCACAGAACCCGAGGCCGAATAAGTCATATTTCGGAGATCAAGTGCTGGAATGACTTGACCCCGTTGGCCTGTGACTAGCATAATCAACCTGACTAACTTGAGACCCAACGACTGAAGGGACAGGATCTCGTTGGCACCCCAACGCCGGAACATGCTGAAAACCAGCCTAACATCCCAGAACTGGGAATATCTGGGAGAAGGAGGATTCCTTCTGTAGGCGGTCTGGACGGCCCTGCGTACCCAATAATGGGTACCCATGGTCGCCCCGTTGTCAAGGTTTTGCACTAAAACCGACAACGCACATCTTGCAGCGTTAATGGTGCCGAAGGCCTTGCCCTTTTCCGAAAGAAGCCGTAAGAAACGGCACACCTCAAAAGGGGAAGGGGAGCGATAGGAGACATGGTGAATTATGCAGAAAGTGGCCCACTGACTCATGTATGTCTCGTACACTTTACGTGTACCAGCAGACCAGCTTTCTAGCAAGAATTCAGCGGTCTTCCTATCACACCCCTGGTTCTGAATAAGGTCAAGTTTCACAGTCTTAAAACCTGAAGGCCTATGCCTCTTACGAACCCCCCTCTTCCCTTCGATTCTAGATTTCCGGGACGAGGGTGGATTTTGATGCTGGGAAACTTGTGAATTAGAGGATACCAGGCCCTGCCCGGCCAGTCTGGCACTACTAAAACCAGCTTGTTAGGTTTCTCGCTTCTGGCCTTCCTCACGACTCGTGCGACCAAACTGAAAGGAGGGAAAGCATAAGCATTAATTCCCTCCCAAGACATGGTAAATGCATCAACATGGGATGCTCCTGGGTCTGGCATCCAAGAGCAGAAGAGGTCACATTTGTGATTTAGCCTGGAGGCAAAAAGGTCCCACTCTGGTTTGCCCCAGATCCTGCATATTCTATTGAATATGCGATCATTGAGGCTCCACTCGAGATTGTCTTTAAAGACCCGGGATGCTCTGTCCGCTTTGATATTCAAGATACCAGGGACAAAGGATGCCGTGATCCAGGACCTTCTTGCCTCAGCCCAACCCCAAATGAGCCTAGCAATTTTGTCACATCCAGGAGATCTCACTCCACCCATCTTTGACACATAGTGCAAGGCGGTCATGTTATCCGTGCGTACGTGTACATGGATATCCCTGACTCGCCCTAAGCTATGCAAGGCTAGGTTGATTGCACAGAGTTCAAGGACATTAATATGGTCCTTTTCCTCCGGCAACCATCGCCCACCTATAGTATGATCACCGAGATGGGCTCCCCAACCTTGCATGCTGGCATCTGTGTCAATGGTGATGTCTGGAGTGGAATTTCTTATTGAGCAGGGGTTTTGAGAGTTGTTTAGCCACCATCGGATATCTTTCTTAGCTTCTAGGTCTAATTTCATGGTGGCTTCATATTTCCCTTTATTTGCTTTCAAGGCTCCGTTTTTACAACGTTCTAGAGCCTTGTAGTGGCTCATGCCATACTCTACTCCCTTGGAATAAGCATTGAACATACCAACCAATCCAGCCACCTCTCTAATGGTTGGATTGCGGGCATGTAGGATTTCTGATGCTACTTGCTGGACTTTATCTAATTTCTTAGCAGGTAGCGACACTGTCATCTCTTCTGTATTAATCAGAAATCCTAGGAATTCCAAGCTGGTAGAGGGTGTCATGACTGATTTTTCTGGGTGCACTACAAAGCCCAGAGAATCGAACAGATGCGCCAATTTTGTTGTGGCTTCTTGACATTCAGAGAATGTCTCCCCTATAATGAAAGTATCGTCCATGTAGGGGAAGGCCATAAACCCTTGTTGGCGCAGAGTGCGAAAAATGGGGGATAATAACTTGGTGAAAATTCGAGGAGCGCAAGATATGCCATTGGGGATCACTCGGTACTGAAAAAGCTCATTGTTCCATACAAACTTCAGATATTTCCGGTCTGATTCTCTGATCGGGAAAGTGTAGTACGCATCTTTCAAGTCAATGGATGCCATGTACACACCTTCACCTATCAGGTTAATAGCAGTGTCAAGATTATCCATCTTGAAATGTTCATATGGCACGAGGTTGTTCAGTTCCGTGAGATCCAGGATGATACGGGTATCTCCATCGGATTTCGCAACAGGGAAACTGCAAGAAATCCATTGGCCCTCCTCATCCTTTACCTTTTCTATAACACCTTGGGCAAGCATTCTGTCAATTTCTAGATCTATTTTACGCGGATCATAGTCTTTCAGATCATAAGGTCTAGGTACATGTTTTTGGTGTGGAAAAACATTAAACTGAATTTCAATTCCACCCACATTGCTCAGAACCCAGGGGTCACTTGTGACAGTTTTCCAATTGTCCAAGAAATGGACAGTTTGCCCACCAAAAAAGTTTTCAGGTGTATTGGAAAGGCAAAGGTTGTCCTTCACAGCACGCACCTTTACTTCTTTCCTCTTTTGGAGGAGCTGCCGCGACCTCCTCGACCACCCCGGTTGCTGCGACTGGATTGGCTGTTGCCGCCTCTCGCGTATCCGCGGTAGCTGCTGCGATAACTTGATCGCCCGCCGCCCTTCCTGTTTCGGTCGCCTTGGCGAAAATCCTTTGTGCGTCTGAACCCTTTTTTGGAGCCTCGCCTTCTAGGGGCTTGTCTGAGTTTCAGAATCTTCTTCGTAAACTCTCTTTCTTCCGCCGTTTCTGTTACGATGGACTTCGCTTCGGCGAACAGGGTAGCACCACCCATTGGGGCATCCATAATTTCTTGTTTTATGTCCTCTTGGATCTTGTGGCGCAAGTTCTCTCTTCGCCTACGTACAAGAATATTGTTTGCGTATCCCATGAGTTCGATACAGTCTATTGCACCTTTTGCACACTCATTTAGCTGATCGTCCAAATCGCCCCTATCTACCATCAGAGAGATGACGGGGATTACCGCAGTCATCGCGGCCATAATGGCGGACTGGGCCTTAGCCATGTACTCATCGGGGACGATCTCTCTTTTTTCCAGTCTTTTCTTTATGGAGGCTTCAAGTACCGGAACGACCATGGCAGCCACATTTTTGGGTGGAGGGTATTCATCGGTTACCTTTGGTTCACACTCTTTGGCGTTGGCATTCAACAAAAGTCTCTGGATAGTCGCAGCAAGTCCAGTCTGAATAGCGGAAGATTTCTTAGGTCCGCGCTCTTTGCTGAGAATCTCTCTAGCTTTATCAGTAAAGGCACCACTTCTCTGACCTTCGAAAGGGTCTTCAGCATTGTCAGAATCATCCTCGTGGGTATGATCATCTTCCTCTACAGACTGTTTTTTCTTTTTGGGTCGCTTTTCTGCCTCTTCACTCATCTCGCGAAGGCGTTTTTTGGTTTTTGGGAGGCGCTTGGATTTTTGCCCTCGTGACCTTGAGTAGGACCTGGACCTACGTCCACGTGACCTGGAACGAGATCTGGACCTACGTCCACGTGATCTAGAACGAGATCTGGACCTACGTCCATGTGGCCTGGAACGAGATCTGGACCTACGTCCATGTGACCTTGAGCGGGACCTGGTTCTATGCCTGCGTCCACGTGATCTGGATCGGTTCCTAGATCTGTGTCTGCGTGAGTGTGAGCGAGAGCGAGATCTAGACCTTGTCCTATACCTGCCTCGTCTCGAGCGTGATCTGGATCTGGTCCGAGATCTGCGGTCATGAGAGCGTGATCTAGAGTATCTTGTGTGCTTTCGACGACCTCTGCTCTTCTCTCGAGATCTGTCGGGGCTAGATGATTCATATTCATCATCTTCTTCGTCATCGTTTCCTCGATGATCTGAGCTTTGCTGCTCTTCTTCTTCCTCATCTGCCTCTTCCTCATCATCATCTTCTTCTGCTTCAGACAGTTCATGGTCTTTGACAGATGATTTAGGCTTTGGCGCATGTTTCGCCTTTTTATCAGGTACTTTGGCAGGAGGGGACTTCTTTTTGGGAGCCACTCTCTTTTTGCTTGGTTTGGGACTCTCAACTGACGAGTCCAATTCTTCGATCTCATCCCCAGTGTGGACTTGGGCTTTAGTGATAACTTTGCTGCCTTCCGCCTTCATGATGGCGTTGATTACTGCCGTCTGCTGTCTAAGCGACGTAACTTTTTTCAGGACTTGTGGAAGTTTAACCACCATCAGAGGCATCTGCAAAAATTCAACAGAATTTTTGTATTAGTTATTGGTTTTAGTTATAAGCATTTATAACTACTCAATAACATCACAAGCAAAGGATTTTTTGGGCATAAGGTATGGGTGTTTTTGAATTTACTATTCAAACCTTACCATTTTAACCCCAACTGTGACAATTTCTCCAATGAAGAAATTTTTCGGCATAAGGTGTAGGTGAAAATATTTTACAGTACAGTCACCTATAAACCTGGCTTGGACACAGTTTTGACTTGAACTCTCACCGAGGAAGTAAGTCAATAATTTCTCTAACTGAGAAATTTTTCGGCATAAGGTATAGGTAAAATCATTTTTACGCTTCACAACCTATACAGCCTTATTTTGACACCGTTCTTAAGACTTCTGCCCTCCCCGGGGAGGCAGGTCAAAATTTCAAACGAAATCGAAAAAGTTGAATTTATCAACTTACCATAATTGTGCCGGGGGGCCACAATATATGGCGGTGTCAAGGTCACAGTACACCCAACTCCTCTGACAAGTCCTACCACAGGCCGGGACTGTTCAAACTGGAGTTACTGTTAAGAAATGTACCCAAATTTCAATAACAGTGGCTATCTGTACAGCGAGCACAGATTCAAGCGTCTTAGTTGGTGTAGGCAACCTCCCTGATACACAGCCATATCAATCACAAGTCAGTCTGTGAGAAAAAGGATGGCTGAATGCCACTTCATTTCATCAGAAATTAATGTGGAGACCTGCAGCGGTCCGACTTTGAGTGTATCAGGCACAAAATAATTTTAATATACCATAGGTTAAGTCCACCAGCTCAGATCATAGCCAGGTGGGTCAACAGACTGAACTCCATCAAGAGGCATATCTGTGACAATCTAACCAGTGCAAAGGTCTACTAAAATTATTTCGTTTGATGATGTCAACTCAGGTTCCAGATCATGAACCTATGGGTAAATTGACAAACATCAATTGTCAATCAAGGCTTCAGAACACAAGCCTAAAATTGACAAATTAGTTAGTTTTTGGGGATAAAAGAGGTAAACAGGCAGGTAAAAGGAAGAAATCCTTCTAAATTTGTTCCTTTAGCAGGAGTGTGGAGGTAGATAACCTCAACCACCACCCCAGCAGGAAGACTGACACTAGAGTGACAGTACAGGCCTTGGTCTATGGGAACTACCTCTATTATCGCCCAAAAACAAACAAACAAAAACATAACATACAAAGCAAACCAAGTAAAAAAGGACAAGAAAAAGGGGCAAACGATGGAAAAACAGAGTAATCTCACAGTTTTTGGAAGAAATCCGTCTTAAAAGCATCAAAATAACAATATAACCGAGAAAACGGCAAGCCGAGACGAAAAGTTCGGCGCCGAACCGGAAATTGACGGAAAATACCGGAAAGAGCCGAGGATTTTGCCGCCAAACGGTTCTAAGTTATTGTTGATGTCGTAAAAGGAGACGAAATCGTATTTTCGTCAAATTAAGACGAGAAAAAGCCCAAAAACAGTAGATATTAACAAGAATAGAAGGATTACTCTTTAAAAAATCAAAAAAGGTGGGAAAACTCGCCCAAAAGTAGAACGATCGGGATAGGAACCCAACTTCTTCTCAGTGATCGGCGGGAAAACAGAGATCGTTGCAAAATTTGAGAAAATTAGCCTAAAGAGGCCTAATCTTAACTTTTCAGGCGAGTTAACCCCCCTAAGACATAATAAAATCAGATATGAAAAATGGAAGTACTAAAAATTGCCAAGACTCACTCGAAATTGTAAGCCAAATTGCGAGACGTCCTCCTCCTATGGAAATACACAGCAGTCTGACATCTACGGATCTGCGCATGCGCATCTCCTATGATAGACCGCAACGACATCTATCGTTGCGCTCTGGAACATGGGGTAACAGCAGTGAAGGGAATAGCAAGGACCGCAAGGTTTCTGCCCGAAACAGGCAAAAACTGGCAGTAACAGGATGCACGGGGAGAGGGGACGAGGTCGCTGTGTCTATCTGACCAAAGAGGCTGCAGGGAGGGTGGGCAGTGTGCCCAGCCAGAGTCAGGGGTCTGCCCTGGACCCTTGGCCTGTTTTACACTTCTCCTCGGGAGAGCTTAGCTTTGAGATCGCATGAATGTTACAACCCTATTCTTGGGAGTAATCATGGAGAGCATGTGGGCCATTGAACTGACATATTTATACATAAATTTGAGAATACTGGAAAACATGAGATTATGATAAAACCTGAAAACTTACATCCCTGTTATAAGTGAGTTTGACTTTACTTATATTTGCGGGTTCTCGGTAGTAAGAGATTTTGTACTTAGCAGAAGGGGTGCTAATCTATTTTTCGTCTTCCTGCCCAGCAGACCTGAGTTGCACTCACCTACTGTCAGTCCGTCCGGGAACTCCTCGTGCATGTCGAAGATTTCACTGAAGCAGTGAAGGTACTCTAGCACCATCACGATATCACCAAACAATGTGTCAGGGACCGCCAACTGCACCGGGCGTGGCACCGGCAGGGGCTGAAACATGAAACACATTGATATTGACCATCCGCTGTGAAACTTTAGTTCTACCTATCGGTAATCGTAAAACTATTTACTGAAGATTCTGTACAAATCACAGCAATGACCCATTTCACCTTCAAATATCAGAGATTTTGGATATATCCTGAAGAATCCCATGCCTACTAACGTATCAGATTGGACAGTATATATATTTTGTAATGTCCGTGTGTGCTTGACTCACCCGGAGGTCTTCACACTCGAGGTCCTCCCGTGGCCGGCTCCATTCCTTCATCTCCTCCTCTCGCTGCTTTTTCTCCTCCTTACGCTTCTCTCTCTCCTAAAACAAAACAAACATATAGGCTAATATATAACGTAACTTCACTGTACGTCGGGTAATGTGTCATGCATAGAGTAGTTCCAGTTGTGAGGGGTCAGAGAAAGTAGTCCCAGTATAGTTGGGCCTTCTCGTTTTTATCCCCGCTTTTAGCAGAAATCTTGTGGATTATTTGTTAATCTACGTGTTAAACATGACATAGGTGCTGTCTGGCAACATTACATGTTGCCCTCGGCAAAATTATACTTAAACTTCACCTTACCAAGGTAAGTCTCGTTTAATTTCACAATTACCCTACACAAAGGGTACCGTAATCTCCCGCCTATAAGGCGCAGCCCGCGTATAAGGCTCACCCCCAACTAAGGGAGGCCTGTCCCAGGTATAAGGCGCACCCCTAAGGGAAGATTTTTTGTTAATTTAGTACTATTCTATAGTAAAAATACCCCCCCTATAAGGCGCACCCCAAACTCAAGGCAATGTCCCTCCCACGTATAAGACGCAGCAGCATTTTGTTTGGCGTATAAGACGCGCCTTATATGCGGGAGATTATGGTAGTCCCAATATAAGAACAGAGATGTCAGTTGGGTGTCGGTCCAAAAGATGGAATTTTGGGCCCTTAAAAATTTCACATTTGGAATGAAACTGCACTAAAGTCTAAATTTGAGGAGCCTATGAAAATAGTTGAACCTCTGATGGTCTGACATCTCTGTAACAGGGTTCCCATAAAATCCATGAAATTCCCATGACTTTCCCTGACAAAAACCTTAAATTTTCCCTGACATTTTTAACTATATTTGGACATTATTGGGTTGACTTTCCTGCAAAATTCCTGCAATCGAGTTGGAGAAATTCACTCCAATCGATTTTTGCAATAAATATTCAGTTTTTTGTTTTTTTTCATTTTCCATGACTCAAGAAGAAATTTTCAGATATTCCATGACTTTACCTGACAACTTTCAATATCATGACATTCCATAACGCGTGGGAACCCTGCCATAAGAGAGTGGTCATTTTTAACATCAGGGTGGTGGATTGTTGCCCCCCCCCCCACCTTTGATCTGTAGTAACATGCGGGCATTTTTCCCCCAAACCCCTAAGGTATGTTTGTTTAATTTTACGTCTGGGGGCCATCAAGGAACTCAGACATTCAAAAATTGTTAAACTATTCAATAGTATGCATGAGTGCATGTGTGCGAGCGTGCATAAATTTATGAGTCTGCTTGTAGCAGTGGGACATGGCTCGTAGCGGTGAAATACCACTCGTGGCTCAAGGCCCCTCTTTATCACATGTCGCAAACTGTAGACACATCACCCGGTCGGTCACATTATCCTGACACCACTCCCTAAGGTGCCCTTCAATAATGACAATCAACAAAATAACTTGGTAACAGCAAAGGTCAACATGGTAACTCTAGTCAACTTCTCAAACTCAACGATTCAGTCACCTCTTCTAACTGAAGCCTGCGCCTCTCCCGCTCCTACAAGGTAAATTCATGTTATGATATTTGAGTCCATAGTAAAAGAACTTATGGACAAAACTACACAGGAAGCACACAAATATTTCTGTACTGAGTAACTAAACATTGAATGTTCACAACTTTGATGTCAAAGAAAATAAAAAGCTAATCATTCTGAAATGAAACAACCCCCAAAATTCACCTCCTCTTGTTGTGATCTACGACGAGCTTTCTCCTGAAAGGCAAGTTTTATTTTCATTCATAACAAATCAATAGATCGAGGGTGGGAATGGAAGCATTTATCAATGGTTTGTCTATGTCTGAAACTTGAATGCTTCAACAACTGAACACGACAAATTGACAAGTGCTAAATCAAAGCCACAAATCACCTCTTCCTGCTGCAGTCTGCGTTTCTCGCGCTCCTGAAATGAATTTCCTCGTTATTATTAACACTTTAAAGGCCGCTGATGCAGGAGTGCATCATGCCCATTGGTCGGCATGATGCACCAATGAAGTGCTGGCGAGACTGCTCACCAGCACTTCATTGGAGATTCATGCCACACCTATGGGGTTAACACATATACTCCCAGAGGGTCGGCATGATGCATCAGCGGCCCTTCAAGGGTTAAACAACTTTTTCATAGATCAGAAATAAAAGGCTGAGCAGAAAAATCCCTGAAATGCTCAATAAGAACCCCTTAAATATGGAAGTTTCTAGTTGTTTTTCAATGTCTTGTTATGTCGGATAGGAGAAAATGGTTAAATTATTTTTACTTTAAATAGAGAACAAAAATGCTTCAAGGGAATATATTTTGGATCAACACTTCAAAAGCCCAACAACAGAACGACTCGAGACAATAATTCACCTCTTCTTGTTGTTGCTTGCGTTTTTCGCGCTCCTAAAAATGAAAATCAGTTGCCCTATATACCATTTCCGTGAATAAGTACTTCTCATATTTGGAATGCCCTTTCATTTCATAATAGAGCGTTATAAGATTTAAAAACACCTTTCCTCCCAAAGTTGTTACCTTTTCCTACATTTTATCATTATATTTTTAGTTATTAGAAAGTATGTACAGAATATCATAGTAATAAGTGAACATTTTACACCTAACCTTTAACTTCTTATTTTAAATTCCAAACATGAAGCCCAAAATATGACCCATGCCTTGAACTACTAATTATAAATAGCATTTTAAGTGCGCAAATCCTTGTCTGATAGTTTTCATTTTTGAGATGTTGCACGGTAAGGTGCTGGTTTTAGGTAGAAATAGCTGACAACTGGGTTAGTCGTTAAACATTTAAACATAACCCAACCACTTTAACCCGCTCAGTCAAACACAATGTTCCTCACCCGCTCTATCTCCTCGCGCCGTCTTAGTTTGTTTTGTTCCTTCTGTACTTTCAGTTCTTGTAACATCTTATCAAGGAAAAGTGAAACAAGATGTCAAAGGTGCTTAATGTCTAGGATACTTAGGATTCATTTTGTTTGATATTTATCTCCATTTTTTCCAATTTTAATTTCTATTCATTCATCTGATTAGGTATTTATTCATTCAAAAGCTTAGAACGAGACATAGATACCAAGGTCGGTATTCTATATCAGTTTTATCTCTCTCCTGATGTTTTATTTAAGACATTTCACTCAGATTTATAAAAATCTGCTAACCCTCTCACGGAGCAGTTTCCGCTCTTTCTTTTCTTCTTCTATTTTCTCCAAATGTGCGACCATTTCCTGCTTTTTCTGCACGAAACAAGGCAGAACAAAACCCTCAAAAATCTGTCTGCATTTACAAGTATGGCCGTAGAAAGTGAAATTCATTGCGACAAATTTCAAATACTGTTGCATATAAACTTAGTGTAAAGATGCTAATCAGCCAATCCCAGAGATGCCACTCTATGGCCGACAAAAACCAGGAAAACTGGACTTTGGACACATTTCCCCAGGAATTTAACATTATTTTGATACAGAAATCTTGGAATCAAAACAAGGAATTCCAGGTAAACCAGAAAAAGTGGTATCTCTGCAATCCGAGAGAAAAACAAAAGTATTCTGTGAACAACAAAACACAAAAACAGCACGGTAACCTTTTCTTTGACAAGCCTCCGTTCCTCTTTCTCGGCCTCAAGTTTCAGCCTCAGTTCCTCAGCTAAGGCATGCTTTATCTACACAACGTGTATACAAGTGTTAGAAATGGTTGTTATAAGTCATTTCCACAACTAGTCAAATTCATGGTGAGAAAACACAGGGGATAGAGAAGATGAACCCTTTATGATGGGACTCGGATAGCCCAAACAATACCCACATTTATTCACTTTCAACATGTTTTTGGACAAAACCTTCCCACATGGTCAACAATGATGGATTCTGAGTGTGCATGTGCCACATTTGATATGAGAAATGGCTTTATTAGATTTAAGTAATACATCCTGCAACACAAAGAAAACAAGTCAGTACCTTAAGCCTTTAAGGACTCTTTGGTCATGATGCATGAATGCAGCCCTGGTGAGTAACTCACTCTTCAGGGCTTCATTCATGCATCATGCTGCCCACTACCGTAATCTCCCGCGTAGAAGACGTGTCCTCTACGCCAAACAAAATGCTGGGGAGTCTTATAGCTTTCTCTCAAGTTGGGGGGCGTCTTATACGAGGGGTAATTTTTCTACAGAAATGTACTAATCTTACAAATTTCAGCATTAAAATGTGTGTCTTATACGTGAAAATGCATGTGCTGGGTTTGGGGTGCGTCTTATACGCGCAGCGCGTCTTATACGCGGGAGATTACGGTAGTAGGATTGATACAGTTCATTGGTGCATCATGTCGACCAATGGGCATGATACACTCCTGCAGCAGCGTCCATTAAATGGCTAGGAAGAAGACAGAATAGAAGCTCTTCTTAGACCCACCTTCTCGCGCTCTTCCTTCATGCGCGCCTTCTCCTCCATGAGCCTCTCTTTGAGCTGCTCCTTCCGAGCCTCTTTCTGCATACGCTCCTCCTCCTTCAGCTTCCGCTTCAGCTCCGCTCGCTCCTCAGCGCTCAGCTTGGGGTTCTGCAGCTTGGCCACATTCTCTGTTATAGAAAATACGCCTTATCAGGTTTTGTTACAAGTGTGCTACAATGAGGGGTATGGAATCCTGAAACACATTTCCTCTGAAGCACATTATACCCCCTCTCAAATTACTCCAAGTACGAAATTCCTCATTTATACATTAAAGTAATAAAATTGAACGCGTGCAATCATGCACGACTGGCCCAGTCGCCCACCACCTACCGTAGGGGACTGTCAATATAGTGACAGTGTGTGGAAAACTCAATGCTTAAGGCTATGGAGGATGCACCCATTATTGCTCTTATGTTTCATTGGCGAATAACTCCTCTCCTGGCGAGTTAAGCATTGCACAATACCAGCAGGTCTTGAATAAGGATACATATCAACCATACAAATGCACGAGACAATGTAACTCTCCTCCATTTTGTTATAATCCAGCAGTTTCATTGCAACCGTGAGTCGATCATCTCGCTGTCAGCCATTTTGTATTCTGATGTTCCGTGCGCATGCGCGAACCGTCCTTGTCGGAAGTCGCATTTTTGACGGAGAAATGATAGATAACATCGATTTAACTTGAAATTAATGGCTTTTTGAATATAATCCATGCATGTTTGGCAATTTTAATTGAATCGAATACACCCCCTCAATTTACTGTTATAAAATAAAATCTGACGACCGGTAACTCTGGGCGCATGCGCGAACTTGCACGAGGATGCCCTGGGTGTAAAGACTAGTACATAATGTACATATATAGTATCTCAGAGGGCGCAGGCACTAGGCTAATACATAGAAATCATAAGAGCCTGCGTCCTCTATGTATACTACTCATACACTCGCCCTGCCGGAAATGCGATAGCCATAACAAACTTATGGCGGTCTGGTTTACAGGATCGGTATATAAATGGTCTTATATGAAAATTTACCAACTTTTCCTCGAGCTATCGCTTTATATGCACGGTCTTCCATCCTTACCTACTGAAAAACAGCGTCTTAATTGGGCAATTCCCATAGGATCCCATGTGTTATGTCTATCGCGAAAATCTATCGCACAATGCTATGCTATGGAACCTCGTTTTCGTGAGAAAGAAGGTAAAATATGTCAGATTTTTTCTTCAGCTATTTTCATAGGTAAAGAAATTGTTTTTCCAGGAATTGTTACCATCTACAGAAAGACAAAGATCTAAAGAAAATTTATTAACTTTCCATTAATTTATAGACCCCTTCTTTGTATAAGAAATTCCCACTTAAAGTTGCCAATTTTGATCGACCAAAAATGTTGAAAACCCACCTCCAATGACCCAGCAGGGGCTGGGCCAATAAATGGTCAACTGAACACATTAAACCTCCTTCAGATGTAGAGTGAGCCTTAGAAAAATCACTGGGATTCTGACATTTCTTGATCCGGGCTGATATATTATTGAAGTACATGTGAGTTATACACAGGCTGTGAGTTTTTGCTCTCCTCCTGTGCCACTCACCTTTCATCTTCTGTTTTTCAGCCTTCTTCAGCTTCTTTGCGACTTTCTCCAATGACTCGGGCTTCTTCTTGGGTCCCTTCTTGCTGACCTCAGACTTGGGGAAGGTGGGATTGGGCCCGACATGGAACATGGCGTACGTGAGGTCCGTAAGGCTGAACTTCTTCACTAAGCGCTCCTTGACGCGCCACACGCCCTCAGCATTTGTCTCACAATGCTGCTTTAGGTACAGCTTTAACTTCTCACGGACAAACAGGCCCTTTTTACGACTGAAACACAAACACTCAGAGTTACTATAGCACTAAGCACTGAAACAAAGCTTTTAAGACAAACAGGCCCTTTTTACGACTGAAACCCAAACACTCAGAGTTACTATAGCACACAGCCCTGAAACAAAGCTTTTAAGACAAACAGGCCCTTTTTACGACTGAAACACAAACACTCAGAGTTACTATAGCACTGAAACAAAGCTTTTAAGACAAACAGGCCCTTTTTACGACTAAAACACAAACACTCAGAGTTACTATAGCACACAGCCCTGAAACAAAGCTTTTAAGACAAACAGGCCCTTTTTACGACTGAAACACAAACACTCAGAGTTACTATGGCACATAGCCCTGAAACAAAGCTTTTAAGACAAACAGGCCCTTTTTACGACTGAAACACAAACACTCAGAGTTACTATAGCACTGAGCACTGAAACAAAGCTTTTAAGACAAACAGGCCCTTTTTACGACTAAAACACAAACACTCAGAGTTACTATGGCACATAGCCCTGAAACAAAGCTTTTAAGACAAACAGGCCCTTTTTACGACTAAAACACAAACACTCAAAGTTACTATAGCACACAGCCCTGAAACAAAGCTTTTAAGACAAACAGGCCCTTTTTACGACTGAAACACAAACACTCAGAGTTACTATAGCAAAGAGCCCTGAAACAAAGCTTTTAAGACAAACAAGCCCTTTTTACGACTAAAACACAAACACTCAGAGTTACTATGGCACATAGCCCTGAAACAAAGCTTTTAAGACAAACAGGCCCTTTTTACGACTAAAACACAAACACTCAGAGTTACTATAGCACATAGCCCTGAAACAAAGCTTTTAAGACAAACAGGCCCTTTTTACGACTGAAACACAAACACTCAGAGTTACTATAGCACACAGCCCTGAAACAAAGCTTTTAAGACAATCAGGCCCTTTTTACGACTAAAACACAAACACTCAGAGTTACTATAGCAAAGAGCCCTGAAACAAAGCTTTTAAGACAATCAGGCCCTTTTTACGACTGAAACACAAACACTCAGAGTTACTATAGCACTGAGCACTGAAACAAAGCTTTTAAGACAAACAGGCCCTTTTTACGACTAAAACACAAACACTCAGAGTTACTATAGCACTGAGCACTGAAACAAAGCTTTTAAGACAAACAGGCCCTTTTTACGACTAAAACACAAACCCTCAGAGTTACTATAGCACTGAGCACTGAAACAAAGCTTTTAAGACTGATATAATGCATCATGCCTACCCTCCTGTACCCGAGACATGAAAAAAAAATCCATACCATTGTAATAACCTCACATATAAGGCGCACCCTGCAGCATAAACAGTGCACCTGGAGGTGAAGAGACCAACCCCCCGCCCCCGTTTTTAGAAGATGCCCCCTCCCTAAAGCCTGCCCCAGTATGTTATACTGCTGGTACAGTATTATCAAAGGGGAATTGTTACTATTATACTTACTTGACAAGCTTGATGCCAACTGTGTGTGTGTTGAGTTTACCCTTCTCCTGTATGGTGTAGGTGAACTTGGACGGGTCCATGCACGCCTTGCTTGGGCTGTCAACATAAAGATACACCCAAGCTATAAAATCATAAAATTCTCCATAAATTCTCTCATATAAGCCGCAGCTTATACCAGAACCCACATCAAAGTGAGCCTCATAGGATCACTCCAAAGAAGGGGTGCGGCTTATAGGAGGCTATTTGGCACTGTATAACCGTACTAAACCTACTATTTTCAAGCACCAGATGCACCTCATACCTCCCTCCATAGTCGGGGGTGCGCCTTATATGAGGGGTGCGCCTTATATGAGTGAATTTACGGTAATTAGTAAACACATAATACCACCTTCTAATGTAGTTAAAGCTTTGGAATTAGCTTGGGGATAGTATATGTATCCCATTTAAGAAACATTACTTTGGCGGAAATTACTTTTGACACGACTGAATACCTCAGGATCATTCGTGTCATTCATTCAAATTTTCATTATGAGTACAGCAATGATCACCTTTTGGTTGGCGTCTTGTTGGCATCTGTTGGTTGTGGACTAAGACAGATCACCTCGTCGTCACTGTCGTCGATCATGACGGGTTTATCAGGACTGCTGCCGTTCTGCTGCAGAGTGGGTGCAGACTTGACGGGACTGCCCCCGGGCGGGTTTACACGAACCACCTTACCTGGACGTCTATAAGGGTAAAGATAATTCACATTAACATCAAATTAATAAATTCTGATATTAGACAAAACTTACATCCCTGTACTTTTACACCTCTCTCATTATGCCTTTTAATCAACTTTAAGAACAATCATAATTTCAGCATTAAAGTTGGAGTCTTCATATGCATTATTTATAAGAGTGATATTTGTTTGCAAGAAGATCAGTGGCCAAGAATGGCAGGGATGTAAGTCAGTCATGGACAAAAATCAGGAATGCATACATTTACTTGATATGGAAGCCTTATATTTTCCCAAACAGCCCTCCATACCACCCATATAAGGACAACCCATGTCTTTCAACATTGTCAGAAATGAGAAAAACCTTATAATGACTTACATCCCTGGTTTAATGGGTAGACACCAAGAGTTGGAGCCTTGGGACAAACTGACCAGCGGTCAAGTATGAAGTAATGCATTTTCACATATTTTACTGGCAAAATTCAAAGAAAATCTACACAACATCATTGGCCTACAGTCAAATCTACTGGTCTTTGGCCACCGGGCCAATGTTAGTGTATTCTTGTTACCCATGAAGCAAATATGGATGTCGGATGTCTCGAATATCATCTCATTTAATTGATTCATCCTCTACACCTACCGTGCATCTCTGACAGTGACATCGACATTCTCCCCGACAAAATATCGGTCCTTACAGAAGGCGAAGATGTCATCTATGAGAACATTGAGACGGGTTCTGTGTGTAAGTCCAACCAGGTATAGGATCGGTTTCTGTAACGTGTCAGGGAATGAGGCGAGCTGCTTCCTGGCATGTTCCTCAGTGTCTAGCGCCTCTTGGTACGTTAGGCCAGTTTTACCCGTCATACTGCACGACCACACGAGGCTGTTACACAGGATAACGCGCTCAAAGAATTCTCTGTAAGTACATAATATAAGCTCATTTAGAGCATAGAAGGCACAAAAACATGCATGTGGAAATTTGAAGCCCCCAAAATGACGACAGACACCAAATACCCCACCTAAACCGAGCCGGATGCCTTTGTCTGAGCCTGACTGAAGTATAACTTTGATAGAAGGCCACGGGAACTGGCAAGTGAGGCTTGAAAATTTAGAGTTTCATAGGCCTTCTATTTAGCACCTAAACTGTTACTGCCTCCAAATTAAATCATTATCACAGTCTTTGGAACTTGGAAGGGGTAGAGCGAACAGACCAAAGGTAGTGCAAATGATCCATAACCCCTGACTAGTCACTTAGTCTTAATACCGGTAAGTTTAACTGCAATAATATCAAATGCTGACATTTCCTTCATGAACTTAAACTTAGGCCATGGGAAGTCAGGTTAGAGTTTACCGTCCACCGCCCGCATGCATTTTAAGGGCCGCATGAGATTTTTTCATTATTCATTATTTCAAAAAAAGAAAAATGTGAAAAAAATCTCCAAAATGTCTTTGGACATGACAGCAATGAGCAAAGTGGGGCATATTTGGTATCAAATTAAAGCTTAGATGGCAAGGAATGCAGTTAACATTGTGTCATCCACAACCTAGACCCACAGATGTGATGGTAGATAGATAATGAATAATGAAAAAATGCCTCATCATTTTTCAAAATGGATCAGACGGTAATCTCTAACCTGACTTCGCAGTACCTTTTATGTGAGATTGGTTGTAGAAATGTCTGGCTCAACCCCTATGCATGGTCTAAGTACTCGCTTAAGTCCCTAATCAGGCCTAAAAAAAAAAAAGTTGTGTTCAGGTATCCTACCCTAATTTTTTGGCCCGACCCTAATTTTTTTTCTCAATATATAGGCATGTTTGGTATCAAATTAAAGCCCACGGTCTCACGAATGCTACAAGCTTGAAATAACCAACATTTTTTTAATTTGTTTAAGTCCGTTAATCTTTTAAACAATGTTTAATATCATTTTGGCAGTTTTCGGCATCCAGGAACTTAAAAAAAAAAAAAAAAAATCAGACCTACCTACCCTAATTTTTTGGGCTATGTTACCTGAACACAAGAATTTTTCTTTAGGCCAAGAAAGCAGACTGAATGGTTTACAGATTCTAAAATACAACCACTACGTAAATGATGAAAAGCATGCCGTGAGGTGCATGCAGTGTTCTTAAGTTAAGACTTGTCAGGATGATATAAATAAGCCATATGGAGAAAGTGAGTATCTGAGTCACATACACTCACCCACCATTAGAAGTTATATCACTAAGTTACGCATTGATACTAATCATACACATGAAAGCTTATCAAGAAGCTATAAAAGGAAGAAACCAATGGATTCTATTTGTTCACAATGTAATGCAATTCAAGATGTAAAACATATTGTATTATTTTGTTCTGTACCATCAATACAAAATGCCAGGGAAAGCTTTGAAGGGGAATAGACCATGCCCACATGGCATCATTCCTTGCTGCAGGGTGGTACTCCACTGGAAACCCCTACCCACGCTGCCATAGAGAATGCACTGTGGCGATCTACTACCCTGCACAAAATCCTTATTTTCTCCGAGGTGAGCGGGCAAAACGACAAACTACCTTAACCATAGATAGAAACAGACCATACATATAAGAAGACACCATATTTGTTAAGATTAGTGGAGAAAAAGTGGTGGAAACTAAATGTGGAAGATGAAAGTTTTGCTCGGCGAGATTTGCAGTGCTGCCACTGTGCCAGTAGCTATGCCTATGGCCACAGTGACTGTGGCTAAATATTACGCTGTAGAAAATACCTATTTCCTCTCTAAATACTGGACAAAACAAAATCCCATCTTCACCATAGATAGAAATACATCGTAGCTATCAAAAGAGACCCTAATCACTAAGATTGATGGAGAAAAAGTGCTGGAAACTTAATGTGGAAGAGAAAAGTTTTGCTCGGCAGTAGCCGTGGCCACTGTGGCTCAATATTACCCTGTACAAAATCCCTATTTTCTCTCTAATTACTGGGGGAAAAGACAAACCTTAGAAATACATGGTAGCTATCATAAGAGACCCTCATCGCTAAGATTGATGTAGAAATATTGCTGGAAACTTAATGTGGAAGAGGACAGTTTTGCTGTGCGAGATCGGCACTGACAGTGCACAGCCTATATTGTTTACATCCTAGTACCTCCAATATGGCCGTGGCAGGCCTAAATACACATGCAGTGGGCATGGTCTATACCTGAAGTTTGTGGACTACTACAAAAACCATAATGATAACAGAAAACTCTCTCAGATATTATCAGTAAACCCCTACTGCAAATCATCAAGCAAGCCCACTGCGATAAAATTGTATTCTGTCATATATAAAAACACTGTATAACTTAATCAATGTTGATCTGGTGCTGACATGAATGTTGTCCGGCGGGCGCTGACTCTTACCTAACGGGAGAGTCAGGCTTCCTGCATAGGGCTAATTTGTCAGGTGGCTGGAATTGTAGGACATAATTTTTTTATGTCAATTTCCTCTTAAGGATGGCTTCCTAAGACATGTGTGTTGCCATTTTGTGAGAAACCTTTCATACGGGGGCCCAGATTATTTGGTTCTTGCAAATCTGTTAGCCTTCACATCAAGTTTAGCTGCCACGGTCGGCCATGATGGAAGTGGTTTCAGGTCTCACAACAGAGGTGTTATTCATGAAATAATGTTATCCATGAGAATCTGCTTGGTGAGTGGAGATTGACTTCCTGTCTGGCAGAAAATGCACCTGCTGATAGCTACCTGTTGCAGCCCACACAGCATGCAGGGATGTTTTTTTTTTGTTTTTGTTTTTTTAAACTGTTTTATTTTAACCTGGTTAACATTAACTCGGTGGCGCCGGTCTACCGTTCATGAACCAGGGGGGAGAGACGAGGGGTGCTTCCCCTTGTAATTAGATTTCATAATTCATTGCTATGTGTCTCCTCGCCCCACTAATTAACTCTGTTACCACTTTTACTTAAAACTAAACAAGTGTTTTTTTTTTTAATTGACAAGGACATGAAAAAGGTTAACCAAATAACATTACATGTCGCCACAGTGGTAGTAAGTGGGCCCTAGGGTCTAACTAACCGGTAGCCGTTACATCAGTACCTTAATATAGACAGTACAGGAAGGAGTGCATAGCATCCTAAGAACTCTTTGAGAGGGGAACAATCCTTTTATGAGAGTTCACTGAGGCACAAAGTCGATGTGCTTTGTGGCCAGAGGTGTTCTCTCTAGTAAGGCTATTGTGCCTTGGGTTTAGGAAGATCTTATATTAATATGAAGGGCTAGGCATAATTATAGTGGAGTCCTTTTACTCTAGATACTCTACGTCTCGTTGTGCTAGTATAGATGCTCCTTCATAAATGATACAGTGTTCATCGACAAAAGTTTGCTTGTTAAAATATTTGAACAGTTCTTTGGACACTAGACTTGAAAAGTCTCTCTTATCCACCACCCATCTAAGATGAGGGGGAAGTGAGTTCCATTGGGCCAACAGTTGGTAAGGCGGGGCATTCATTAGGCCAGTCAATTTAGGATGTGCTTGCCTTATTGTAGGTGCACCTGTGGCTCTAGTTCCTGTGCATGGCACAATGTCCAGTTGTCCTGAGTACACAAGCCTGTGGCACAGTGTTAGTTGCAAATATAGCCTCCTAAGTTTTTGTGGTAAGAGATTTGCTCTTTTGTACAAATCCATCACATGAACCTGTTGTGGATCCGCAATATCATAACAAATCCTTATGGCATTATTGCAAAGTATATATAACTTGTGATGATGGGGCACCGATGCACCGGTCAGGAAAATGGACCCATAGTCGAAGTATGGTAGGATCATGGATTTAAACACTGATAAAGCTGCAAAGGTATCTAGCGAATGCCTTAGTTTCCTGAGCATCCATACTTTATGTGTTATAGACTTAATCATTTTATCTGCCTGTGTAACAAAGTTCAGATCTTGATCAAATGTAATCCCTAGGTATTTGAAACTTTCAACTTGTTCAAGGAGTTTACCCCCTATTGTAAAGTCAAGTACAACATGTTCTGTTGCTTTGGTAACCAGCATGCTTTTAGATTTTGCAACATTAATTGTAAGCCCATTTCTGATGCACCAGTTACTCGCCACCTGGAGATCCTCTTGCATCTGGAGTCTGAGGGTGTTCAAACAACTATCACTCAGCACAAGCAAGGTATCATCAGCATAGAGTTTAACCATTGAGTGGATGTTTACATTGGGAAGTGTACGGACCTAAAATTGATCCTTGTGGAATCCCATATAATATTTGTTGCTTGTTGGATATAACATTATTACAAATGGTAGCTTGCTCTCTAAAACTCAAATAACTGGTTATCCATCTCACTACCAAGTCCGAGAGACCTAGCGCTGGTAGCTTCAATAACAACTTAGAATGTGACAAGGAATCAAATGCCTTAGTAAAATCTAGAAATAAAAGGGCAGTATGTGACCCTTGGACTTGTGCTTCGTAAGCATAGTTGTTCACTAAGAAAGCTGCATCCAATGTGGAGCGCGACTTTCTGAAGCCATTTTGCTCTGAAGTGAGCAAATTGTTAATTTCCAAGTAAGTATACAGCTGCTTATGAATTATTTTTTCTAAAATTTTCCCTGGAACCGGAAGTAGTGAGATGGGCCTCAGCTCAGATGGGGTCGAGGGATTAACTACCTTAGAGAGCGGCACAACCTTAGCTAATTTCCATCCATCAGGAAATGAACTAGTCCTTATGGACATGTTAATGAGATGAGTGAATTCCTTAAGGAGGATAATGAGTGAGTCTTTTATGAATTCACTAGAAATAGATTCAATCCCTGAGGATTTATATACATCAATCTCTTTAATAAGCTCAATAACCTGTTTATCCATGACTTCATGAAAGTTGAGTTCACCTTGTGGGAGGGCATTACTGCCTTCAACCGGTGGATCAGACTGCGGTAATTTGTTTGCTAGGTTCTCTCCTACAGCCGAGAAAAATTCATTGATAATGGTTGCCGCATCCCCAAGCGGTACATATTCGCCATCTTCACCCTTCAGGTGTATGAAGCTAAGTCTACACTTCCTAGGCAACAATTCCTCCATAACTCTCCAGAATTTCTTTGGATTTCTCTTATGCAGATGTAACCTGCTTTTTATGTACCTTTCCTTGGCTTGGCGAACCTGCTTATTGACAAGATTTCTGAATGCCCGGGCCCTATTCACATTGGCAGTGTTTCTTATTCTCATAGCTGATTTTAGAGCTTTGTCCCTCTCTCTCATGAGCGCAAGAAGATTGTTGGTCAGCCAAGGAGGCTTTTCCTTCTTATACTCGAAATCTCTAACAGGAAAAAGTTTGTCTGCAGTTTTAAAAATAGTAGTCCTCATTATATTCCAAATGTCATCTACATTATCCAATGAAAAGACATCATGATTTTTTATGTTATCCCGCAAGACAGCCTGTATCTGAGCATAGTTATAATTAGAGTATGATCTCCCAGTGAATTTTACCTTGGCGTACTCATTCCTTGTCTTTTTGTTAATTACATAGGTCGGAATGTGATCCGAAATATTAATATTCAGAGTCCCCCAGTGTGAGATGTCAGGTGAGTTACTGTAGATTTGGTCTAACACATGAGTTGGATGATATAGGGGGCGCGTTGGGTCAGTGATGTAAGGTGAAAGGTGATGTTTATCCAAAAGAGTAACCAACTGTACTGGGTGTTTAACCTTGGGACCTAGGTCTATGTTAAAGTCACCTCCTAGATAAATATAGGCTTTTGGATGAATTTCTTTGACATGAGCAAGTGCTTTTTTTAGGGCATCAATGAAACCAGCTTCAGGTCCAGACGGCCTGTATATATTTATGATAAAATAGGGTCTGCATCCTACTGTTTAACTGTATGACCATCATCTCACAGTGGGGTTTCATAACATTACAATCAGGGTGCAAGATTAGTCAGTCATGGGCAAAAATCAGGAAGACATACATTTACTTGATATAAAAAGCCTTCTGTTTTTTTTTCCCCCAAAGAGCCTTCCTTACCACTGGTATAGGGAAAATGTCATCCAAAATTTTTAGAAATCAGGAAATCCTGATAAAACCTGAAGACTTACATCCCTGAGCATGTGCCAAACCTTGGAAAAAGGTGCGATCTAAAGGTTTCCAACAAAAGACGCTCTTCCCACTCACAGACAGCAAAACTAAGGTGGTACTCTTGTCAATATTATAAGCTGATTGTTGGGGATTTGTTTCTGTCAAATGTTATTCTTAGAAACTTGCTGTTTCTAGAGCACCTGCAAGTTTTAGCTAGGGCAGTCCCAGCGACTCAGTCCTTAACCGAGTCGCGCACACTGACTAACATTAGGCACTGACATAACTGCTGTGCGTGGGTCTGCCGTGCGTGGAGGCTAAAAGTGTGATTTAGCAAAAATGGAGCAGCTGAAATTGACATGTTTTTACTTATTGATTCTAAAGCTGTTTACAGGTGGATTTGGATAATTAGGGTATCATTTTAACGGGCTTGAAGAGGGCTTCAATATGCATGTATTTGTTTAATAAATTGAAGAGAAAAAAATCATGTTTCTCCCAGGTGAACTCAAAACTTAAGTTCAGGAGCATTTTATGGTATGAAGTATGCATCTCACATAGTTAAAAATGGCACTCACATATTCCCTGGTTAAATAAGGTCTAGAAAATGTCTAGTTTTCTTCTCTCTAATAGGCAGCAGTATGTTTTTTAAGCAACTACAAAATCATGACCTATTAACTCTGTGAGGGGGAGTGAGAGATTAGCTCTAACACCTCCCCCACTGCAGCACACCTATAGCCACCACTGGGGGTGGCCCCTACTTGAGGGCTGACTACCAGGACTTCTCTGACTGACTAGTAGGGCTATACTTTGAAGTATGAACATCAGTCAGAGTGTCATTTTAAGGTGAAATGGCAACCCACAAATTTTGACATGTCATGTGATTTTTACTTTTAACTTTTGGGTTCACACTAACATTACATCAAAACATTGAAAAATTTTGAGAACTTTGACCTCTCTTATTTATCATGACCTTGACCCTCGTTAAGGTCATATCAAGGTCAAATGCTAGACCACATATCAAATGATCTCTATTCTTACTTTGTGTTTCCTATCTTACTATTTTTGCAAGAAAGTATGGTTGATTGTTATGGTTTTATGTGGACTGTCAAAATGTTGGTTATGTCATATCCCTTTGACCTTGACCTTATATAGGTCAACTTGACCTTCTTGATGAAATATTGAAAAAGAGTCAGCTGATCATTGATTCTGTCATTCATCTTGCTAAATCTCAACAAATGTTAACTCATTAAAAAAAAAAAAAATCAATAAATTTGACCTTTGACCTTAAAATGACCTTGACCTAGATCAAGGTCAGGCCATAGGTCATTGGAGTAACTCCTTAATAAACTTTCCTCTACTTTTTTTATTTCAAGTTCCTAGTGTTAATATCTTCTGAGAAACAGTGATTTAAGTGTTCCAGGCATTTCTGACCACAACTAGCATGATCACAAAATTTGAACCCTGATTAAACTCTTAAGTATGGGTTATTGTGGCAGAATATTGGGGTCATTTTGTGGTCTTTGGATGGTCATAATGTCACTTTGAATTAAGATAGAGACTTCATTCAAAAAGCAAATCCACTTCTTTTCTTGAGATCTATCCAATAGTATGCAGATAGAATAGATAATATAAAGTTTTGAAAAACTAGGTAAGTGCCTACTAACATGAATGTATCCTTACATTAGTCAATAAAGGCTTAAAGCCTTCTTGAATCTTGAATCTCATGGCCTTTATAATTTAAAAGTCTTAATGATTAATCGTCAAGATTTGGTTAGTTGTCTTGACGTGAGAAATCTTTGATTTACACAGAAATTAGGACATGACCTCATATCCAACACTGTCATTGTCTTACCAAACAGTGACAGTGTTGACATCACAAATAACGTCAACTCTTTCAAGTCAAACTCGTCATTCTGACACCCCTGTCCCTGAGCCTGAGGCTGACAAGACACGTCACTCGTCAGTCAATGATAACAATGCTACTGTTTTAAATAGGTCCAAGACATGGCAAAGTGTGCTGTCAAGTTAAAATCCATTCGACTTACTCATAGTCCCTGAAGATCTCGCCCGTCATTTTGCAGTAGAACACCTCCTCGTCCGGTTTGAGGTTGGGCGGCGGCTTTTGTTTGACAAATGGTTGTCTTCGTAGCAGCGGCATCTTGAATTTTGGAGGGAAAACAATCGACTTGCTGAATGGTCAATTCTAACAACAAACCGGCGTCTCACATCCCTGAAGTCCGACAAGGACGTCAAGTGTTCAATATCCTGCTGAAAACTCTTCAAACGTCGGCAATGGCTGGAAAATGGAAGGAGAAAAGTGTTGACTAATTTGTGACGCAGCCTGCGCCGACTTTAAAGAGGTCAAATTCAGACAATGTTGTAAAAGGAGCACAGCGTGTTGCAGTCACAAGAGAAACCACTCTATCAAAACTCTGATTATTTTGAATCCACGAGATGAATCTCAACAAAACCTGCTCAGAATGTGTACAATGTACTTTGACACAACTTGGTGAGGGATTATTACGATCCCTTTAATAGTTTCAGAGAAATCAGTGAACATTTACACAATATCTCACCGTAAATGAAAATATTGTAGAGTAATAGCCACGGGCTGCAGGCAGGCTGGGCGCTGATTGGTTTAAAATGGGGCCGGGCCGGCAGACATTTTATGTAAATGAGGCTGAGGCCGCGCTTGAAAGATTTGGCGCGCTTTTTGAGAGGAACGCAGCATCCACCTCCCGCGTCCGCCAACTCCTGCAGCCCTCAAAGGATGGGGTGTGGACCAGGGTACATTGGGGGGGGGGGGGGGGGGTGATGTATGAGGAGTTTGAGAATTGAGTCTCAGAGTGCACCCTTGTGGGCAGTGCGCACTCATATTATTATATTATATATCATATCCATCTCACCTGGTATGCCAGACAATCCCTGTGAGCGGCTTGCACATCTTGCCTTCCCTAATAAATAGGACAGGAGACATGCATACCACATGGGGAGTACCCTTAGCAATGATATCCTCAGGAATATAACAATAGTATACTGGAACATCCATGGTCTGGGGGACAAACTCACCTACCCTCATATTCAGTCTATCATATCTAGTCACGACATCATAATACTGAGTGAAACTTGGAAAAACAAGGATTTTCAACCATGCATTCCAGGGTACAAATATTTCCAGGTTAACCGCAAGCAGAGACATCCATGCAAATGCCAGAAGGGCTTCTGGTGGTTTAGGGGTTTTTATCTCTAAAGAAATTGCTATACAACTTGAAGCTGTATCTGACTTTTTTATATGGATCCCTCTTAACTCTACTCTAGATAAAGTCAGGGGCGGCGGAACTGGGGGGGGGGGGGCAGGGGGGGCACATACCCCCCAACTTTCCTGTTGGGGGGGCAAGACTATGTTTTTGCCCCCCCCCCAACTTTTCTAAGAAAATTGTGACATTTCAGGCCAATACCAATGTCAATTCATAAGGCCTACAATTTCAATCAAATACAGCATCCAACTATGCTTGTTGAAATCCCCATAATGCACCATTTTAACCCTAAAATTTCAAATTTTTTCAAGGTGGGAGGGATATAACAAATATGGGATATATGAGGCCAAGATCAATATAATCCTGACAGAAAGATAATTAAGAAAAGTCTGTATAATATGTAGGTCTGTGGTAAGAAAGAGGGAAATTGTGTTACAGGTTGCTTGAGAATGCATCATATGGTATCTAAATTTTCAAAGTCTTTTTGTGGGGAGGGGGCTTCCTTTTTATATATTGTAGATAACCTATAAAATATTATGGGAATCTTCTGATTTTTTTCTCTTAGGTCTATAGATTTGGGGGATTCATCACGGCCCAGAGAATACATATTCTCTCGTCAAAATGCACCAAAACACACCTTTGTGGCCCCTGCTCTCCATGTCTTCTCTCCTCAAAATGCACCAAAATGTACCTTTGTGCCACCTCACTTTTCAAGATTTTCGGGGGATACCCCCAGACCCCCCCCCTGCTTTCCATCATCACAACTATGGTTCCAATACATCCTCCCATCCCCGGCAATCTTGGGGGGGGGGAGTCATGGGCCAATACCTGACCTTTGCCCCCCCAACTTTCAAATGGTTCCACCGCCCCTGTTAAGTGAGAATATAGATAGTTTATATGGTGTGTTACAAGGCAGAGTTCTCAGTCCTAAATTATTCAATGCTTTTCTCTCAGATATTGGTGAACATCTTGATCCTAACCTTGGTATTGATGTTTGCGGTATGAGTGTTGCATATCTGCTATATACAGATGACTTGGTTATAATGTCCTCCTCAGCTAAGGATCTGCAGAACCAGCTAGACAATTTGTTTCAGTATTGTAGAAAATGGCACTTACTAGTAAATATAAATAAGTCAAATATCATGATATTTAATCACAAAAAGAAGGATGTTAATGATACCTTTAAGTATGGTGAAACACAACTAGCAATAGTTGAAAATTATAAGTACTTAGGGTTTATACTAACAAGTAATCATAAAGACATCTTCTTTGATGCATATGATCATCTTTATGATAAGGGTAGAAAGGCCGCCTATCAATCATATTCATGTTGCTATCAACATATTGGAAAACCAGCTTCCAGGATGGCGTTCAAGTTATTTGACAACCAGATTAGGCCCTGCCTGGACTATGGGTGTGAGATATGGGGCCTGGCGAAGAGAAATAAGGTGGGGAAACTAGAAACAATACACCTTAGGTACTTAAAATCTATGTTGAATGTTAGAAAGCAGATACTGGGAGGGTACCTCTAAAAGTACAATGGGAAATTCGAGCACTCAGGTACTGGGAAAGAATTGTAAATCTCCAGGAGTCACACATTATACGTAACCCACTTGGCAGAAAAACGTTTTTTTAAGGTAAAAAAAAACGTTTTATTTTGGTTCCTAAGTTTGCAAAACTTTTTTTTTCAACGTCAAAATAATGTTTTTACATGTACTCAAAAAAACGTTATTTTGACATTTTTATAAAAACGTTTTTATATCAGGTTAAAAAAACGTTTTTTAATGTAAAAGAAACGTAAATAAAAACGTTTTTATTTGGTTGAAAAAGCAAACGTTTTTATTTGGTTCAAAATTGGTTGAAAAAAATGTTTAAAAACGTTTTTTCAATGTCAAAATAATGTTTTTTAAAAACGTTATTTATCCAAACCAAATAAAAATGTTTGCAAACATTAAAAACACGTTTTTTGCCAAGTGGGAAATGTTATAAGAAACTAACTTTGCTTGAAATTGCTGGTCAGATTAATTGGTGTAGTAATGTTAAAGGACTGTTGAACTCAATAGGGGGAGCAATATAATCAGCTCTGGGTTAAACAGGCAACTTTTGATGACCCTAAAGCTATAACTGCTGTAACTGGACGGATAAATAGGAAGTATATAGAAAAAACAATGAATGAAATAACATAAGCTGGTTTAGGGAAAAAAACTAAGAACTTACAAAATATTCAAAACTGATTTCAGGCTTGAAAGTTACCTATTCTGTATTCCTAACCAAGCCCACCGTACAGCACTAGCTCGGTTCAGACTCAGCTCTCATAACCTGGGTATAGAAACAGGAAGGCATTGTAGGCCTCGAAAACCTGTGTCTGATCGGATTTGTCTATATTGTTCTAGCCCAGCAAATCCTAGTGAACATGAGTCATGCTGGGTGAGGAATGTGTGAGTACATTGAGTGATAACGAATAATGTCATTTTGTGTGATACAATGTCAACTCTCACTCAGCTTGACAAGCCTTCACTTACTTCAGTAAGACCTGAGAGAGCATGCATCAACATGTATCAATACTTGTCAACTCTCACACTGCTTCACATGTCTTCACTCATTTCCATAAAGATGTGAGGTGAACTGGGTGAGCAAGTGTCAACACTTGTCAACTCTCACACAGCTTCACATGTCTTCACTCATTTCCATAAAGATGTGAGGGGAACTGGGTGAGCATTCATCAATACTTGTCAACTCTCAGGCAGGTTCACATGTCTTCACTTACTTCAATAAAGATGTGAGGGGACCAGGGTGAGCACATGTCAACATGTGGCAATACTTGTCAACTCTCACCCAACCTCACATGTCTTCACTCATTTCCATAAGAATGTGATGGGAACTGGGTGAGCATTCGTCAATACTTGTCAACTCTCAGGCAGGTTCACATGTCTTCACTTACTTCAATAAAGATGTGAGGGGACCAGGGTGAGCACATGTCAACGTGTGTCAATACTTGTCAACTCTCACCTAGCATGACATTTCTTCACCAAGCCTTCAACAATAAGAGACTATGGAAACTGTATGGATTCTCATGGCTTCTACTTTGCAGAGTGGGCCTATTGAGTAAATGTCAATATGAGAATTTATGTTTCACAGAGCAAGTTCCTTTCTTACATGGCATGAAATACATATGAATAAGGAACATAATGATAGCCAAGTATATGTGATTTAGTGCATACATTAGACGTAATAGCTCATTTGTTTTGTCTATGGGACATAGCACTGAATTGAAATTGCATATGTTTTACATGATATCTAAGTGACTGTTTGACCTGGTGTGATGGGATATGAAGGTTTAATGTCTACTGATCAGCTAGGTCACAGCTGATTAGAGCAAATATGCAGGAACTCTTGATAGGCTGGTTAAAAAACTCTGTATTGAGTGATAATAGGGGCAGATACTTTGTCCAACATTAGCATGACAGACTGTGTGAGGAGATGTGAGTATGCGTCAAGATTCGCCAACTATCACCCACCATGACAGAACTTCCGCACAATGATACATTATGTACTATTCTGTGTTTTGATTGGTCCATTTCAAATTTCCCTCCCATTCCTTTGTTCTCCTCCTGCTTTCAAAACAGTCAGGCAGAGCAAGGCTCAGGGAAATTCTGGGGGATTCAGGCTGCCATTGTTTATCAACTTGGATTTGAGTGGGTTGTCAAAATTAGATTGCTGCTGTTTGTTTATGACCATTTCTTATCATTTCAACAGGCATTCTCAAGGCTGATACAAGGAAATTTCAACTCACACAGCTGAGAGAATATCTATCCATTTTCAAGCAAAGTGGGGAACACATGACATGCAGAGGGGAGATATCTTCGATGGGAACCAGCATGAACAGCTGAATTGATGTTAATAAAGTTATGAAATATCAGAAATCCACAACCACCTGCAACCCCCCCCCCCTGCCTATCCCCCACCCACAAATTAGTCTGTGTGTCAATATATGTGATACTGTGTCATGACCCATGATGTCATTGTATTGGTTCGTGGTCTTACGGACCTAGGGGGTTCGGGTCTTACGATTCGGGAAAGAAAGAGTAAGACGGTGTTTCAAGTGTATGCCAACGGATAGTCTTTATTAAAATACACACTCACGGCTACCCGGTAGTTATTAATAGGGCAGCTAACAAATGCTAAGGATGGTCTTACATACTTGGAGGCCAGAAGGGCCTCTGACGTAGCTGCTGAGCCCTGGGCTTTATATAAGGACCCAGGTGTTCGTCGTCAGATGTCCCCACAGACCTGGATCGGTGCTGCCACCTATCCGGAACCTGAGGAACGTCCGACGACTCGACTCACCCGCCACGTCAGACGGTACCCAACACTATGGTTATACAATACGTACCTCTACATCATCATGTGTCATTTTTGGTGAAGGTTCACGCATGTTGACTCAACTTCACAAATTGGGTTGGGATGTTCACGCATGCGTCACATCTTGTCATGGTCCGTGATCACCCACGCGTCAAGTCCTAAGAGCGCATGGGGTGAGGCGGGCGCAGCATGACAAAGGTTGACACAGATTTGCTGGGAGTGGCCATGTAGATGATGAAGCACATTTTCTTATCCAGTGTGACTTTCATAGTGTATCAAGACGGTTGTTTGACAATGTTATGAATGAAAAAAAAATCAAAACTATCAAGAATTGAATGATGTAGAGAAATTCATTTCTGCTATGAAAAATACTGATACTGATGTCATCAAAGCTCTCGCTAAGTTTATATACAATGCATTTAGACAGAGACAGCAACCCTACTTGCTGTAGGAGCTGTGTCTTCTAAGTATGTACGCTAGCTGTGTATGATATTTATGTAAGCGTTACTGTAACAAAGAGTGGGTATGTATGCCAGATGTGTGTAGAGATGGAGAGTGAGAGATAGATAGAGTGAGTGTGCATGTGTGTGTGTCTGTGGGTGAGGGAGACTTAGTCATAGAGTAGAGTAGTGGACATATTCATGCTATGTTATGTAGAGAAACATTTATGTATGACACATAGGTCAGTAATGACCTCTTTTTGCTGTCAATAAAATATATTATTATTATTTATCATTAATAATAATAGCTTTTATTGACAACAAAAAGTGAGGTCATTGCTGACCTATGTGTCATACAGTATATGCAGTATACACAAACTTTGCAAGTGCATTTATTATACTAGGGTAATTTTCTTTCATAACCGTAACAAACTTATCCATATTTGACATATCCCGGTAATTACAGATTTTACCATCTATATGATTTTCAAGAGTTGTTCGAGCTGCCTTATGGAGTTCAAATGTTGTCAGAAAATGCACCTCATTATCAATAGCACCAGTTGAGCAATATAGACATACTCTGTCACATTCAGGTTTAGGGGGCCTACAATGCCTCCCTATCTCAATACCAAGATTATGGGAACTAAATCTGTATTGCGCTAGTGCAGTCCTGTGATTTTGATTGTTAATTTTAAGTAGATAGTGTTTGAGCCTGAACTCCCTCTTGAATTTTTTGAATGTTCTTAACTTTTTACCCTCCCCAGCAAGCGCAATCTCATTCATAATTTTTTCAGAATATTTACTAAAAATTGGTTCAGTTGCACTAGCTATGATGTTAGAGTTATTAGATGTTGACTGGTTTTCCCAAAGCTGACTATATTTTCTACCAAGTGAATATAGCAAACCACCTAGCCAATAAACATACATAACCAGGCCTAAGTAACACAAGAAGAAAGAAAAAACTCCAATGTGAGCCCGGGTCCTTCCTGGGTCTAGGCAATATTGCCGACTACAAGGGCCACCAGTGAAGGAACCTGTTACATAACACCTGTATGGAAGTGGTGACATCTAGTAATACATTGGGAACTGCTACTGCCCATTTATCACCACTTATATGCGCGCATATAAGTAGCTTATAAATAGACATACGAACAACTCCAATCTAGTTTGGGCGAATATTTTATTGGACCTGGCCAATAAACATACATAACCAGGCCAACACGCCAAACAGAATGGAGAAGAAAAGTCAACCCAGATATTACATGAATAAGGCGCTAAACATACGCCGATCAAGATGGATACGAGCTTGTTTGGATTTTGTTAAATAATGCAACACACTCAATGATTTCCAATCACCAATGTTCTTGATGTCCAATAGACTGAATCCTGCATCTGCCAAGGCCGATGCACCTCCTCTGCGTAGCGAGTGTGAAGACAACTTATCGATGCCTGACTTGGCACACAACTTGTGCAACTTGCCCAAGTACCATGAGTAACTGCCACGACACCAATTGCCATTTTTCATGTATGACACTACTTGTGAGTCACTGGATGGGTAGATCACCATAGATAACAGCAAGGTCAGGTAATAGTGAAGGCAGAAGATTGAGTCATTGATGAGTGTGAAAGGTATGAACAAGACCCGCTCTTCAAATAAAATAGTCTTTGTACGGCAAAGTCTGACAGAGACACCCCAGACTTCCCAGGTCAAGTCTGACAAGCAGACTGCCAGTCCTTGTTCGACAACATTGGACTTACGTAATAAGCCCCTGAAGCACATGATAACAGTGATCCAAAATGCCACATCCTCAGAACATGACATACCCAATAGTTTATAAATACACTTTAAGTCCTGTACTGACGCTGGTCGCGCCTGGTGTACATGATCACCTAGGGTCCTTCGAATTGTGAGTCAAGACATCCCCTGCTGCAGAAGTCATTTATCAGAAATGAAGGCAATCCTTTTGCACACCTTTTATCCGTACAGCGTGACAAAAAGTCAGGAACAACGTTATCTTTAGATTTAACGCGAGTAGCAACAATATGAAAATTATGTACAACTGATAACCAAAATAATTCTCTTATCCGACACATACAGCGAACACTCCGTGATCTGCCCGTATTTATCATACGTTGGACTTGGGTATTGTCGGTTCTGACTATAACTTTTGTATCCGACCAATCATTTCCCCATCGCTGCGCTGCGGCAACCACTGGCCAGACTTCCAGTAGGTTAATGTCTGCCGACTCATCCTATTCACAAGGGGGTTCAACTGTATGATGTAAAGGAAAGCGATTGTACAATTGCTTATAGGCAGGTAGCTTCCATGCACCTACTAACCAATCACCATTATAACATGAGCCGAATCCAGTTAGTGATGAGTCAGTGTCTATGACAGGATGACAATAAAAAGTACGTAGAATTTTGGCAGAACCATTAAAAACATAACTGAAACTTTTCCACCAGCGGATGTCATCCATAAACCAATCAGGTAGTTTAACCACCGTGACGCTATCAGCCATGTATTTGAGTAGATTAATGACTCTACGCAAAAATGTCCTGCCTCCCCGAATAACTCTACTAGCGTGTGCCAAATTACCACACAGTTCTTGTAACTCTTTTTTGGTAGCAACAGTTTTACCCAAGAACTTGTCGATCAGTACTAATAAGTTGTCTAACTTATCTTGGGGTAAGCTGATTTCCATTTTCACTGTGTCAATTACCAGACCTAAATACTGGACTTTGGTAGCAGGGGATAAGATTTTTTTCCATGCAATATGGAACCCAAGACGTCGAAACAGATCTACCATAATTGCCTGACGCCTCGCACACTCCTCATAGCTGTCAGCAACAATGACAAAGTCATCAAGGTAACCGAAAACATTGAAAATACCTCTGCGATTCATACACCGGATGACAAACTCGGTTAGTTGTGTAAAGATAAATGGTGCACACCTAAGACCAAACGATAAGGCTTGATCTTCAAAATATTCTGGCGCACCATCCAGACTCCACACAAAACCTTGCTTGGAACGATCATCCGGATGGACAGCCACACTACGATAAGCAGATTGGATGTCCAATACACATAAAAACAAGCCCTCATGTATGACATTAGTAACATCATCTACTTGAGTATAATGAAACGGTTGGCAAGTTGTATACATAAAGTCATTGATACTTTTAAGATTATCATCGGGATCACCACGGCTGCAATCTGTTATGGGTCTTAAGCTGCCATCTGGTTTTAAAATAGCCCCCAGTGAATGTATACACTGAGGTCTATTAAGAACCCTTTTGACTTTACCATCAATTAACTCCTTCCTTACCAGATCATCCATTTGGCATTTTATACCTTCTTTGGTTATGGAATGGTAATTTTTTTGAAAATAAGAACCATCATAATCCACATCAATGATTTTGAAGCCGTTACGAACACCGTCTAGGATATAAGCATAATTACAATCAACTTCCTGAAACCCCAGGCATTCATCAAAGAAGGCATGTGGGTTGAGTTGGAGGCACATGCCATCTAAGACATGAACGGCATTACAATCCAAAGGACAAGGTCTAAACCATTCAACACCATCGACAATTCTGGAAGTGTAGATAGTTAATATAATGTCTCCAGTATCTGGTAATGACTTTGAAGAAGTGACATGATTTGAACCACAAGGAATTTCGAGTTTGTTGACATCCCATAATAAACTGTATTCCAGTTCACTGGTATTGTCAGAATCATAGGAATTTATAATTCCACAATCTATGCCAGATTCTTCGGAGTCACTAAACCCTGAGTCAGAATCCACTAAGGCCTGATTTCAATCATTTGATTTTTTAACAGTGCGCTTTAGTTTTGTGTGATTACCCCCACAAGAACGACATACATGTGGGTGAGGGCAATCTTTGGCGTTACAACCATTATCACCGTTAAATGCATAGCAACAGTGAATTTCTTCCGACTTTTTCTTTTTGTTCTTTTTTCTCTTACTGCTAGATCCTGCACTAGCACCAGCACCACTTTGTGATGCTGGAGGCTGGATACCGAGAACGCTCAGATTCTCAAGACCAACACTGTTTGAGAATATGTCGTGATCGAAATAACAGAATGTGTGTTCACCAAATGATTCTCCCCGCTCACGCATTGCAAGATCATACTGAATCAGAGCATCCTCATTGTAGAATGCTTTCTTGTCAGTTAGGAACTTAACATGTTTACCATAGTTTTTACATGGGAAGTGTCAAGCCAGGCTATTCAAAAGACGCATGCTAGCAGAAATAACATCATTCAAGGCGGGTTTTCGTACTTTGTCATGCATCATGTGCTGTTCAATGTCATAAGTCACAAACTTACTGCCACTGGCATTGTTAGGTGAGAATATTACTACTGGTGGGCATTGGGCCTGTTGTTGTAGTTGTTAGTTAGGATACCATGCTGTTTTGTAGAAACTGGGATTGTTGCCCAGACTGAACACCGGGAGCCTGAAACAGGGGTTGTTGACCCGGTAGAATTCCAGCAGCCTGGTATTGTTGTTGAGGATTAGGAACAACACCAAATTGATACACAGCCTGCTGTTGTTGGGATGTTGGCACGGGGACACCATACATGTGAGAAGCAGTCGGGGCACCATATACCATAGGTGTAGGTGAGAATTTGAGCCTACTATCATGTACCATTTTATTATGCCATAAATTGTAACATATTACTGTATTAATAAAAGAATATATAAGAAATTAATACATTGTATATCCATGAGAGCGTTCATGCCCCACTGCACACCAGCTAGGGCAAAGATACATAGGTTACAACATCAAAGGAACCGACCTCATGGTCCATTGCACAATATAATGTTTAAATGGTCAAAGCACACCAACCTAATGGTTCACTGAACACAAACAATAGTGTATATAAGTTAACTAGGGGCGACTACATATACCGGTTAACCACTACCGGTAGATTATTATATTAGGGTAGTAACCGGTATATTCAATAATAAAGAGATGAAGGTGGTTACCATGGAGACCACATATTATATATTATCATTATAATAAATACTAGGATGACTTAAGGGTATTTACCGGTATATTAACATTATAATAAATATCAAGATGACCCACTAGGAAGCTACCGGTATATTAACATTATAATAAATACTAGGATGACTTTAAGGTATTTACCGGTATATTAACAGTATAATAAGTGATGACGGTATTGAATGGATTACTGGATATGATAATAATAATAATTGAACAGAGACATGTGTTTGGTGGAATTGATCTGAATATACAAAATGGTTTTATTCAAAGCAGTATCAGTCAATAAAAAGTGAACCCTAGGTTACAATCAGCACCTAGACTAAAATCTTAAAACTAACAATCAATGGAAGACAATTATTAAAATTAAAAATTAAAATTTGTGCCAACCCCCAGACAGGGGTGTTGTGCACCGTATGAATAGTAGAGCCCGACTGCCGATCGAATGGCAGCGCCGCGCTTATATAGCAGGGGGTAGCTTTGCCATAGTTACCAAATGGAGCGCTGTATTGCTGCGCGCAACAAGTAGTACCGGGGGGGCGGAACACTCGCCGTTGTTAATTATATGCATATACACAAGTGTATATAGTCCCATAAGTTAACTAGGGGCGACTACATATACCGGTTAACCACTACCGGTAGATTATTATATTAGGGTAGTAACCGGTATATTGAATAATAAAGAGATGAAGGTGGTTACCATGGAGACCACATATTATATATTATCATTATAATAAATACTAGGATGACTTAAGGGTATTTACCGGTATATTAACATTATAATAAATATCAAGATGACCCACTAGGAAGCTACAGGTATATTAACATTATAATAAATACTAGGATGACTTTAAGGTATTTACCGGTATATTAACATTATAATAAGTGATGACGGTATTGAATGGATTACTGGATATGATAATAATAATAATTGAACAGAGACATGTGTTTGGTGGAATTGATCTGAATATACAAAATGGCCAACCACCCGGCAAACACATGGAACATCACGGAGTAACAATTATTACACAATAATAGATGGTAATACATCAAGCTTCAACAAATCACATCTTGAATCATGCAAGTACTTATACACACATCTGGATTTCCAGTTGGAGCGTTTCATTATGTCTTCTACTGAAAGGCCAATTGATTTTAGGAAGGTAGCCCCACCATGGCGTAGTGAGTGGGTACTAACATTCTCATCTACTAAGCCAATTTTGACAGACAAAAATTTTAAACGCGTATTTACATATGAATATGTCAAGCATTTGCTCCTGCCACCTGATGGAAAACTGAACAGTTTCCGATTAACATTGCCATTAGCAGTCTGTATCAACTCTGCCAAAATTTTTGATGGGCAAAATGGAGATGAGTCATCGAGTACTAGGTATATATCGTAAGGGTCATGGCCAAACTGGTCTGTCTTAGATGTCCTAATGTGAAGTTTTACATAATCATTAGTTAATACAACATCCCTCACCCTTAGTGAATGTATAGAGTCCACCACATGGCAACACCTCAAAACTCCCCTGAACAGTACCAGAATGGCGCACCAGAAAACCCTATCCAATATCAGTGTCATATTCAGGGTTGACAAAATTTTAAACATGTCAACAGTGGTAAGTGGGTATTTAACAACTCTGGTTAAACTTTGACACCGCTCAATACCATCTAGAGTCTTTTTCAGGATAAAACTACTACTGTATTCAGGGTGACCATGCAACTTTTGAAAAAACTATACAGCCGAAATATAATTTCTGATGGAGACTGGTTTCATCTTATCAGCCAGATAAGTGGCATACAAAGAGGCCTGAGAAGGCAAACATGGATAAGTTTTTAGGGAAAATTTCCTACAAAATTTGCTGTACCTCTTAAATTGTTGCTTTCTGGTTTTCATGGTTGTCATGGCAACACCCGAATTCACAAAATCCTCCTGCTTTCTCAACAGGGACATCAACCTGGGATCTGAAAAATTTTTTAGATACACATATTATTTTCAGACAAAGTTTTTTCACACTTGGCAAGAACATTTTTGTAGTCTAATCTTGATAATTGGTCCACCAGAATATTATCAGTGGACTTTATATAGGTTGAGTAGATATCAATGTTATATACAAAACATTGCCAATAGATTTCATGCAGCCACTCCATACAAAGTGGGTTTTTACTTCTGCCTGTGTTCAACATTGCCAACACCTGCATGTTATCCGTTACAGCGTTCAGACGGCAGTTCTTGAATAAATGACCCCATCTCTTCAAACCAGCTAGAACGGGCCATAGTTCATACACATTAATATTACGTTCATGAACATCAATATTGTCATACTTTGGAGGGGCAACCCAGTGACCTATCCCCAATTTAGAGTTGTCAACGTTATTCCAAGATCCATAAAAGAAATCTGTACCACACCATGCTCCATAATCAAGAATGGACGCATCAGACACCATGGGTTTATTATAAACATCATTCAAGATTAAATTTTTGCAATTAAAAATTTTACAAAAATCCTTCCACCACAAAAATTTTTTTATGATACCTGGATTTAATTTAATGACACCCCTTTCCTTAGCCTTTGCCATCAAGTCAAAAACCCTTCTACTGAAAGTACGGCCCCCCCTCACCACCTGGGAACAAAATGACATTAATCCACCAATACTCTGTAAGGTTTTTTTACTGGCAAATTTCTTATAAATGCAACTGTCTATAGCATGGGCTAACTTGTCAACTTTCTCTTTAGGCAATGTTAATTCCATTTTATGGGAGTCAATGGTGATACCTAAAAAAGTACAAATTCTGTTTGGGTCAGTAACTTTATCTCTGGAAATCTTAAAACCAAAATATTCCATAATTTCGATTAAAAGGTCCCTCTGACGGCGACACTCACTTTCAGAGTTGGCAATAATGATGAAGTCATCCAGGTAATTGACTAATCTATCAATTCCATAAAAATTTGCCACCTTAGCCAGAAAATCAGAAATCTGGTTACAAATGTAGGGGGCGCATCTGAGTCCAAAGGTAAGACGATTACTCTGGTAAAATTTCTTACCCTCCCCCATATCCCAGGAAAAACCCTGGAATTTCTGGTGTTCCCCATAGACACTAATAGACCTATAGGCGGACTTTAAGTCAACAACACTCATAAAATCATTTTTGTTCAACATTGCCGTGACCGAATTTATGGATTTATATGAAAAAGGTTTAAAAGTTGAATCCATAAAATTATTAATACTCTTTTTTCTGGGCATACTACAATCAGTAATGGGTCTTAATTTACCGTTACTTTTGGGGACACCGCCAAGGGCATGTATGCATCTAGGTTTGGAGGTTACTTCAAAAATGGAACCATCCTGGAGTTCCTCACTGACAATTTTACACATTTCATTGTAAAAATTACCCTGAAAAATTGACTTGTAATTTCCACATTCATACTCTGTTTCGCACCCAGGATCAACAATTTTGAAACCTTCTACAAAACCCGACCACAAATAATCTAAGTCACGTTTGGGTAAATTTATAACACCTTCCTGTCTTAGGAAACATGCCAATCTACATGGCAAAATTTGGGCCTTGTGGCCACCAATAAAATGTTGACAAGAACAAGTACCGTCAACACAACTTTGGTAAATGTTTATACTAACATTACCTGAGCAAGTTACATCAAAAATGGGATAAAAATCCCCAACATTTGGACTACTCCTTGAGGAAAAACCGGTAATACTAAGGTTTTCCACAAAATTATTTTCAGAGCTGGCAAAATTCAACAAGTCCACCTCTACTGGTGGCTTTTGACAACATTCATCAATAACTGGAATATCTGGCATAACATTGCCAAGAACATAATCCTCAACAGGGGGGTCAACCAACAGTGCCTCTCCATGGCCAGCTAATCTGGAGGCACGACCCTCCCCAGAGGCAACATCCTACTTCTCCGAACCATTCTTCTGACACTTGTCAGCAGAGTGGTTTCCAGAGTCACATGAGCTACAAACGTGCCTGTAGCGGCAGGGGTTTAACTTGCAGCCCTCGGGCCTATTGTAAGCATAACAGTGATTTTTTGAGTTAGCAGATTTTTTGACAACAGGTTTGGATGATTTAGCCAACTTTTGGGCTGTGTATGTGCCATCGTAGCTCAAGTGCCGTAGGATGTCATAATTCTCCACAGTCTCAAACGCTCTTATACCCTTCTTGTCAGCTCGCTCTTTGACACTCTTGTCATAATTTACAAGTGAGCTGAGAGTAAATATTCTAGTGGCAGATTTCTCCAGCAGCATTTCTATGTGGTCAAGAATATATTTTACTTCCTCACCTTGTTCAAGTTTGGCACTAACTAAACGAACATTGACCATTAGTAATTTTTCTAGGCTGTCAACATTTTTTTTGTGACCTAAAAAATTTCGCTGGTCGAACTCACCCCTTGGTTTCCTTGATCTATGCTTGGACCTCGACCTGGAGCGAGAGCTATCACTGCCGGAGCTTGAACTTGATCTAGATCCACCTCTCGATCTGTTGTACAGCCGTCGTGGCCTAGAAGTCGTGTCCCGATCGCTGCCCCCGACGGCACCCTCTGGAGTCAAAACGTCCAATTTATCCAGGATTTTCGCCAGATTCTCCTCCACAGCCTCCGTTCGGATCTTCAAATCAGTCAGCTCGTCTGTCATAGCGTCTGTCATCCCATCAGCGGGTAGAGGATCTGTGGACTGGTCTGTAACGGACGACCCAGGGGGCCCTTGCCTCCTGACAGATCTCCTAACACCGCTCGGCGGTCCTGAATCAGGCTCTAAAGTCTTCTTATTTGGTCTTCTACGGCCCATCTTGGCCAGAATTTTTTGGTAGAAACCAACTTTGCCAGGTTAAAAGACGGATGGTAATGTTGATTAAGTCCAACCAACCTTGGCAACCGGTAAAAAATTAAAATTTGTGCCAACCCCCAGACAGGGGTGTTGTGCACCATATGAATAGTAGAGCCTGACTGCCGATCGAATGGCAGCGCCGCGCTTATATAGCAGGGGGTAGCTTTGCCATAGTTACCAAATGGAGCGCTGTATTGCTGCGTGCAACAAGTAGTACCGGGGGGCCGGAACACTCGCCGTTGTTAATTATATGCATATACACGAGTGTATATAGTCCCATAATGTTTAAAGTGAATGCAACCGGCCGTCATGTGTGCCTGAGCACCGCTGACGCCGTCATGGGTGTCTGGGCACCAAAAGACTGAACAATAGGTTACATAAGTAACAATGCCATACCCTTCCGGTTGCTCTAGCGTCGCTCCTGAGCAACCTAGGTCAAATATGAAAGCAGTTATGAAATTGCCATAACTAGTCAAAATGAGCCCATGATCAAGGCTTAACTCTCATTATTAAGGAAGTTATGCCACTGGGACTGTTTCAACCTCTGAATGCACCACAGACAAACCAGCGCAAGTTATGCACCCGGAAAGCGGGCAGTGGTAACTTGACATATTCAACTCTCCGCATGCGCAATATGAAGGCTGTAGCTGCATAAATGACCGAGATATGAAGGTCGGAACATGCCAAACTGACCGAGACAATGGGGGACATGGCAGCGTCCATAGGGGTCCTTTGTGCACCCAATGACACATGAAAGACCCCCCTCAAACAACCACAGAGTTAGGCAGATGCCACTGGCTCCAGTCAGTCTGAGGGGCCAAGCCAGGAAATGGTACTTATACCCCTGGCAACTCCCTCTAGAAATCAGAATCACCAGAACCACCACTGAGGTAACATCTCCAGTTCGACTCTCCTGCTACCTGCTATAGCTCTGCACTATGCTGGGTTAGACTATGCCAGACAGGCATAGGACTATACCACTAGTGCTTCTACCAAGCACCTACCAGAGGGTAAAGTTACATATTTATATATTATTACTCTAAGCTGCAGGTCAGGAGCTAGGTGTGGGAACCCACCTAGGACCATACTGGACAGTGTATTATTATTATTATTATTATTATTATTATTATTATTATTATTATTATTATTATTATTATTATTATTATTATTATTATTATTATTATTATTATTATTATTATTATTATTATTATTATCTCAGAGGTGGAGTGGAACAGAACTTTATACTTTATATGAGATTCAATGTCATGCATTTTATTATACTCATGTACCTTTTTTCTAGCTGTTTTGCAGTCTTCATTATACCATCTATTGCGCGGGAATCTTGATTTAGTTATTCGCTTACATTTATCTCCAGGTATAGCTGTATCTAGAAACCTGTAATATATTTGAACTATTTTATCAATGTTAGCTTGTGCATCTGATGCTAATTCTAAAATACAGTTTTTAAGCTCTCTGCACATATTACTCTCAATATTATCTTGATATGTTTCTCTCTTAGAGCGATCCCATTTATATGCCATATATGCATTACCTTTTATCTGACTAGTTGTAACACAAGTTTGTACAGCACCTTTTAGTGTAAAAGATATAGGTGTATGATCTGATTCAGGAAGCAGTTCTAGTATTTCTAGCCTTTCACAGACCTCTACAGAGTTTGATTTACACAGTACATAGTCTACTACACTTTGGCCATTTGGTGTGAAACAAGTAGAGCCGCTTGTGTTCCTTATATCTCCAAATCTACCATTCATAATAACCATTATGCATTTGCATACCTGTATAAGTTCCTTACCACTACTATTAAGAACTTTGTCTCTTGAGATTCGTTCAGTGGGCAATAGCCCCTCAATACCTGTGGTTGCACTATCACTGAGATCATTTGCAGTTGATGTTCGAGCATTAAAGTCACCACATAGTAATAATTCACAGTTTTTGTGTTCAAATGTCCCTATCTGTTCACATAGGATATTAAAATAGTAAATTAAATTCTCAGCTATATAGGTTGACCCCCCTGGTGGAATATAGACAGCACCTACCACCACATCACGAGGAACGCCAAAGTATTTAGAATCAAAGAGAATCCATATCTCACTCAGAATTATAATCATGACTAGTTAAGATTCTTTGGATATGGGGGTAAGTCAGTTTGTCACCCAGACCATGAATATTCCGGTAGAATAGTGAAAGACTCTTAAAGTCACCTTTGTTGAGCATGACCCCTATACGGTCAGTATGCCCTATGTCCTATTTAGTAGGGAAGGAGAGACGGGAGAGCCTGTCACAGTAGGCTTCTTTGGCCCGCCAGGTAAAGTGAATATGATCCTGAAGGTTTAGTCTGCTATTGTCCATGAGGCACACCTTGAAATCCTTGGCTAGTTTGTGTTTAATATATGCCTCGATGTGCTGACGTGCTGTATTCACCCTGGTGTTGTAGCTCTCTGGGAGAGCGGAGATGATAATATGTGATGTAGGGAAAGCAGATTTCACATTCAGTAGTAGTCGATCAGCCCTGTCAAAGAGTGTTGTTAATGGCACATTTTCCTGAATATCAATGTCCATGCCATGGACAACAACATACTTTGACATGTAGTTTGACTTAAGGGCAGCATTTGACACATCATCCATTTTAGCTCCAGGCATGACAATACCAGTTGCTGCTAGCCCCTTACTGTGGAGTATACCTGCCATACCCCGCATGTTACTGTTTCCTATTAGAAGGTAGTCAGTTTGGATTGTATTTCTATGGACTGGTGTTGCTTTAGTGGTCTCATCTTCTTTTGGAGCACTTGCATTTACTGTACTATTCTCTTTAGCACCGGTAGCGCCTGTGCCCCCTGCTGCATTTTCTCTAGCACCTCTAGCATTTGCACATCCTGTAATGGTCTCCTTAGCACTTGCAGTGTCTGCACATTCTGTTGCGTATTCTTTAGCACCTATAGTGCATGTAACCCTGGTTGTGTTCTCTTTGGTACCTGTAGTGCATGCGCCACCTATTGTCTCTACTTTAGTACCATTAGCGCCTGCAGCTTCAGTTGTGTTCTCTTTAGCACCTGCATCACTATTATTTAGGTAGGTTGGGGTAAGACGCCCTTAATTTACAAATGTTTCATTTATAAGAAATTCATGGGTGCTTCCAGAATAACTTTTTCATTAATCAAAGGATGGAATGATATTTTCTTCATTCGCAAAAGCTTGTCAGCTCTGCCCTATAGATTGTTACAGTAAATCATGTATGAAAAAAAGTGGATGCTGGGGTAAAAGGCCCACAGCTGGGTAAAAGGCCCACAACCTTTGGGATAAAAGGCCTACATGCACAATAAAGAGGATCATAATTGGAATAAAAGCTCCATTTAGATTCTTGTCATTAAAAAAGAACCTAAAGTTAATATTCATAAACTACTGCTGAGATTTTTCTTAATCACCTAAAGTAGCATTCATATCGAAGTCCAAGGGGTGATAGGGTAGGATAAGCTAAAATACCCTAATAGCACATAACTGAGCTAGTTCTAAGAGAATAATCCCTAATTAATGCATATTTTCACACCAATCAAGAGATGGAACAATGCATCATACTTGTGAAATAGGTTGTCAGCCTAGCCTTATGGAATATTCCAATAAAATGCTTGACAAAAAGTGGGGCATTTTGTCCCGTAGGTTGAAAGGCTGGGGTAAAGGGCCTAAAGCGATGGGGCAAAAGGCCCATGGATCTGATGATAAGATAAGGATCATCTCAAAAGCCCATGTAGTTATTGGAACAAAGTGTAAGGTAAAAAAAATGTATCTTTATGACCTACCCTTCACCCCTTTATCTAATAATACCTCACCTAATACTTTTAACCCATTTGACTTGCTACCCAAAAATCCATGCATATTTCAGGACCCTTTTATTTCTAATTATCTCAAATTGAGCATGATGGTCTTAACAGTTATAAAATTTTGAATGTCTGATAAGTTAACTTTTTCTCATCCAATCAAAATGAAAACCTACAAAAGAGATCTCCTTGAAGTTATCCTTACTTGCAAGTGCTAAATGGCTGCATACAACTAGTACCTTGGTCATGAGGGCTTTTTTTTTTTTTAAAGGGCCTTTTACCCCAAAGGGCCTCCTACCCCCTCCTACCCTATTTATTTTTTGCTTGAGTGGGTGGTGGAGCCCTTGACAATCCTTTAGGATAGGCCTGAGTAAGTTAACAGGGAGTGCGCATGGCCATGGTCATTAAGGATCATTTAAAAAGAGAAAAGAAAAAAAGGCAGGGGCTAAGGAAAAAAAGGTGGGTTTCCAGTAACATGATCTGATTTGCTAGGGTCAGTAGGTCGGATTTTTTTTTTTTTATTATTATTATTTTTTTTTCAAAAACTTGCATTTCCCTTTAACTCGGAGGAATCTTCCTCCTGTCCAATATTGGTGAGGATAAGTGGCCAACATACGATGTTGTAATACATGTAACATAATAGCAGGGATGGGCGCCGAAGCCCCACGCTGACTGCCTCTCTATCATGTCACCATAGTAAAGTGAGCGGTCTTCAGCGTCTATGTTTAAGAGGTTTCCTTCCATGAAAATTCATCAGATTATTGTATATAATGTAGAAAATGTCACTGATTTAATAAATCAAGGCCACTTTATTCTGGAATGTATAGTTTTTTCAAGAACAGGCCATGTATTTTATTTTCTGCAATTAGAGTAATACTGGACCTGACACCATCTCTTAAAGTTGGTGTAACTATATCAATTCTTACTTAGGGAGTATTCATTTTGTAACATCAGGGGGGAGTTGGTGAGTTTGGGGGGGTGGCGTAGAATATTTGGACCCCTCCGGAGGGGGTGGCGAAAAATATTTTAATCCTTCTTGAGGGGGTGGCATAAATCTTATGATGTGTGAATTGTCGCGACTTGCTGCGAAAACTCACATTTGATAAAGTGGTGGGTACAACCTCTCCAGATATTACTTATTACACTATATATAAAAATGCCTCCTAGGTCACTGGATAGAAATGTGCAATATATGACTGCTTCAGCCTACAGTACCCTTGGGGTACCAGATGAAGCAAAATTTTCAGGCTGTGAAGCAATTAGGAAAGAGCCAGCTAACTCGACCTGGTGTACAGGAATTTCAGCAAAAATGTATTCATAACTTAGAAATGTTTACAAACCTGACTGGTTATAATGTTTTACTATTTAGTTTTTTTCTTTAATTCAGAGTTTTGTAAAACATTTTATAGTTTCAAAAATCGGTAGCCAAGATTCAAAGAAATAGGCGCTTATCCTGATTTCATTCATCAATTAAACTGTTCACCGATTGTAGATCTGGTTTCCCCTTACAATTCCCTTTAATTTGATATCTCATATGTAAAGATCTGATGGGTACTTCCAGAGTAATTCACTAAAAACAAACCTCTGTGAGAATCTGCTGGGAGAGTGCTACATTGTTTGATGTTGCTATGAAACACATCGTTGCTAAGTTATGCGCTGCTAAGATAAGCGCTTCTACTGTATGACACCAGGGAGCTCTGGAGGTCAGTAGGTAGAATTTGCAGTGATCAGTAGGCCCCTCAGCAGAATTTGCCATGATCTGTAGGCAGAATTTGCCTATTGGCCATTGCCCCTACTATCTAGTGGTGAAGTCACTAGTGTAAGGAAAAAAGATATAGGCCTATTTATATAAATGCATCAGGATGTACCTTCTTTTTTAAATTTCAAAACATTTTCAAAGGAATGGGGACGAAAATGTATTGATAAATGTATTTATGATCATGGGGTAATAAAACCTTTGGCTCAGGTGGAGTATGTGCCCCCCACACCATCCAGTCATATCGTAAAACCCCACTTATAGGCCAAACCCACATATATAAAGCGGCACCCCAGCTTTTGGAGAATGCTATAAGCCACACAATGGGTCCAAAATGGTCTTCATTCCTTACGGTAGTCCATATGAGTAAAACTCCTCATATAACTTGGAGTCTCCTCATTACTTTTTCAGTTATTCCAAGACCTTCCATGGTCAGTCATGTGACATGTCCAAATCCAATAAGATTCTAGTTTTGCAACCCGTTTAACCCCTGGTGGGATGTCTCCTCAGACCCCTGTGCTTAGACTCTCCAAGCCCCTTTTCAAACAAAAAGGCTTAGCTTTTATAGGCCCAAGTTTTATCATTTTTATCTTTTGGTGTTGGCAGGTATGCAATGCCTTTAGAAAATGAGGGAAATTTTCCATTTTGAGATCTTAGAAACAACCCCTCACAGGTAAAAATACTGTTTTGTCCAAAAAGTGATGTAAAAGGCACATCCCACATATAAGGTACTGAGTTGAGAGACATGCTATGAGGCACAGCTGGGACTTGATTTTTGAAGGTTTCGTACTGTTCTATAGTAAAGGGACCCAGCCTATAAGATGCCCAGATTTTGGGCTGGTTCTACAAGGTAAAGGGGCCCTCATATTTATGTAAAAGACATGCTTTACACATGGGACATGTCAGTAGGTACAGGGAAAATGAAGGGGTACCCCTGCATCTCTGGCTAAATCTGCTGCTGATGTCCTTGAGTATCAAATGCTAAAGTCGAGTGTGACTTGGACTAGCTACTGACAGAGTATTGGTTTCGAGTAGTGGAAGCCCCCCTGTTGTGCTTCACTTTGACCACGGGACACATATTGTCCAAGTCACATTTTTTTTTACATTTTGTCCACAAAGGCCCAGTGTAAGGTGTCCATAAAAATGTACTGTCCACAGACTATTTTTACAGATTGTCCATAAAATAAATTTTGTCCATAACCAACATCATGGTATCCACAAAATACACTCTTTCCACAATCTATATCACAAAGTATCCACAAAACATGATTTGTCCACAAGATTTTACCACAGAGCATCCACGAAAACCACACTGTCCACATTCAACTTGAGCAAGGTGTCCACAAATTACAATTTATCAACAATCTATCAACCCAAATTGATCACAAAGTATCCACAAAACATATTTTGTCCACAGTACATGGTAACAAAGTGTCCACAAAATATATTTTGTTCACAAGGTACAATTTATCTATATGGACATTGTGATAGTTTGTGTGAAGAATATGTGCTCTTTGGATATCTGGTAACACATGCTGTGGTTTTGTGTGGCAAAGGGGGTATTTTTAACATTAAACTCTAGATGCTAATCTAGTATGCAGACAACTTGGCCTTAACATAAAGGAAATGCTGTGTGTTAACTGATGAATGTGATAAAAAATCCTAATAACAAATGCAAATGATGCCAGCATCTATGGGGATTTTATATAAAATGTGATTTTTGAAGATGGCTACAAGAAAAAGCAAATGATGGATCTGAATGAGTGTAGCTCTAGGCAAGGTCAAAATGAACTAGTCAAATGTCTTGAACAAAGAGATCAGGTGTATTAAGGTTACAGCCATGGGTATTACTGGCATGGGGGATATTACTGGCACCCTAGCATTGTGCAGCTGATTTCGCAATATGCAAATGAGTTTTTAGATATCTTTTTACTTCAAGCCCATTCTTTAGACCTTTCTCTCCCAGCCTATGTGCAGAAAGGTGAGAAAATCAGGTTAGTAGGTCATGATATTTACCATTGATTTTACAGTTACATATAACTAGAAAGAGAGAAAGTGAAACAGGATATGGTGTATAATTAAGATGTCCAAAAATAAGTGGTGTGTCATGTCTTATATTGAAAGTGAAAGAAAGTACTTACATCATCTGTTATCTTCATACATCATGTTTACATAAAGAGAGAGGGAAAGCAAAAGAGCATACGGTGTATAAGCAAAGAGTTTGGGTCACAGTCTAGAAACAATCCCCTAACATCCAGATGCAATGAAGCAAACGTGACATCAATGAGGGATCATTAAGTTTTTTTATGTTTAATCCTTTGGTCACCAGAAATGTTTTGTGAAAATTTTTTTTTCTCAACATTATTTATGTAGGTGTCAGCATCGTTATTAAGCTAATAGATCATGGATGTTGGAGCCCTAGGGGAGTCTATGCTGGATATACCCGAGCCGCGGAGCGGCGAGGGTATATCCAGCATAGACGCCCCGTGGGCTCCAACATCCATGAACTAATAGGTTTATACCACCATTTCCTCCATTTTGTATTAATTTCTTACCTGATATCCACAGAATATAGCCACGAGAAGGCATTTTGTAAGTGCAAGCGACACGGCCCGTGTCCGCTCTGCGCGAAGCCATTGTTTTTGTTCCTTGCCGAGAGATGAACCGCCGTGTTCACACTCACTTTTCGTATGGAATCCAACCATGACACATTTTCAAATTAAAACATACATATCCTTAGATATTCTAGATGAGTACTCCATGCTTGATATGTCATATATATTTAAAATAAATAAGAATCCATTGATTTTCCAAACGGGTCCGAAATTTTCGGCGTCTTTCTTGTACAACGAGCAGTTGACCTATATCTACATCCGGGCCACTGACACACTTTCGCCGGACAAGGAGGCGGGTGGGAATGGCCGGACCGCGACTCGCGTACGTTGGGAAAATCAATGGATTCTTATTTATATCAAAGAAAATGGAGAAAATTAGCACGCATTCCTCGTCTATGGATCGAAAACTTCTTGGGATTTCAATATTATAACATGTCATGGTTGGATTCCATACGAAAACTGACTGGAAACATAGCAGGTTAGAACTTATTTACCTTCGCATTGGGTTTCATCACCGTACAGTGTGGCGCTATGGCTAAGGCCTTCGCCTACCACCACTGCGGCCGGGGTTCAATCCTCATACGAGTTTGGACGATTTTTCACATTGAAACAATGGCGAGGCTAAATTTCTATGTCCGCCAGCGTCTCCAAAAATAAAGTCCAACTTGAACCCGAAAAAGTATATACCAAAAATTCTAAAAACGCACATGGGTGGTATATGCAGAATATACCACGTATATATCTGATATAAAACCACCGGAAGTTCCGAAATCGTGGTATAAGTATATATTAGTGCTCTTCATCTGAGAGATGTGTTCGTGTGGTGCTCGTTCCTTCTATGCCGACCAGGTGTCGCTTTGTGATACCCGTTTGGTACAAGAGGGGGCAGCACCTCGCCTCGCATCCAGCTCCTACTAAGGAACCGGATGATCCGCAGAAGAGGACTGGACCTAGTCCAGTCCAGACGTGTTACAGCTTCTCAATAAAGGCCTACCCGAGCTGGTAGGAAGTTCTGGGGCTTTGCCCAACCCGAAATACTTGTGTTGTGTTGGTATCTCTAGTGTTAAGCGAGCCAAAGAGCCACCCAACATATAAAGTCGATACGAACCGTTATATTTATAGGGTGCAGACCTATTCATGTATCAGATTGAAAATGATTTAAAAGGGACATTAAAAGGGACTGGATGTGGGGTTGAAGTAGCTATTCGAAAATGTAATATGAAAGATATGTCAGAACAATTCACTCATGGACATGAAGGTATAAAGGTCTAGGAGGGTAGCGGGGTCTGATTTTGATAGGATGACAGAGGTTTATCATTTTTATCAACAAAGGATATTTGTAGCAAGTAAACTTGTGTAATGGTTCGGTCTTTCTAACCAGAGGGGTTCGAGTCTTGTGATTCGAAAGGAAAGACAAAGACAGTATTCCGAGTGTATGCCAACGGTTTTATTATGTTTTACACCTTCCGGTTACCCTTGTGAGTATATGATCAGGATAACATGACATCTACATGTATTATGTACTGAGGCCTACATGGCCTCTGACGTGGCAGGTGAGCGCAGACCCTTTTATAGGGATGCTCCCGGTTCGTCGCCAGGTGTCCCACGGACCTAGATAGGTGCTGCCACCTACCCGGAACCTCAGGAACACCAGGCGACAGGTCTCACCCACCACACCAGACGGCGCCAGTTAGTATTAAACCTCTAGACTTGCTACCCCGACATTCAAAAATGTCCATGATAATTGTTTATGATCTTATTATTTTATTGATATCATAAACCTGATGTTCATTTTTGTATTAATTACATGTCACATGAAAGCTGTTTTGTCGATAATAAAAGTGTTACCTTAGCAAAGATATGCTTCAAACGACCTCTCTTTGATTAAACAATTTTTATGAATTAAGATGTACTGTAATTACCAACGTATTTAAGGTGCAGCCTGCATAGAAGCCACACCCAGACTTTAAGGATCTGCTAGGAAGATTCAAAATGAGATACTTTTGTTCTAACCAATGGGATTTCGAAATTCAAAGAACTATGGGCAGTTAAGATGTCCCCTGAAGGTCTCAAACCACTTTTGAATTCATAGGAGGCCTTGGGATAATTTTGGCTACAGTTTTTCCTCATCCTATAAGGTGCATCTATCCTCGCATATAAGATTTGCCTTATACACGGGATATACAGAAGGTGTTTATAAATATAACCAAAGGTCTTTTAATCATTTCGATAAAAGCCAAATTGAATAAAACTCATCTTAATACATTGGATATTCCACTTTTAGTTAGATTTAGGGTGTTTACATGTGTAAAGGTTCGGTATATCCTATATTATGGTTCTTTGGCGCGGTGGGTGAGTCAGCCAGCCGGGTTCAGCCCTCCACTTGTCGGATAGGTGGCAGCACCGATCCGGGAGGTGAGAGGGTAGCACGGTGTGGCACCACTGCTCCTACCTATAAGAGGGACATGGCTCAGTCGCTGCGTCAGAGTTGGCTCCACCGTCTCTGTACACACACTCAAAGCTTCCAAAAGCATCCGGTATCTGATCAGGACACCTTTCGCTACCTCTGGTAGCCGCTGATTGTATGTAGAATAAACCCTGTTGGCATACACCTGAACTACCTTTCGTTGACTTATCCATTAAAATTAAACCGAACCCACCACACTGGTGCCGTGACCAGTCGGTTCGATGTATAGCCCAAACACATAGTGTTCGAACAGGCTGACCAAAGATTGGCAAAAGATGCCAATCCGGAAGGTTCTCAGGAGAATGCAGCATAAGCTGGTGCATCCTCCAGGGATTAGAAATCGTCGTATGGCTAGAATACCCCCACCATACGATCCAAATGAACCTTGGAAGGACAATTACCAAATCTTTGTTGATGAGTTAAATTGTAGCGGTTGGACTAAAGATGAGGCTTACCTTATTTAGTCTGTTGGCTGAGTAAAGGGGGTAAAGTAGCCCTTAATCGGTGGCGAAAAGAATATGGAATCGATAGCACATATGACGAATTGTTAGAATGTGCCTGTTATTTATTCAGTTCCATCATTCGGGAGGATCCTTGGATTACATTCAAGAGACAAACCCAGAAACCCAAAGAATCCCATAAGGTATTCAGGTTAGAACTACAAGACTTGCTTAGTACGGCTAGACCTAATTGGGAATATGATGATGAGTGTTGGATACAGGAGTTGTTCACACAATTCATTGCCGGCCTTCGAGATTTAGAACATAAGATGGTAGCCTGGGATGAATGGAAAGATGAATGGAAAGATCTTTCAATGATTTATTCCTGGCTATAGAGAATTATGACAGAAAGAAGTAGTTGTTAGGTGTAAACGTGCCACCTGCAAGGGCTTCGGCAATGCGAAATTCCTATACCGGAGTACACCGCTTCAATAGAATCTGAATTAATGGATTCCGACTATGAATATGTCTCTGATGAAAACGGAGAACACATAGGGGCAGTCCAGATAGCTGGTAAATATTATCGGCAGAAAAGATACCATAAAGTGAGTTTGAAGAAGAAAGCCAGCTTCATCAAACCTACCGGTAAGACAGCACCATTGGCACCACAATTGCCAATACCTCAGAAGCCGGTATCTCAATTACCGGTACCGCAGTTACTAACAAGCTTCTCAAATCCCCAAGTAGCAGTTTCTACCGCTCCAGGTGATTTCATGGAAAGTTTGGTCGACCAAATCACGGCTGCCCTGAAATGCCCACGGGTGGATAAATCTCAAAGGAGATGTTACGGATGTCAAGAATTTGGTCACTATGCTGCTGAGTGTATTGCTGAGAAACCTGTAGAAAATAAGGAAAACTAGGGAGGGATCCTGTTCCGGGCAAGCATCAGGATCTCTGATATGTCACTTGCCCTGCTATCACCAACAGTGATACGGAACTGAATGAAGTAGCAAATACGCCTAATACTGAGGTGGTTCAGGAGCCCACTCAGGAGATTAGGGAATCTGGTATAACAGGTGCCCGGGGAGCACAGGGGAAACCCGGTTCCAGAATAGAGGTAGGAGGTCATGTGTTGGCCAGAGTTGGTAGTGCTCACCTGCCCCCGGGTCATTCTTGTCTAGAAAACCTAAAAGGATGTGGATGCAACCCTGGTGTGAACAATGAGGTGCCTGTAGTCACTGATACTCCTTCTCTATTGCAGGGAAGGCGGTGGTATGTTTCACACACTGTCAATGGAAGACCCGCTGAATTCCTTGTGGATACAGGAGCTAGCCACTTGTGTGTCTCTCGGAAGGTAGCGGACCTTATTCCGGATGTGCATGATGCTCTCTTAACGGGAGGGAGTGCACAAATGGCCGATGGCAGTAAGATGCAAACATATGGTAGGATATGTGTGAAATTGCAGTTGGATGGTGTTCACGATTATGTGATAACAGCAACCATTGCAGAGATAAAGGGATATTAGGATTGGACTTCGCATCATTGTATGGTGTGGTGTTGGACCGACAGACGGGTGTGTTCAGTGTGAAGCATCCTTATCCAGTTAGAGAATGATGTGCATTGAGACAAGTAAGCAGTGTGGCCTCAGTTGCTCAAACTAAAGATCCCTGCGGGAGTAGCATGTGATGTCCTTATCAGAAGTAATTCTGAGCTAAGGAATAAGGCTGCAGTAATTGAACCGGATGGTGGTTATGCTGGCGAGTAATGGTTTGGAGTCGGTTGATACAATAGTAGCAAATGCTGCTTGGTCTGTGATACCGGTTTCTAATCCAGGTAATAAAATGATATATTTGGAGAAAGGATCTATTCTCGGTAACGTTACGTTATCTGAAACAGTAAAGAGTTGTTCCTTGAACCTTTCACTTACCGGATGTAAACAGGAATGGTCAGATGATTTAAAGAAATTGTTTGAGGGTGCAAAACTGGATGATCCCATGGAAAAGGAAGCACTAAGTGCATTATTGACAAAGTATCAGTAAGCATTTGCTATACCGGGTGAACCCTTAGGGAAAACCCTGAAGGTATTGCATACCATTGATACTGGGGATGCGGCTCCATTTAAGATCCCTTATAGGAGGTTACCTTTACCGTAGAAGAAGGTAGCTGAAGCTGAAATAGCTAGGATGTTGGAACAGGATGTCATCATTCCTTCCAACAGTCCCTGGAGTAGTCCCGTATGTATGGTGACTAAAAAGGATGGGTCTATTCAATTTTGTATAGACTATAGGAAATTAAATGGCTTGACGAAAAGAATTCGGATCCATTGCCGAGAATTGATGAAACAATCAATTCATTAGGAGGAAATAAATGGTTTTGTACCCTGGATCTTCAATCCGGATACTGGCAAGTCAGAATGAATCCAGATGATATAGAAATGACTGCGTTTTCTAGTCATATTGGTTTATTCCAGTATAATGTCATGCCTTTTGGCCTATGTAACCCTCCGGCAACCTTTGAAGTCATGGTGGAAACTTTATGAAGTGATTTTTAATAGAAAAGGTGCGTCATATATCTTGATGATGTTATTGTACTCGGAAGAACCTTTGAAGAATGTCTAAATAATCTCAAGCTAGTTTTGGAAAGAATAATATCTAATGGTTTAAAATTAAAACCAAAGAAATGTAACCCGTTCAAACAGCCCATAAATTATTTGGGCCGTATAATCACTGCTAATGGAATAAAAGCTGATCCCGAGAAAATAAGGACAGTAACGGACTGGGGAATACCGAAAACTCCTAAGGAAATAAGATCTTTTCTGGGACCCCTGGTAGTAGAAAGGATAAGTTCCCATGGGGAACTGAACAAGAACATGAATACTCCTGTGTTGCAATATCCATCTGAAGATGGACATTTCATACTTCTGATACAGATGCTAGTAATGAAAGCATTAGGGCAGCCCTCTCCCAAGTCCAAGGTGGAGTGGAGGTCCCGATAGCATTTGCTAGCAACACATTGGGCAAAACGCAACGAAACTATTGTACCACTAAATGTGAGTTATTAGCCGTCGTTGTATATACCAAGAAGTTTAAACACTTCTTATGGGGAACTGACTTTACATTACGTACGGATCACTCCTCAGAAGAAGGTTGTTAAACTTCCGTGATGCTGAAGGAATGTTGGGAATATGGCTAGCACATCTCTCAGAATTTGGGCTAGAGAATAGTCAAATACAGCATTGAGCAGGAAGTAGGCATATAAATGCTGATGCCTTATGCTGAATACCAATTCGGAATTGTGATAATCCTAAATGTACTGATTCTGGAATACATAGGGCAGTAACAGATTCACTCTCCAGCAAAGGCATGCGGTTGATGAATAGTCCCAAACTGTAGTGCTGCTCTTACAATGCCTCCAGTGGACTTTACTGTGAGCAGTTTGGCTACAATCTTGTCCAGCCCCACCTCAATAACTATGTTTTAAACTTAGTACTTTTCAATTACACCAGAGCCAAAAAAAACTCTCCTCTCTTCTGTAAAAAGAGATTAAAAAGAGAGCATCTGAAACAAGTCTGATATAGCTGGATCAAGGATTTGATACTCATGTTCTTTTTTACATGAACTATCATTTCCAAAGCACCCAAAATGTACATTTAAACATGAATTCATTACTATCCAGTTAGTATATTCTGTATAGATATCTTTATTTAAACTGCTCATTAAGAATTATGTTAATGAAGTTCCATATTTGCGGAGAACACTGGGCCACAGTGGGACACTCCTTGCATGATTTAATCTAAATAAGGAATACATTATCTCCCTATAAACCTATATGAATTTCAAATTTAGAGCTTATTTCCAATGGATAAGTTTGTATGGTACACACTATCCCACCGATTACATGATTGGAGGTGTCCCACTGTGCCCCAAAAATGGATGTCCCACTGTGCCCCGGGCCTACCTTTCCTTCTGATTGAAAGATAAAGCTTATGCCACACCTAATTTGGTGCTGCAACTCTCATGCCAAAATTGATATTTTTAGTGGGTATTACATAAGTAAAAGAATGAACTCTATATCTTTAAGCATATAGAAAAGAGGAGGTAGATAGGTCATTAATAAAATCTTACTTGACCCCTAAAAAGGTGACAAGTAGCCACCCAGGTAAAGTGAACCAGGGTGTAAACAAGAGTCTAGTATAGAGAGAAGGGGGCTTCCATGTGACTCTCTTTGGTGAGAAGGCTTAATGGTTTCCTTCCTATTCTTAGACACAAGATCCACTGTCCCACTGTGCCCCATGTCCCAATGTGCCCCGGTCTCCCCTACTGTTCATTCGAGCACTAATTGCCTGCTGAACTTATTAGTAATTGGTGAAGACTTAATAATACCTGCAGATCTGGTGTTCGGTTTAGTGGCAATGAATCCCAAATTGCCATGTCAAATGGTATTTGTTGAAGCATTACAAGATAGATTTAAGAAAGCATATGAATCAATTTGAATAGAACTGCAAAAGAATGTTTGCTGGCAGAAAGCCGGATACGATACGGTTTTAAAAAACAGACATTTTAAACCCGGAGATTGAGTTTTACGATGGCATGAACCACTTAAACATGTCAAATTGGTATCTAACTGGGATGGTCTGTTTACAGTGAATACTATAATCAGTGATTGTACTGTATTAATACAGTCAGATATTTTTTTTTGGTTTAACTTTACTTTATTGACTTATTCATATTGAACATATCATAGTCATAGTACACACAATCCGATCATCGTATTCTCACCAATCTTATAGATACCGATATAGAACATAATACAAACTGTACTAGCTTGAAAAAATTATGAACATGAATGGTATGAACAGATAGAATTTGTCAAACAAAAGGAAGAGGACCTCATCCCCACTAAATTAGTGTTGGGTTGATTCTTCTGGTCCTACCTAACTTCACAAGATTAAATACGAAACCATTGGCACATATTTTCCATATAGCAGAATAGATGCATCTTTAGGGAGCCACATAGATAAATCCAGTATTCCATGTCACACATTGGAATACTTTGGAATACTTACAGAATCAATAAAGGAAAAGAAATAAATCTTCTATTTAAGTTAATAGATAATGTTTGTACGCTATGCATGTAATATGGAATAAGAGATGCAAGAAATTTCTTGGAATCATCCTTAAATTGTTTTAGGTTTGGGGCAATTCTCCTTCCCACAGGCAAAGCATTCCAGCTTATGGCTCCAAAGTACTCCACACTATTAGCATATGACATACAGTTAGGTGTTATTACCTTCATAGTAGGAGCATCTTGTAACCTGGTTGCTAGGACTCTAGTGTCCTTATACGTATCACACTGACATCTACTATACATATAATTTAATAAATGAATGTTTCTTCTATCAACAAGCTTATTAATTTTAGTTAGATTGTGTATATAACAAGTATTAGTAAGATGAGGAACCCCAAGGCAGATCTTGATACACCCTGTAGATACATGCCATGATCTTCATGTTTTTCAAACTATAAATGGACATGCTTTGTTTGTAGTGAGGAACGTTAACTGAACTGGTGATGGAGTTAGTTATAGCTGGAGGTGGATGCATGCTTTGATACAATGTCTGAGCAGTGTGCAGTTTAAGATGTCAAGATAACGTATTAGCAACCTGTGTTTGTTCTTGCGGGAGTGTGCATGGTGAGTACTGTACTGATTTTGAAATTTTGGAATTACATGCAATGTTACCGTAATTAAAAATTTAGGTAGGATTTGTACTAACAACATATAGTTAAGTTATTTGGAGAATGTGAATTATGATGACTTTGATCATGAAGTAATCTTGTTTTCTTTTTCTTTTTTCCTTTTTACTACTTACTGATTAACTAAAGGTTATTGAATATTACATATAAAGGTTTCTAGTGTTGGTTACTAACCATTATTAAATTTTTAACTATAAATGTTATTACTTTTGTGGGAACTATAACCTGATTAGGTAAGGGACTGGGAAATTTATAAGTTGGTATGGGGAAGGGTTGTAATGACCTTACCTCTATATATTCTACGGGGTGTAGTTTATTTATATTTATTGCTTTAGCTCATTCTTTCTCTCTGCTTGTAACCCTCAACGGAACATTGAGTTGGGTACTCCGTTTGGGGGGATTGTCTTTTCCCTAGTTGCTTGTAACTAGGTTTGTATATTTGTATATAATTTCTATCGATGAGTAATGTCAACTGTTAGGGTGAATGATTTCTTGGAATTGAGAGGACTTAAAATGGTACATTTAAATACTAGAAGCATGTATAAAAAAAGAGATGAAATTTTTTATCATTTAAACGGTACTGATATTGTAACTATGAGTGAGACATGGCTCCATCCAGAGTATGATGACAGTCAAATATTATGGGAAGGTATGAAACTATATCGCTTAGACAGGGTATGTAAAAAGGGAGGTGGGGTGTGTGCCTACATACGAGATGACATAGACATGGATGTTAAGCTTAGAATAGATTTATGTATCTCTAATAAAGACATAGAATGTCTTGTGCTTGATGTTAAGGTAAAGAACTTACAGACTATGCAGGTTGCTACCTTGTATCGACCACCATCAGGTGCATTAGATGGCTTTTTTGAACACTTGTTTAAACTCTTGAAAGTCAGAAATGACGAAAATGTTGAACAATGGTTGCTGGGCGACTTAAACATAAATATTTTGAGAGAGAAATTACAAGGTACTAAAAGACTTGTGATTTGTGTAGAGAATATGGTTATCACATGTTAATATGTCAATGTACAAGGCCGTTCAAGAAAATTGTCTCTTGTTTGGATAATATTTTGTCAAACTTCAGTGGAGAAACATGTTCAGGTGTATTAAACTACCTTGTTAGTGATCATCTTCCAGTTTTTGTTGTGAAAACTAATGATAAAATTGAATACATAAAACAGAAGGTTTGGGTAAGACAGAAATTTTAATACTGACCAATTTTTTGATTGGCTATGTGAGGCTGATTGGGATGTTTTTTTATGATTTACATGATCCAGATGCTACATGGGAATTTATTGAAAGTCATATTATATGTTATCTTGATACAATCTGTCCCTGGGTAGAGAAACTAGTGGTAAATCGGAGAAAGAGCTGGATGACACCTGACATCTTGTCATTCGTGCACGAGCGGGAAGATAATGTGTATATGTACCTTAGGACTGGGGATAGTGTTTATTTGGATGAGGCAAGAAAGCTAAGATGTAGGATTAACAAAGCTGTACGATATGCCAAGGCCGCTCAGGTAAAAAGAGTTTGGAAGATGAGAAGGATAATCCTAAGAAATTTTGGCGAATAATTAATGGGTTATTAAAGCCGTGTGTGGTGATTGAACCTCCAGAAATACTAGGTGACGACAACATGATGAAGTCGAAGCAGGAGTCAGTTGACTATATAAATAAGTATTTCTCGAATATCGAAGGTGAACTAGCACAAAATATAATTGATTCGGGACATCCTGTTAGACAGGTTTCCCATGAGCCTGTGATGGAAAATAGTTGTGAAATTAAAGTAGATGCAGGTCTTGTGGAATTATTCGTAAATGAAATAAATGTGAATAAACCATCAGGCATAGAGGGTATTAGGAGCGATATCCTCAAGCTAGCGCTACAGTTCCTGTTACATCAGTTTACTTGGTTAATGCAATTGTCATTCGATACTGCTATTTTTCCTGATCCCTAAATCCGGTAATCTAAAATTAACGAAAAACTGGAGACCAATCATCCTCTTACCTGTACCATCCAAAATTGCGGAACAAATAATGCACAGCCATTTAACTGACATAATTGAGAGGCGCAGTCTTTTAAGTAAGCAGCAGTATGGTTACAGGAAAGGTGTTGGTACTGGTGATGCCATCTTCAGTTTTCTAAACGATATCTATGAGAGCAGAGACAGGGGTCATTTAACAGGTGCCTGTTTTTTAGATCTAAAAAAGGCGTTTGATAGTGTGCACCATGGTTACCTTATAGAGTTACTCGGCAAAATTGGCCTACATAATAAAGTATTAAACTGGCTAATGTCGTATTTAACAAGGAGAAGTCAATATACAAAAATAGGTTCATTTAAGTCAGTGGTAAACAAAGTGAATTTTGGTGTCCCACAAGGCTCTGTTTTGGGACCGCTGTTATTCATTCTATATATTGATGATGTAAAAACAAGAATAAGTCCATGTAAATTCTCCCTATATGCCGATGACCTGGTAGTTTACTCGGCAAATAACAAAATAGATCTAATAATTGACAGATTGCAAAACGCCATCAAAGAGGTTGGCCAATGGTGTACTGAAAAATTTTTAACGGTTAATACGGACAAAACAAAAATATGTTGGTTTGGGAGTTCCGCCAAACAAAAAAAATGTAAAGATAAAATTTTTTATCTGTATGGTGATATGCTTGAAATTGTGAACAGTTATTCATATTTAGGACTTAAAATTGATTCTAACTTAAATTTCATCCCGGCTTTAAATGACTTGATCTCGAAGGTTCATGTTAAGCTTTTTATGTTTAGTAAATTGCGTAATCTGTTAACTGAGAATGCTGCTGTACAATTTTATAAAAGCACAATTATGAGTCTTTTTGATTATGCAAGCTTTGTTCATGATGGAGGAAGTGATGTAATGCTAGAGAAACTGGAGAGAATGCAGTTGAGGGGACTCAAAACCATATACAGGGGCAAAAATATGACAGATGACGACATGTATGTTGCGGCTGGCATTACCACATTGGCAGTCCGACGCCAGAGACTTTTGTTGAGCTACATGTATAAATTGTCCAAAAAGGATGAGTGGATTGATCACAGTGAAAGGCGAGAAGGACTGCACTCCGAGGCTAGTATAAAGTTCAAGACCTTCAGGGCAAGGAACAATGGTTATCATAATTCACCGCTATTCAGGGGCAAAAGCCTTTGGGACAACTTGGGCTCGTGGTACCAATTGAGTGCTGATAAATTCACCTTCAAGAAAAGAATAAATGCTATACTAGATTTAACTAAACAGAGTAACAACCCTGCACAGGCGGATGGCAATTAGGTAAAGAGGGATGTATGATTCCTAGGGGATGGGTTGTAATGACTTCACCTCATTTCGGAGTCTCGTTCGCTCTCTTATGGGATGATGGTTCTGCTCTGCTGGGAGGGGTTGTAATGACTTCATCTAGCTGTGCATGACCATTATTATTTACTGTATTGTGAATGAAGCTCTAGATGGGTTGTAATGACTTAACTGGGCTTCTATTCATAATTGAATCCTAATGGTGACCATCCGTCCAGCTGCATGGGCTCTTACTCTTATTCATGTGACATCACTATCCTTAGGTGCCTTAATCTCAAAATTTCATAATTCTACGGCCGATGATAATAGTCTTTGGTCTCTTATGTCATGTTTCTAGTGAAACATATTGCTTCAGATATGTAGAAAATAATTAAGTCTCCTTACTGATCATAATTCCGTTAAATAAATTTGTCTATCAGCTTTTTATTAAGCATTTGTATTTATGGGGGTTTAATCACCTCCAACCTTTGCAATGATAATCTTTCGTCGATTGTACATAATGTAACCTGTTACTTTTGTAAATACACTCCAATCTAGTTTTTTAAGCTTTATATACATATTGTATGCCTCATCTTCACCTATATACATCGTATCATTATATTCATTAGAATGTGCTGGAAAACTGAAACTGTTGTATGACTAAAAGGAATCACCATATTGTCAGATTTCATCACTCATTTTAATTAGTGACTTTACAATAGAAACCTTCAACCTTTAAAAAAAAATCTATTTTGTGCATACTGTAGAGGGTCCAAGTACTTATCAAAGGTAGTAGTAAAACATATGTCTGCATATTCCATATACGGGAGTATTATTGATTTATATATTCTTATAGAAAGTTTTACATCAAGATATCTTCTTAATAGGCACAGTTTATAAGTTTTATAGGCAATAGTTTTAACTTGATTAGATAAATGTAAGTTGTAATGTAACAGCGGGTCTAAAATAACACCCAAGTATTTGTAACTGGCTACAACTTGTAATAATTGATCATTTAAGCGTATATCCGCTGTTAGTGTATTAAGCTTCCCAAAGCTTGAAGAAAATATCATTATTTTAGTTTTAGTCACATTAATAGATAGCTTATTTTGGATACACCAGGTTTCATACATTTCCAAGTCACACTGGAGTTCATCTGTGGCTGATACAAAGGAATTATTTGCAGAATAAATGACAGTATCGTCAGCATATAATTTAATTTTACACAGTTTTACACATTTGATTACATCATTTACATAAATCAGAAATAACAAAGGACCTAATATTGATCCTTGAGGCACACCACAGATGACTTTGTCTCTACCTGACATTATACCATTAGCTATAGTAGTTTGATACCTTTCCAAAAGGTAGCTCACAAACCAGTGATAATTGTCAGACCTTATGCAATAATGGTTTAGTTTTACTAACAATACAGAGTGATCCACGGTGTCAAATACCTTTCTCAGGTCAATAAATGCTGCTATTGTAGAGTTTCCCACATTTAAGGCTCTTTTAATATCATCAGTAAACTTAGCCAACGTATCTACCATGCTGTGACCAGATCTAAAGCCTCCCTGATGGGGCGTTAGAATTTTTTCTTTAACCAAGAAACCATAAGCTCTATTATGAACAATTTTCTCAATTAATTTACAGGGTAAAGGTAACAGTGAGATGGGTAGATAATTATTAACCATAGTATCATTACCAGCTTTTGGGATGGGTGTTACTTTCGATATTTTCCATGAATCTGGTACAGTGTTTGATGAGAAAGATAAGTTAAATATCTTAACTAGTTTCTCAGGAGCATGAATAAAAATTTTCTTTAATACAGAACTAGATATATCAGTAATAGCAGAAGATTTTGTTACATTAATATCATGTACTAATTTTTTTACCTCCTGAAGGTTAGTTACAAAAGGTTCCATTTTATTAGCGACAAAGTCATCATAAGGTTTCCATGGTATATATAGATCTTGGGCAAGAGTGGGGCCTATATTGGCAAAGTATTGGTTTATAAAATCGGGTACCTTATCTTCATCAATTGGTGTATTGTTATTATTATGGTCAGCTAGGGATATTTCTTTTGCACGGTTGGGGTGACCGGGTATTAGATTGTTGATGACTCTCCAGAATTTACGATGGTCATTTTTGTAGTTTTTAACTTGTTCCTTGAAGAAACTTTTTCTAGCTTTATCAATTATCTTATTAGCTTTATTTCTGGTGATACATGACTGTTTCCAGTCTTCATCCTTCCCTGAACGTCTAGCCTTCCATAGTTTGTTTTTTTATCTCTTATAGTTTCATATACGTTCTGGGTCATCCATGGATCCCTATACCTGTGCACAAGAAATTTATGTAGTGGGCAATGTTTATCAAGGATACTGCGGATGGCTAAAAAATTGGAAGAATGTATAAATCTAATGTAGACAGGTTACGTCCCTGGTCAGGGAGGGAGACCTATATTGAATGTGGATAGGGTACCTCATTTGGAAGTGTTACCTAAAAGGGGTCTTGGAAGACCAAAAAAACATACCGGTTAAAACTGTGTTGCCTACGCCAAAACCATCTGGTCGTGATGTAGTAAAAAAAGTCTCGACAGGCAAAGGAAGATGGATGAGGAAAAGGAAATTGGCTCTGACGTCTACCAGGTTAAATACGGGAGCAGAGGATGGTGTAGTGCTCCCCCGCAGTCCACGACTTGCCCAGGCTGCAGTAACCTAACCTGTTACACAACGAGTGTATAATCCAAAAAAAACGTTTTATGTTGTACCTCGTTTAATAATCCACAACTGATTGCTTTTAGGAGCCCCAGGTGATGTACCAGTTGGTGTTGAACGGAAAAATCTGGTAGGTGTGTGGATACTACCTATAATTTTCATTAATCCCTCGAGAGTCCTTGGTGTTGAGCGATAATAGCAGAGCAGTTTGGATTATTATTTGTTTATGTGTGTTGCACGTGTTCCTGCCCCATACTGGGGACTACAGAAACTAAAACCTGTAAGTCTTTTCTGTCCCCAGCCTGGAATCCCTTTAACACTATGGATGGGCTGGGGCCCTTTGGCCCCATACTCGACTGGAAATATCAATTAATAGTGTTGGAGAAATATCTACGCCCCCCTCCCAAACTGAGCTTCCAGAGAGGCCTATTTGGGTGCACTGACCTGCCACCTACAGCCAAAACTTACTGGTGACATGGATAAAAGAATGCAATCCCCATCAATTATCCCTTTTCTTTTATTGTTGAATACTTCAAGAAACAGCAGACTCCTCCACATATTGACTATTTTGATTATGATAATATGAAAGAAATAGAAACATTTGTCGATAACTTTGAGTTAAGCTATGGTTCAGAGGATATAGATGCATTGATACAATCACTACTAGACTCCCCTATCACTATAGAAGAGGTAGAAGATGCAATAAGATCTCAAAAAAATAAGAAAGCAGCCGGAACAGATGGTACACCTGCTGAATACTTAAAACAAGGAGGGAAGGTTTTTGCTGAGGTGATTCAAATTATGTTTAACTGTATATGGGACACTGCTGAATTTCCAGAGAGATGGGCAGAAGGAATACATAAGTCCCTTACATAAGAATGGTGATACAAGCGATCCTGATAACTATAGGAAAATTACTATTATGAACAGTACATGCAAACTTTTTGAAATAATTATTAATAAAAGACTGAAATTCAATAATGATATGCTGAATCAGAATGACCCTCTACAGAACGGGTTCGTGGATAAAGGTAGGACAACCGATAATGTATTTGTACTATATACTGCTGTGAAAATGGTGCAGGCTGAAGGTAAATCTCTCTTCTGTTGTTTTATTGACTTTACTAAGGCCTTTGATTATATTAACAGGAAGGCATTATTCTATAAGTTGATATCTGGGCAAGTAAAAGGGAATGCACTTAAAGTTCTAATGAATCTTTACAAGAAGTCTCACTCAAAGGTACGGGTCAACTCTGAATTAAGTGAGAACATAGATAGTTTATACGGTGTGTTACAAGGTGGAGTACTCAGTCCTAAATTATTCAATGCTTTTCTCTTAGATATTGGTGAACATCTTGACCCTAATCTTGGAATTGATGTTTGTGGTATGAGTCTTGCTTATCTGCTATATGCAGATGACTTGGTTATAATGTCCACCTCAGCTAGGGGTCTGCAGAATCAGCTAAACAATTTGTTTCAGTTTTGTAGAAAATGGCATCTACTAGTAAATATAAATAAGTCAAACATCATGATATTTAATCACAAAAAGAAGGATATTACTAACACCTTCAAGTATGGTGACATGCAGCTAGTAAGAGTGTAAGAGTAGAAAATTATAAGTACTTAGGGTTTATACTAACAACTAATCATAAAGACATCTTCTTTAATGCATACAATCAGCTTTATGACAAGGGTAGAAAAGCTGCCTATCAATCATATTCATGTTGCTATCAACATATTGGAAAACCAGATCCCAGGATGGCGCTCAAGTTATTTGATAGCCAGATAAGACCCTGCCTTGACTATGGCTGCGAGGTATGGGGCCTGACTATAAAGGGAAATAAGGTGGAGAAACTAGAGTCTATACACCTAAGGTACAGTCAACTCTCTACTTATGGTCACCTCTCTAATGTGGTCACCTTGCCAATGTGGTCACTTTTGGAAAGAACCGAATTATTTTCCTCTTTGTTCTAATGTAATGAACTCTCCGTAATGTGGTCACCTCTCTAATGTGGTCACCTCTCGTTCCCAGTTAAAAAGTCACCTTTACTCTCTCTACTGTGGTCAGTCCAAATAGCAAATGGTCAAATTATATAGACAATTTACTAGAAAAGGTAACCTTTTTGCTGTTTTCTAACATAAGGGTTAGAAAATAATGCATCTAGTATATTTCCTATTTAATCCAATCCTTCTGGAGGACTCTTGTCTATGGGCAGATAAGGCTAATTAGGGCCTAGCTGGTAACTATGACAAAACTGCTTCTCCATAGAATCTAGGGGAAGTCTTACTACCCATCTACCAGCTCAGTGCTCTAGGTCGTGGTAGGCGACCTGTGGGGTACCAGGACTTCTCTTTGTGCCTCTCAGCACCTTTGAAGTGTTCTAAGTGGTGGTAGGCAGCCTGTGGGGTACCAGGACTTCTCTAGGCCACCATGGGGGTGGAGGAGATCTAAAGGAAGTCCTGGTAGGTGTTGAAATGGCTTTACACGCACCCTCAGTGTCTTAGGCCACTATGGGGGTGGAGGAGATCTGAAGGAAGTCCTGATGGGTGTTGGAACACGTCTCCACGACCCCTCAGTCCTTAAGGCTAACTTAGGCCACTATGAGGATTGGGGAGATCTGATGCAACCAGGCTCAATGCTAAAATATATCATACAAAATCATTGTTGGTGGAAAATGCAATTTATTAATGTTATACTTCCTCATGTTACATATAATAGATTTTATAACGAAATGACCGGAAAACACCATATAAGATTTCAGGAGTTCTTCTTGCAATCTCCATGGATATCCAAGAACTCTCTCTATTATGGTCACCTCGCCAATGTGGTCACTTTTGGAAAGAACAAATGGTGACCACATTAGAGAGAGTCGACTGTACTTAAAATCAATGTTGAGTGTTAGAAAGCAGACAACAACAGCTGCAGTATATGCAGATACAGGGAGGGTACCTCTAAAAGCGCAATGGGAAATTCAAGCACTCAGGTACTGGGAAAGAATTGTAAACCTCCCAGAGTCACACATACTACGTAAGTGTTACAAGAAGCTAACTTTGCTTGAAGTTTCTGGTCAGATAAATTGGTGCAGTAATGTTAAACTCTTGTTGAACTCACTAGGTGAGCGTTATATTCAACTCTGGATTAACCAGACAACTTCCGATGACCCTAAAGCTATCACTGCTGTAACTGGACCGATAAATAGGAAATATATAGAACAAACAATGAATGAAATAACATCAGCTGGTGAAGGTAAAAAACTAAGAACATACAAAATATTCAAAACTGAGTTTAGGCTTGAAAGTTACCTATTCTGTATCCCTAACCAAGCCCACCGTATAGCATTAGCTCATTTTAGACTCAGCTCTCATAACCTGGGTATAGAAACAGGAAGGCATTGCCGGCCCCCAAAACCTGTGTGTGATTGGATTTGTCTATATTGTTCTAGTGGCCTTGTAGATGATGAAATCCGATGTGACTCTCATAGTGTATCAAGACAGTTGTTTGACAATGCTATGAATGAAAAAAATCAAAACTATCATGAATTGAATGATGTAGAGAAATTCATTTCTGCTATGAACAATACTGATACTGATGTCATCAAAGCTCTCGCCAAGTTTATATACAATGCATTTAGACAGAGACAGGAACTCTAATTGCTAGCCTATGTAACAGATGTGTATACGATGATATTTATGTAATCATCACTGTAACAAAGAGTGGGTATGTGTGCCAGGAGAGAGAGGGATGGAGAAAGAGAGAGAATTAGTGTGTGTATGTGTGTGTGAGAGGGAGAAAGAGTGAAAGAGAGTGATAGTAAGACTTAGACTTAGTCATAGAGTAGAGTAGTGGACATATTATATATATACATGCTATATATGTAAAAAACCATTTATGTATGACACATAGGTCAGTAATGACCTCTTTTTTTGCTGTCAATAAAATATATTATTATTATTATTTTTTTTTTTATTTATCTTTTTTTTTCATTGCATCAATCTAGGGTCGTCCATTCATCATATCTATGAGAGAAACCTAACCCGAACCCTCTCCTGATACCTTTCCTTCTATATTAACACTTGATAAAACTTTGCAACAGAACACAACAATAATTTGATAAGAAATTTGATAAGCATGGTTTGTGATTTCCATTGACATAAAATGGTAAATATAGCATTTGTAAAATAAATAACGAATAAAACCATTGCAGCTCCATACAACCTTTATATCCATTATGATTCCTAATCGTTCTTTAAGAACATATATATTCACCGCCCCCACCTGGACGTCCTTCCGCGTAGCGCCAGTCGTAGATGATAGAGCCCAAATACAAACAGCTGAAACATGGGTACAAAGACCACCGCCAACACCAGCACTACGGCTATAGTCCTGCCAGGTGTGTTCCAGTCTAGGACCCCTGGGTACAGCACATTGGTATGGTCCACCCCCCAGTAGATGGTGCTAAAGATGATGTAGACGAGTCCATAGCTGAGTGGGAAGAGGGCATGCAGCAGGCGGACCGGCAGGGCACTGACCCCAACCTCCAGCAGCACCACCACTGAGTTCACCAGGTGCAGATGGAGGTCCTCTATGAGAGGTGGCGCGCCGTCAACGTTCACCAACTGTGGATAGAGTGCTACAAAGTACACAAGGCTCACAATGAAGCTGATGTTGGACACCACAGCAAACAGCAGCCAGTCCACCTTCACATACCATGGCAGTGCGTCAGGAAGCTGCTCAAAGTCTACCGTGAACTCTGAGGACGACCCAGTCATGCCCCCCTCAGTGGTGGACGAGTCCCCCAGGATACCACTGGTGCTATGTCGGGGCTCCCCATGCCAGTCTTGGGAGGAGGAGTAGGAGGAGGAGCGGCGGCAGCAGCTCCGTGACCCCTGACCCCGTCTGGACCCATAATGCACCACAGCGATAACTAGCGCCAACACCAGGTGGCAGGTGAGTAGCAGGTAGGACCAGTTGGTGAGCCACACAGGCCATGGGAAGCGCAGTTCTTTGGGGAAGTTGACGGCAGTGATGACGAGCCAGGCCAGGACGTAGCCTGCTACCAGGAATCTGTACAGCAGGAACACCAAGGGAGGCCATTGCCACTGTCAACATAAACAAAGTACAGTGTCAGGTCTTAGTATCAACAATTATAAAGGGGAGTGCATTTCAATGCATCATGCCCTTGTCTGGGCATGATGCATGAATGCAGAAGTGACTTCCCAATGTCCACTCACGTGTCATGCTTGGCATAATGCAACAAAAACACTACTAGAACAAAGTTTGAATATAAAAGAAGCATAAGTGAGTGTACACTTTCAGAGTGCTGGACAAGAAAGAAACAAATGAAAACAGTAAGAAATGCCTTTATAATTATATATTCTCTTCCACCTCTTACTTATTGAAATTATTAACTATACTGCCACTGGAATTACAAATTTTGTAGATTTCAAAAAGGCCTTTGACAGGATCTACATGCTCTCATTCTCAAAGCAGTGTTTATGCCTCAGTTTACCATGCGACAAAAGTGTCTTTTAAATTATGTCCCCATATCCATAACTATCAAAAGATCTTCTGAGCTCAACACAAAAGCATTTGGATCTATATGTATTTTTATTTCCTCTTTTGAGAAAAAAAGGACCTTGATAGAGAGTTTAACACCACAACAATGTCAGAAGTTTAAAGAAACAGTGACAGATTAAGTTTCTCAACAAACAATCACCAATGAGCATCCATGGAGTACCACAGGGAAGCCTCTTTGGCTCAAATTTTGTGAAGAGGGTTTGAATAACAGAATCAAAATGGGTAGAACATCCTTTGAATTAAAGGTAATGGATTAAAATTTGTATAATATCATAATGCCGTTGGTATAATCTGCACGTATATGGTACCTGCACCCTAAGTTGCCGGCCGCATCGTTATAAGCAGCCACATTGTTTGAAAAGGTTGCTATAGTCTATTATAGGTAACATTAGCCACAGCAAAGGTGTGGAATAGCTGATAGACTGCAGCATTACAGTGGCCTTTCACTGAATAATGTGTCTTTGTAGTGACAGTAATGAGTGTTCGAAATAGGTTTGGTGTTGTTCAGTAAGAGCAAGATGTCAGGTCAGGAAATAGTGTGCCATATCACATTTCCAATATGACAGTATTCTATCCAGTACTGACATAAATGAGGAAGACTGCAGTCAGTACACTACTAGGATTGAAGGTCACTGCGCAAAACAAACCCTGTTTTAAAGTTGACAGTTTTATTTTAATTGCTCACACTAGATGAATAAAACTATTGGGATTTATATTAGAAGATCAGTACTTACTTGACAAGAGTAGAAGAGGTCAGGGTTTGGGTGACTCAGGGAGAAATTCCTCAACCGGAACTCGGAGCGACATCGAGAACAACATGTTCCCTGAAAGATGAAAATAACACATGTTAGTATTTATATTCACCCCGGATTTATCTTGGGTAGATTGATGGGTGGAAAAGGACTGCCCTGTTCCCATTGCAGCATGAGATAACGGGATTGTATGCAGGTGATTTCTAAGTGTAAATGCTATCAATGCTGCTAAATACAGACTCCCTACAGCAAAACTTGAAGGGTCGCGATCATCTTTAGATCCCCCATCCAGAATTGCATGTACTTAATGTAAGGTTGTCTATACATATGCATTTCAAAAGTGAAAAACAGTCTACAGTTTAGTCTGTCCATGGCAGAACTCCCATCACGGGGCGATTTGAAACAAATTATTGAATGTCTCCAGCACGCAGCCTTTCCCATGATTTCAAAAGCTGCAAACTGGTTTGATTATGAAAGGGGATATGTGCACTTAGGGAGAAATGAATGAATGTGTGTTGTGGCAAGATGCTAGATCCTTTAATACAAACGATACTGTATGTTAATGGAGTCGATAGAATAATTGGGCAAAGGCTCTTGAAACACACAACATTTGACACATTGGGCATTCATATATAAGGACAACAGGTACATATATCAAAACATATATCAAAATCCAGGACACTGGGAACTTGGCTTTCTATTTTCCCACGATAGGTTCATATGCTACTCTCTTACAATAAGCTGATTCTGATTGGGTAATTGTAGACCCCTGATAGATGTAAAATAATCTATATAATCATTTATATGATACTGGAATCATGTCTGATTGGAATAAACCGCTATTAATATGATGCCCGAGTCGTCTCAGATTTGATTGCTCATTAGCAGGCCCTGATTCTGACACCCAGTAATCACCATAAGCAGGAGGCTATAATGAACCATCATTAACTCTTTAACTCACAGCCCTCACGAGTAACTCACCAGGGCTACATTGATACATCATGCCGACCCTGCAGGGTTGATACACAAACTCCCACAGGGTCATCATGATGCACCAAATGAAGTGCTTGCAAGCACTTCATTGGTGTATCATGATGATCAAGGGCCATTAAAAGGCCAACACCTATTGGTTTCCTTGGTGGGAGTTGATATGATGCACCGATGCGATCATGGTGACATGATGCACCGATGCAGTCATGGTGACATGATGCACCGATGCCGTCATGGTGACATGATGCACCGATGCCGTCATGGTGACATGATGCACCGATGCCGTCATGGTGACATGATGCACCGATGCCGTCATGGTGACATGATGCACCGATGCCGTCATGGTGACATGATGCACCGATGCCGTCATGGTGACATGATGCACCGATGCCGTCATGGTGACATGATGCACCGATGCCGTCATGGTGACATGATGCACCGATGCCGTCATGGTGTTATGATGCACCGATGCCGTCATGGTGACATGATGCACCGATGCCGTCATGGTGACATGATGCACCGATGCCGTCATGGTGACATGATGCACCGATGCCGTCATGGTGACATGATGCACCGATGCCGTCATGGTGACATGATGCACCGATGCCGTCATGGTGACATGATGCACCGATGCCGTCATGGTGACATGATGCACCGATGCCGTCATGGTGACATGATGCACCGATGCCGTCATGGTGACATGATGCACTGATGCCATCATGGTGATATGATGGGAGTGTATCAAGGGATGGCATGATGCACGCATTGGTACCTCGTGCATCACTCACAATGGCTACCTGATGTGTGTATCACGCCCCCCCCAAAAAAAAAGAAAAGAAAAAAAAAAGAAAAAGGAGAATGAATCCATGTGAATAGCATTATGAAGCATTTGAGGGGTTAAACATGAACTGACCAGAACGTGATTCCCATATGTGACTAATTATCAATTAGTTTACAATATGAGCCCCTTTAAAGACTGGTGGTCTATTGCCATTAGTGCATCATGCCTATTGGTCTGAACTCACCAGGGCTGCATTTATGTATCATGCCTACCCTTCAGGAGTACATACATCAAGACTTTTGGGTTGTCATGATGCATAAATGCAGCTGTGTTGAGAGCTCCATTGGTAGCAGTTATATGGACTTGGATAAATGAGTACTTTTATATGCCGCCATTGCACCCTTTGAGGGCGTTGATGTAGAAGTACATCATGTCAATTTAAATTTGCAATTTTATTCACACACAACCCCGTTCGGGGCAAAGGAGTAAGCAAAGGATAAAAGTTGCCGGGTATAGCTGATAGTTACATTGGCATCACCGGGTAGTATACATGTTTACAAATACAATATGCAAAATATAAAGTCAATAAAAAGACTAGTGGAATAGCACCAAACTCAGATTTATACTAAAATGGTTACACATAACTATTGTTCACCCTACAAGTAAATCCAACCTGCATAGTGTCAATGGGTAATTAAACTATATGCTACAAGTCGACATTACATGCATAAACCTAAATCAAAGTTAATGTTTCTCGAGAAAAGGATTAGAGAAAGGATGGAGCCGACCATATGGGTTGAAAGGACATAGCACCATGGGACCCATATTAGCACCTCAGTTCAGATTGAACTGCCGTTAAGTTGATGGACTCCTGCCTCCTCCTCTCCACTTCTTTCCTCCTTATCTTATCCCTGAGGTGCGAGACCTTTGAGGTAGTAGAGCCCCTCTTTTTAGAGTTTCTTCCCTTAGGCAAGGCTCTACTTTTAGTACTGCTACAGGTTTGGGTACCCTGCTTGGCTTCCCTCTACACCGTTCTTGTGAAACTTGCCATGATAACCCTACAAAACTTTGAGAGATTCGATAGGACTTTAGGGTCCTGGCTATTGAAAAGCCTGTGTATCTTGTGCACTGACTGGACTCAGCAGCTTTGCTGCTCCAGTTTTGCTTTTCTATACTTAAGAATCTGTCTTTGAACAAAACTATCTTACCGGCCGGGTTAATATAGCCTGGATCCTCGTTAAAAATGTAACCAAGACCACTACTGTCTAGGGTGTTCTTTATACAATTTAACCAGTCTGAGGTAAATACATGATCATTATCTGGTATATATTGTGAGATATTTTGTCATTTTTACCTGTTACTAACCTGGACCAAAAGTTCAGCATTCTTTACTTAATGATACATTGTAGACTGGGGGGCCCCAGTTCTCCCCTGGCCATGCAGTTATCTGTATTCATACTGAGGTTGAGAATATATTTACAGAAATAAGTATGTACCTGCTCCACTTCTTGGAGCTTAGAAAATCCCAAAGCCTGGTCATCATAATGCAATGATGAGGTTCTGGTAAGACTCTTCAGCAGCACCTCATTTTGGTATCATGCTAAGCCTTCAGGGCTGTATCAACCCGAGGGGGTTGGCATGATGCATGAACGCTGCCTGGGTGAGTTATTTGCCAGGGCTGCATTCATGCATCATGATGACCAATGAGGTGTTAAGGGTTGAAGATACATTACCAGCTGATCGCGGGAGATTTTTCAATTCCACCATGTTGCTTATAACATGTACCCTGAAGTCTATATGAGGCATTTGGAGCCTATTACTACTGTCTAAATGTGGAAATCAGAACAATGTTGCATGCAAAATATATAAGTGAGAGCTGACAGTTATCAAAACCAGCAAGGGGTACATTATAACCAATCACAACATATAGTGCAGTTTGATATTTCATATGGATTTCATCAAATATGGCCCTCCTATGACAAAGGGTCCTGTCAATGGATTAAGAAATGGGCAATTGAAGCCTGCATGAGTTTATTTCATAACTTGATGTTGGGTCGATTCAGGTAGGAATGTATCTTTAACAATTATTGATAAGCACATATTGTATCTCCTATTCCACTGTCCATTTTGTGTTTATACAATGTCCAGGAATAAGGTTTCCTAGAGTGGTCTTTCTAAGTGCACGGTGTTGGGGATTTGGAGAATGTAACTCCAAAAGTGTTAGATACTACAGTAACAATCTCACCTGTCTGTGCTGTCCTGTAGGACCTCTGTCTGTGTGTCTGTCTGTTTGTCCCTCCTCTCCCATCATTAAGTCTACCTCTGTGGTACTACTGGCCACTCTGCCCTCATATACGTCTCGTGTTACCAAACCACCCGGTACAGCGTCCTCGTATAGATCTTGCGTTAATATGTGGCTGTTAATACTATTAGCGTTTAGATTGTTTGCTGATGCTCTTTCCTCATAGAGGCCTCTGCCAGCCAGTCGGTAGGCAGGAAGGTCCTCGGTTAAATGACCATTGGCTACTCTCGGGGTGATATGGTCCTGGCTGGTAGATCTGTTAGACTCAGGGTTAGAAGGTGAATTCCTATTGGTCCCCAGTCTATCCTGGGTCACATTACCATTAGCTGGATGGCCATTGGTCAGTGAGTATGCATCAGCATTTTGTCTCTGGGGGTCAGTATCCTGAGGTGAGGCCTGATTGGGCGGTATGTCTGCCGTACTGAGACTGTGTAGGTGCTCCATACTGTACAGGTATTGGGGTATTATATATGCACTATTTATATGGACCCCCTGTGGTCTGCTCACTTCTCAATCTGAATACAAGTGTCTGGGGGTATACAGCACACAAGGAGGGGCTTGTATGGAAATGTCCATCATTGTTTGTTCTGTGCTTAGGTAGCCTGCGATCGCTTGATTACCCAATGGAAAGTCCCAATGTGGTGAATGGTAATCAAAGCCAATTCAAGGTCTATCTTATAGTGTTTGAGGCATATTTCCTGACTCCCAAACCCAGATGGCTGAGATACAAGGGAGGCCCTTATTCAAAATCTGGTATTAAAAAGCGATGATGTGATGCAAAGCTACACAGGGTTGGCTATGTCATTGACAGAGGTGAACTGAGGGCATGCAGTGTGTAAAGGGTAAGGAGGAGAGAGGGTACTAGCCCCCCTGTAGATGCTTTAGGCCAGGGCTTGTAGACCTGTGCATTGGGGTCATGTATTGTCCGAGCTCTTATGCATTACAAAGGTTAAACTAGGAGTAGCTTTCATTGAGTAGGACTGTAAGCTGGCCCCAACTCCCAGTGTCCTTCTGCTTATGGAGATTACTATGTGTTGCCTGTGACATGTCACATGGCCATGTCTTGCTCATTCTCTCTAACATACACTACATGTACATGGACCTACATGTATAGACACTGATTGGGTGTCTGTCCCATTGGGATGCTGCTGGCCCCAACTCCTGATGTCCTACTGCTGGCCCTACTTGTATTCCCGGTGGAGATTGCTGTATGTAGTAAATATGTGAAGTGACATGTATCAGTACTGCTTATCTGTGGCTGTTTGTCCCAGTGGGGCTCTGTTACAGGCTGGCCCCAACTCTCAATGTCCCACTGCTGGTCTGGTCATACTGCTGTGTGGCTGTGTGTTATGATCTGACACCTGCCCTGTCCTACCTTGGTCCTACTGTCCTCTATCTCTCTCTGTACTACACAGGGCTCTAGTAAACACACTACTGCTGCTGGCCCCATCTCCCAGTGCCCTACTGGTGGTGGTGCTGGGAGTGGAGATTGCTGTGTTGTGTTAGTCCAGGCTGCAACCTGTCCAGTCTCCAGTGTCCTGTAGTATTCCTGCTGTAGACTGCTGTACACCACCTGTTATATAAACACTACCTGGCCATTATAACGCAGGTGGTAGCCTGCCCATGCTGGCACCACTCTATATACAGCACTCACACACTGAGGCCATGTCTGGAGATTGCTGCCCAGTGTTAGCACTGAGTGTGTGAGTGGGTGTGACTGAGGGAGAGCACAGGGGTCCTTTGTCAGACACTGCACACTGTGTGTGTGGGGGGGGGGCAGCAGGGGGTTGGAGGCTGGGGGAGGGGGTGGCATAGAGCTGAGGGTGTGCTGTGTGTCACTGTGTGTAAGGATAGAGTGGACAGTGTGACTATAGTGTAACACTGTGCTGTCACACCTCATACAACAGTCACACCCTGACTGCCCTGCCTGCCTGAATGCTACATGGTGTATAGAGTTCTGCTAACTGCTGGCAGCTGCTGGAGGGACCTCTGTGTGTGGAGTACCTGCTGCTCCTCTGTGGTCTCCTCTCTCAGCCTGCACACAGTGTTAATGTATGACCTGCTGCACCTGTGCATTTACAAGCAGGCAGCACAGGTGACCAGTGTAGTGTGTCAGCCTCTCAGTAGGCTACCCCCAGTATAGTACTGTCCCCTGTTAATGGCCCCAGGTGCTGAATGGTAAAAACTACCATAGTGGCACGTATAAGCGCCCGGGCACTCATTGGTTTCAATCCCACTCTCCCCCAGCGGTCATACCAGACCGGCACTTATTTTTATACTGTTTTCAGTGGTTAAGATTAATTTCAATACCCCCCTACCCCCGGCACTTATTCGAGACCAGCGCTTATTTGAGACCCCGGCGATTACAGTATCTCACCTCCCACCCTGCCTGCTAAGGTCCCCCCCCTCTCAACCACCATGACTGCCACCCCAGTGTCCTGCCGTGCCCCTTTCACAACTAATGACTGTAGTAGCTAGTTTAGGCACCCGAGTATCAAATAATTGCAGTCTCAAATAAGCGCTGTGGGTAAAGGATATCAAAATCAATCATAAGCACTAAATGCAGTATTTATATTATAAGCACCAGTCTTGAACATAAGCTGGGAGTAGAAGTGCATTAAAATCTATTAGCGCACACTCGCTTAAATTGGTCACTATGGTAATTAATCCTTAAGTCATCCTACAGTACCTGTCTGAGCTGTTGGTGAGATGACAAAGGCTGCCTGTAATACCTGTCTGAGCTGTTGGTGAGACTGACAAAGGCTGCCGGGAGTACATGTCTGAGCTGTTGATGAGGCTGACAAAGGCTGCCTGTAGTACATGTCTGAGCTGTTGGTGAGGCTGACAAAGGCTGCCTGTAATACCTGTCTGAGCTGTTGGTGAGATGACAAAGGCTGCCTGTAGTACATGTCTGAGCTGTTGGTGAGGCTGACAAAAGCTGCCTGGAGTACATGTCTGAGCTGTTGATGAGGTTGACAAAGGCTGCCTGTAGTACATGTCTGAGCTGTTGGTGAGGCTGACAAAGGCTGCCTGTAAGACATGTCTGAGCTGTTGGTGAGATGACAAAGGCTGCCTGGAGTACATGTCTGAGCTGTTGATGAGGTTGACAAAGGCTGCCTGTAGTACATGTCTGAGCTGTTGGTGAGGCTGACAAAGGCTGCCTGTAAGACATGTCTGAGCTGTTGGTGAGGCTGACAAAGGCTGCCTGTAGTACATGTCTGAGCTGTTGATGAGGCTGACAAAGGCTGCCTGTAGTACATGTCTGAGCTGTTGGTGAGATGACAAAGGCTGCCTGTTATACATGTCTGAGTCATTGGTGAGGCCGACAAAGGCTGCCTGTAGTACATGTCTGAGCTGTTGGTGAGGCAGGCTGCCTGTAGTACATGTCTGAGCTGTTGGTGAGGCTGACAAAGGCTGCCTGTAATACCTGTCTGAGCTGTTGGTGAGATGACAAAGGCTGCCTGTAGTACATGTCTGAGCTGTTGATGAGGCTGACAAAGGCTGCCTGTAGTACATGTCTGAGCTGTTGGTGAGATGACAAAGGCTGCCTGTTATACATGTCTGAGCTGTTGATGAGGCTGACAAAGGCTGCCTGTAGTACATGTCTGAGCTGTTGGTGAGATGACAAAGGCTGCCTGTTATACATGTCTGAGCTGTTGGTGAGGCTGACAAAAGCTGCCTGTAGTACAAGTCTGAGCTGTTGATGAGGCTGACAAAGGCTACCTGTAGTACATGTCTGAGCTGTTGATGAGGCTGACAAAGGCTACCTGTAGTACATGTCTGAGCTGTTGGTGAGATGACAAAGGCTGCCTGTAGTACATGTATGAGCTGTTGGTGAGATGACTAAGGCTACCTGTAGTACATGTCTGAGCTGTTGATGAGGCTGACAAAAGCTGCCTGTAGTACCTGTCTGAGCTGTTGATGAGGCTGACAAAGGCTGCCAGTAGTACATGTCTGAGCTGTTGATGAGGCTGACAAAAGCTGCCTGTAGTACATGTCTGAGCTGTTGGTGAGGCTGACAAAGGCTACCTGTAGTACATGTCTGAGCTGTTGGTGAGATGACAAAGGCTACCTGTAGTACATGTCTGAGCTGTTGGTGAGATGACAAAAGCTGCCTGTAGTACATCTCTGAGCTGTTGGTGAGGTTGACAAAAGCTGCCTGTAGTACATGTCTGAGCTGTTGGTGAGGCTGACAAAGGCTACCTGTAGTACATGTCTGAGCTGTTGGTGGGGCTGACAAAGGCTACCTGTAGTACATGTGTGGGCTGTTGGTGAGGCTGACAAAAGCTGCCTGTAGTACATGTCTGAGCTGTTGGTGAGATGACAAAGGCTACCTGTAGTACATGTCTGAACTGTTGGTGAGGCTGACAGAGGCTGCCTGTAGTACATGTCTGAGCTGTTGGTGAGGCTCATAGAGGCTGCCTGTAGTACATGTCTGAGCCGTTGGTGAGGCTGACAAAGGCTACCTGTAGTACATGTCTGAGCTGTTGGTGGGGCTGACAAAGGCTACCTGTAGTACATGTGTGGGCTGTTGGTGAGGCTGACAAAAGCTGCCTGTAGTACATGTCTGAGCTGTTGGTGAGATGACAAAGGCTACCTGTAGTACATGTCTGAACTGTTGGTGAGGCTGACAGAGGCTGCCTGTAGTACATGTCTGAGCTGTTGGTGAGGCTGACAGAGGCTGCCTGTAGTACATGTCTGAGCTGTTGGTGAGGCTGACAGAGGCTGCCTGTAGTACATGTCTGAGCTGTTGGTGAGGCTGACAAAGGCTGCCTGTAGTACATGTCTGAGCTGTTGGTGAGATGACAAAGGCTGCCTGTAGTACATGTCTGAGCTGTTGGTGAGATGACAAAGGCTACCTGTAGTACATGTCTGAGCTGTTGATGAGGCTGACAAAGGCTGCCTGTAGTACATGTCTGAGCTGTTGGTGAGGCTCATAGAGGCTGCCTGTAGTACATGTCTGAGCTGTTGGTGAGATGACAAAGGCTACCTGTAGTACATGTCTGAGCTGTTGGTGAGATGACAAAGGCTACCTGTAGTAAATCTCTGACCTTTATAACCTGCAACTCCCCACCACCAACCACCCCCACCAAACCCACCCCATTCATGGTGAATCCCTCCTGTCTGACAGGAACGGGAAGCCATGCCGGCAAACCCCCTTGTGGGGCTTGAGTTGGTGACATGGGTTACCATGGTGATGGGAGGTGGTGATGCTGGTACCGTCATGTATCTAGAGTCACGTGACTGACTGCTGCTGGGTATTCTGCCATAGGGAAGAAATAGCACCGTAAGCTACCCTAAGAACATAGCACACACAAGTATACCACCAAGAGGGGGTGGGCTTTTCTTTTATTTTTATCTAATATCTTTTGCATGTACCTATCTCACCAGATGAACCAGATTAGTAATGGCGACACACAATGGTGAAGCCGCTAATCTGGTATAGGTTCTAGTGTTCGGGATTAGGGGATTAATGGGGATTTGTCCCGTGTGTGCCACTGAAATTGGGGATTCACCCGTTAATGGCCGCTAATGTATTAATGCATCATTCTGATGAGACTGCTCACCAGCACTTTATTGGTGCATCATGGCGACCCTCCTGGGTTGTATCAGCATTGCATGGTCAGAATGATGCATGAATGTAGTCATGGCGAGTTACTCACCAAGGTCACACTCACACTCAACTCTCACGCATCTGGCGTGAGTCTCACGCATTTTAGGCATTTCTCACACTCTCACACAGAGGAGCCTGTTTCTTATGCATTTTAGCATTTATAAATTCAGTATAGACTTATATAGTGAACTTTGACATCCCTCCACTGTTTGATGTACCTAAATACTCAAAAACTCCACAAATGAACATCAATATTTTCAAACCCCCTATTCCTGAATCGACATGTCCCCAGCAAAGTCTCACTCATTGGCTTCACCAGAACTTGAGAGCTATATTTTTTAAGGGTTGAAGGTTTTTATTGTCAAGTCACTAATTAAAATGAGTGATGAAATCTGACAATATGGTGATTCCTTTTAGTCAGTTTTGTTTGTCCAGCACATTCTAATGAATATAATGATACGATGTATATAGGTGAAGATGAGGCATACAATATATATATAAAGCTTAATAACTAAATTGGAGTTACGGACCTGGGGGTTCGGGTCTTACGATTCGGAAAGAAAGAGTAAGACAGTGTTTCAAGTGTATGCCAACGGATAGATTTTATTACTAATGCACACTCACGGCTACCCGATAGTATGAAGAGGGTAGCTAATAATTATCAATGGTGTTCTACATGCTTCGGAGGCCAGAAGGGCCTCTGACGTAGCGGCTGAGCCCTGGGCTTTATATAAAGACCCAGGTGTTCGTCGCCAGATGTCCCCACAGACCCGGATCGGTGCTGCCACCTATCCGGAACCTGAGGAACGTCCGACGACTCGACTCACCCGCCATGTCAGACGGTACCCAACGCTATGGTTTATATGTTATGTACCTCTACACCACTCCCCCAGACATTTAGGCGGGTGTTATAGTTATAGTAATATTACTAGGATAACATTTCTATATGTCTAAACCATTAGTAATAGAGGTACAACCATAGATATAACGTTAACACCAAGTTAAATATGACTCGAATGTCATATACATATATTTGATAGTGTATGTAGTTACGTAATAACAAATTGGATGTTGGAATATGATACAAATTACTTGAATGAATAACAGTTGTATGTATCGAAACTGTTAATTAGCTTATTATACCTTAGGATAACATATCATGTTTACGGTATAAGTAATAGGACAAGTATCATAATTCGTATACATGTGATAGTAACAGTTATGTGTAATGGAACTGTTAACATTAAATAAATCACATAATAACATCCATATGCGTTTGTAGTTATTAATAACACATTTGATTATATAGTCTTGAAAAAGACTTTAAAAGTAACTACACTATCTAATGACATATAATCATCTATCATCATAGTATGATATAACCATATGAATCCGTTAAGGATTCCGTGAGTAGTACGAATAGAACCGTTTATAACTTATACACTTGAAAAGAAAAAAATCACGATGTAGTAATGAATATGATAATATATGTGATATCACCGTGTACCAAATAACCTTTATAACACCAGATTAATATATATATAATGTAACATGCCTCGCAGGACAATGATATGTACATTCTGGTGTAGTTTACCGGATCTTATATTATAAATATGAACAGTACTCTGAGATCCGTACTAATAGACATGTAAGTACCCGTATCATAATATATAGTAAGTTATGACCACAGTGTGAATATGCACATACAAATGATATCATAGAAAAATAGATATGTGACATTATGTACAATATAAAAATGGTAGATGCTGCTGGAGTCTTCTGCTGTAGTTTCCGGATACTAGAAGGTAAGTGTGGTCAGCTAACCACGGGATGGACATGCTAAAGTCTATGATTCCTGGTTATTAAAGTGAACACGGTAGATGAATTTGGGGCAGCTACCCACAATCCTCTGGAAGTGCTATAGTTCATAAGTATATCCGAATGGTGTAGAGTAGAAGTAAAGTGTAGATCCGGTTTTGTCAACAGTGTAGAAGCGTAATCCATTTAAGTAATGTTGACATAAGTGAAAAGTCCAATATAGGCTGGTCCGGAAGTAGTAGTAATATGTAGTATAAGTCCATTTGGGAGTATAGGTGAAATGTAGAGGTAACACAGAATCGTAAAGTCCATCCTAGTATAGTGGTTAGCACAGATAGCAGCAGAAGTCTGGAACCGGCATCCGGATACATCTGACAGCAGCAAGTCTACTACTGGATTGTTTGTAAGTGTAGTTCTGAATCCGAATAGACTATTCAGGGTACAATAAGAATTATACGGCCTGAATCATACAATAAGCTGGTCATAAAAGGAACCCAGAACACAAAGAACAGGTGTTCATATACTAATGAAAGACATTCGCAGACCTGTAGGGTTCCGCAAAGACTATATCTGGTTATTTTGTGGAGAAAAAAAATTTAGAGAATAACCCGTAGCATGCTTAGGCGGATTTCTTCGCATGCTTCTTCTTAAGAAGAGCTAGAGCCGACTCGGGAGTGCCGTCCCACTCGTCGAGATCGACTCCGAATACCCTCATGAACTTCAAGTGTTCAAGTTGGTATTCCGGGTGATTTCTTCTTTAACACGTTTCTCCAAGACGTGTACGTCCATAGCTGCCTTTTCTTGGGCAGCTGCGGCAGCTTCCTCCTGGGACTTTACATCGTCCCGAATGAGGGTCTCGAGGCGCTGCTTTTCAGCATCCGCAACCTCCTTCATGCACAACAGGGTATCATTAAGAAGACCCTGATGGAACTCTGTCGCCTTCTCGCGGACACATTTCTCCCAGTGGGTGTAGATGGCCTTCTGGACATCTGCTTCCCCCTGGCGAGACTTCTCAAACCAAACTTCCGCATTACCGGTTTTAATGGTAATGGCGTCTTTTGGTTTCTCTGGTGCAGCGACAGCCTTGGGGGGAGTCAATACAGCCTGAGGACCACTTCCGGGTGTGGGACTTCCGGACACACCTGCTGTTGGTACACAGTAGGTTGGAGGCTGGTTCTGCTTCAGCCCCATCTGCAGATAAAGGTTTAACTGCTCCGGGGTGAAGTTAACTGGGAGGGCGGCTGGAGCGGATGCGGATCCGGCAGCAGCAGATGCTGAGGTCTTCTTGGGAACAAGTCGACCACCCTTTCCAAGACCAAGGTCTGGCTCTCAGGTCCAGGTCCCTGGGTCAAGGACTGAAAGTTGCAGGGGTTAACTTTCCCAGGTTTTGATACGGCGCCAGCGTATCCGGCAGGTTCGGGTTTCTTGAACACAGGAGTGCCCTGAACCTGCTCGTGGGGGTGACGAGCCAGAGGAGACCTGGAGCGGTCGTCTGCTCTGACTTTAGTAGTGGTGGACTGACCATTACCGTTACCACCACAGTTCTGGTCCCTTCTGCTCCTTTCACGAGCTCTCTTTCCCTCCTTGCTGGATTCCTCGCATTTCTGCCAGAGAGACTCGTGCATGTCCAGCTTACCCTTTCCAGGTGTCAGGACTATCTTAGCGCGGAGTTTCGAATCCTTGGTCTTCGGAACCTCGCAGAGGACTTGGTCCCCTGGTCGGATCTTAGACCAAGCATCCTCGCTCAGACTGTCGAACTCCTTCATGAGTTCCTGATGAAGCTCCATGATACTCTTCCGAGCCCCATCTAAACCTTCTGCGTGGCATTTCTTCTGGTGCCTCGCCAGATCGCTACGTCGGTTATATTGAACCTTCGTAGTGCACTTCTTGCCCTTCTTACCATAACTCGGATCACAAATGTAAACCGGGTGATGGTGGAAGTGGGCCTCTACCAGATGCCTTTGGAACCGAGCTGGAGTACTCCAGGTCCGGACCGAGACATCACTCGCATCCTGGCAGATAGAGAAGGGACAGGACTTCTGGTCGTCACCGTACCACTTCTCAAGAGCCCAACGCAGCTTTCTCCTCTGGGTATAAGTGTAATACCCTTTGGTGTGGTTTAGCATGAGCCACATCTTTCGATAGGCCTTGCTCGGATTGGGGTCCTCGTCCGAAAGACGCATCCAATCTTCATCGTCTGACTCATTATTTTTATTAACTGAGTCCGGGCAGGCATATAGGGTGGAGCCGTCCTTCTTTACTCCGTATGCACAGTCGGAGAAACACGTCGGAATCCGGGTTTTGAATCCGGATTTGGCGTTAGCCCATCGTTCAGCCTCGGTTTGAGTTGATGGGGTGGCCTTCTCATCATACTCAACCGAGGACTCGTGTACCGACTCCTCGTCCGAGGACTCAACCTCCATGGCAGTACTACCAGTGGCTGAGGTGCTAGCTTTCAGCTCGGCTCTAGCAGAATCCGGTAGATTCTTGAGCTTCCGAGCAGCGGACCTCCTGTTCTTACTGACCTTCCAGTCTTCCTCCGGTTCCTGGGTTCCGGACGCGCTGGAGGTTGAGGCTTCTACCGGGGTGGTAGTACTGCCAGTGGCTGATGCAGAACCGGCTGTGCTTCGGGTGGCAAGCTTCAGGTCGGGGATAGGAGGTGCGGGTACTTCCGCTTCCCTCTTAGCCTCTTCCTGGGCCTCCTGTTCTGCAGTCATACGACGGACGAGAACTGTCCGAAGGGCTGCACCTCGGTCCATGCCTGTTAGCGAATTGTTTTGAACATCCACTAACTCCTGCTCGGTTATGTAATAACCGCCATCCCACTGTTCAAAGTTGGCAGCGGCTTCCCGAAACTCCTTCGTGGTCCGGTACTGGGGCCGGGTGGCACAAGGACGTGGGTAAGTCTGCCCCTCGGGTTCCGAGACACAGCCTACCCAATCGATGTTCGTCTGCTTGACGTTCCACAGGGTCTTATCTGGCTTCGGATACGCTCCGAGCAGGAAAGCTCTGTTGGCTTCATACACTGCTTCGCGGAAAGCAGCGTCCACCATGAGTCCCCGTTGGAACCACGGCCAGTCTCGGAGCCATTCGGGAGGCGTCCTATCCAGCTGTTCGGGAACCATGATGCCCTCGACAGCTATTCTCACCTTCGGGTCCAACCTAACTGGTGTACCGTCAGCATAGGTCACTTGTGCCTGTAGTTCCGGGTGGACGTACAGGTAGCGACCGTCGTATTCTATCGGGAACGGGTCAGCCACTGCTGGCTTCCACTGGTCCTTCGGTCCGTCGACCTGTGCGGTCTCGGACCCAGTCGCTGCGGGTTCAGCACTCGTAGCCCCTCCGGATCCCTCGGGTGGGAGTGGAGACAGCATTTTCTCTGGCTCATTCAGTGAGAATGAGGCCAGCTTCTCCTCGAACGAGCGATCCGTGGGTTCCTCCACGTCCATCATCTCGCTCTCTTCCTGTGTAACAGGTGACAAAGCTTCCGGAAAAGCTTCTGCGGACGGAGTCAGCTTATCCGGGTCACCGGATAGCTTGGCTGCAGCTACGGATTCCTCAGCCATGACTGGGGAATCTCTCACGGGCGTAAAATACTCCTTTTTCCGGCTTTTACGGCGCCGGGGCCGACACAGACGGAGTCTGCCTACTAAGAGACAGACTCTGAGGGAGCAGCGAGGGTTTGCTAGCCGGTAAAATCCAAGAGGGGAGCAAGCTCGACCGTCTCAGACGTTACCGAAAAACAATATGGCGACAGGCCAGCTTTCGTGACGTCATTTCCCCGCGAGTTCGCGAGGTCACGAGGGGTCAGCCGAGACTGGACGCGGTGACGTCATGCGGAAACGCACGTGCTACAAACGGAACATCAACAAACTGATTGTTTTTAGGTAATTATCGCTCACGCCGATGACTCGTCTGGGGATTTAAGTGGAGATTATGGAAAACTTAAGCAAATCCACCGGATTATCCGTCCACTACCCATTGGTACATCATGCGGCGGCGACAAATAAGCCTTTCGGGTCAGTTGTCACCCGTTCCTCTAAATGTAAACATTACACCCGTTGTGTATACAGGTTAGGTCACTGCAGTCCTCTGGGCAATTCGAGGGCTGCGACGAACGTATCTCCCCTTCTCGGATAGTTCTTTATCGGACCTGACAGTCTGAAGAGCCTTTTCTAGGTATTTCTTAGCCTTTGAGACACCTTTCCTCTTCTTCTTGTCTTCACCTGCCGAGACTTTTTTAACTCCCCCACGCTTAATCGGTGTTGGCGTGGGTGCCACTGATTCGGAACACTTCTTAGGCCTACCACGGCCTCGCTTCACTGTAGTGTTCTTTACCTGGTCTATTATACGATTCTGGTTCAGGATCTTTCCGGAACCTTCACCATACATTTCTGTGGAGGTCTCCCTCCCAGACCATTTCCTTAATCTAGCCACATTTGACTTATAAAGTCGACCAAGGTCAGATTTTATAATTACGGTACAATCACTGATAACTTGTGTTACAGTAAAGGGACCATCCCAATTAGACGCTAATTTTATGTGTCTAAGTGGTTCATGTAATCTTAGAACTCTGTCTCCGGATTGAAATTTCCGATGCTTTAAATCGGTATCGTATCCAGCTTTTTGCCATTTGGCACTTTTCTCCAAATCAATTCGGACAGACTCATATTCTTTTTTAAATCTGTCTCTTAAGCATTCCACAAAAACTACATGGCAAGGTAGTTCCGGGTCCATCCCTACGACTCCAAATACTAAGTCGGCAGGCATTATCAGATCCTCCCCGAATACTAAGAGGTTCGGAGTACAATTTGTACTTGAATGTACCGTACTGTTATAAGCATGTGTCACAAAATGGCATTGCTCATCCCAGTCGTCCATATGTTCATTGACGAGTGACTTTAGGACTTGGATAATGGTTCTATTGAACCTTTCTACCAATCCGTCGCTTTGTGGCCTATACGGGTTGGTTCTAGTCTTACAAATAGCTAAGTATTCGCACATACCCTGCCAGAGATTTGATTCGAATTCTCTGCCTTGGTCACTGTGTAGCATTAATGGTACACCGAAACTTAGTACCCAACCTTTTACAAAGGCTTCGGCACAAGTAACTGCTTTGTGGTCCGGTAGTGGAAATACTTTAGTGTATTTTGTGTAATAATCACACACTACCATCATACAGGTATTATCATTAGCGGTTGTATTCAATCCACTAATGATATCTACCCCGATTCTTGCGAATCTCACTCCGAAAAGTTCTTGGGATAGGGGAAGTTTGCCCATCCCGGGTCCGGGTTTGTTTTTACAACAATCCGGACAGGTGGTTACCCATCTTTGCAAGTCTCTTGTCATGCCAGGCCAATAGTATTTCTTGGAAAGTCGTGCTAACGAGCGTTTGTTTGTTTGTTTGTTTAGTTTTACGTCCGGGGGCCATCGAGGAACTCAGACATTCAATGCTAACGAGCGTTTCCTTCCGAAATGACCACTGGTCCGATGTCCATGACAGAAGTACATAATGTCATGTCTCATGGCATGTGGTATCACCACTTGCATGATTTTCTCACCATTATTACATGGCTTCCAATGGTATAACACGCCTTTCCGGACTTCAAGCTCAGTCCATTGAGCAAGAAACCTTCTCATTTCTCGATTTTCCAGAGAGACCTCGGGTCTAACTGGACGTATACCCTTTGGTACTAATTGCAGTAGCTGCGCAGTTATCGAGTCAGCTTCCTGGAAACGTCGTATGTGATCCATAGACCAATCCAGTATACTGGCAACTAGGGGTTCGAATGGTCTTCGAATCCCTGCTAACACTGCCCTATGAGCTCTACAATCAGTACAATCCGGATTATCCCATTTCCGGATTGGTATTCGAGATAAAGCATCAGCATTTAAATGCTTCACTCCAGGTCTATGCTGAATCTGGTGATGTTCAAGCCCATATTCGGATAGATGGGCTAGCCATCGGCCTAACATTCCTTCAGCATCTCGGAAGTTCAGTAGCCACCTTAAAGAGGAGTGATCCGTACGTAAAGTAAAGTTCGTTCCCCATAGAAAATGTTTGAACTTCTTGGTATATACGACTACTGCCAACAACTCTCTTTTGGTTGTGCAGAGTTTTGCTCAGTGTATTGCTGGCAAAGGCAATAGGTACCTCTCTCCCATCTTGGACTTGCGAGAGAGCTGCACCAATGCTATCATTACTAGCATCAGTATCCAGTATGAAATGATCCGTTTCATTCGGATATTGTAATACCGGAGTACTCGTGAACAGGTCTTTTAGCTTTTGAAAAGCAGATTCCTGTTCATGCGTCCAAGGAAATTTTTCCTTGGTACTTCCTGGAGTCCAGTTAGCTATTGCTTGTAATGGGTAACTGACTCTAGAATAATTCGGAATAAATTCCCTATAATAGGAACAGAATCCTAAAAAGGACCTCACTTCTTTGGGTGTTTTAGGTCTATTCCAATTCGTAACTGATTCGATTTTCTCCAGATCAGCTTTTATTCCTTCATCACTAATGATGCGGCCCAAATAATTTATGGACTTTCTAAACATGTGGCATTTCTTAGGTTTCAATTTGAGACCATTAGAAATAATACGTTCTAGTACCATTTTTAGGTTATTAGAACACTCTTCGAATGTTTTTCCGAAGACTATGACATCGTCAAGGTATACAAGACATCTTTTCCACAATAAATCACTTAGGATTGTTTCCATCATTGCTTCAAATGTTGCTGGTGCATTGCACAAACCAAACGGCATTACGTTATATTGGAATAATCCAATATGACTCGAAAATGCAGTTTTCTCCATATCTGAAGGATTCATCCCCACTTGCCAGTAACCTGATTGCAAGTCTAGGGTACAAAACCAACTGTTTCCTCCTAAGGAGTCAATGGTTTCGTCTATTCTCGGTAATGGATACGAATTCTTTTTCGTTACTCCATTCAGCTTCCTGTAGTCTATGCAAAAGCGGATAGTACCGTCTTTTTTTGTTACCATACACACAGGACTACTCCATGGACTATTGGAAGGGACTATTACATCCTGTTCCAACATCTTGTTTATTTCCTCCTCAGCTACTCTCTTTTTCGCTAAAGGTAACCGTCTATACGGTATTTTAAAGGGTTCTGCATCTCCAGTATCTATTTTATGTACTACCTTATTTGTCGTACCTAGTTTTTCACCAGGTTTGGCAAAGGCAGTCCTATACTGACAGAGCATATCATAGAACTCTTTCCGGTCTTCCGGATCTTCTAATGAAGTTTCTTCATACAACTTGAGTAAGTCTTCCGAAATTTCATCATTTCCTGTTACTTTTTGTAAGTTTAACTTACTATCCGTTACAGTTTCCGAAAGGGTCACGTTTCCAAAAACTTGTCCCTTTTTCAAGTAGATAGTACTGTTTCCAGTATTAGAGACAGGTACTACTGACCAGGACGCATTTGCTACGATAGTGTCTACAGATATTAATCCGATACTTGACAGAGTAGCTACATCCGGTTCTATTACTGCAGGCTTATTGCGCATTGCAGGATCACTTCTTACCAGCACATCACAGGCTACTCCCGGAGGGATTCGCACAGTGTGTGCCACACTAGCATTACTGCTCACTTGTCTCAGTACACATCTAACCTTTACAGGATATGGGTATTTCACACTCAACACTCCTGATTGGGGTTCCAACACAACTCCATACAGGGATGCAAAATCCAACCCGAGTATCCCCTCATCTGCTATATCCGCAACAGTGGCGCTCATGACATAGTCATGTACTCCATCCAATTGTAGCTTTACACAAGTTCTACCATACGTCTGCAAGGTACTGCCATCGGCCGTCTGAGCACTTCCTCCCCATTTGAGAGTATCATGTTCATCCGGAATAAGATCATAGAACCTCTTGGAGATACAGGAGTGGCTAGCTCCCGTATCCATGAGAAATTCGGCAGATCTTCCGTTAACAGTAAGGCAAACATACCACCGCCTTCCGTTTAGGACAGAGGGCATGTCCGTGATGATCAGAACGTCATTGTTCACACCTGGAGTCGATCCACATCCTTTCAGGTATTTCAGACAAGGATGACCCGGGGGCAGGTGGGCACTACCAACCCTGGCTAATTCATAGCCACCTACCTCTTTACTGATATTGGGTTTCCCCTGTGCTCCCGTGGCACCTGTTATATCAGCTTCCCTAACCTTCCGGGTGTCTACAACCACCTCGGTGCTAGGCGAGTTTGCTACTACATGCGAACTTTCATCACGGATGGTGATATCATGGCAAGATTTGTCACTGGGATCCCCTTCTTTGCCCATCGGGAGACCCCTCCTTAGTTTTCCTCTGTACTTATTCCAGAGACACCCTCCTGTCTACGAGGGACAGGTTTCTCAGCCATACATTCGGGAGCATAATGCCCCAGTTTCTGGCATCTGAAACATCTCCTTTGAGATTTATCAACTCTCGGTCTCTTCAGAGCTTCTGTTAATCCGGCTATTAATGTTTCCATCATATTAGTCGGAGCAACAGCGGCTGCCACAGTTGGCTTGGCCATAGAGGTTGCATTGCCAGATTGGGTCGGTCCGGAAGCTGTTTTACCAGCAACGGATCCTCCCCTCCCTCTCGAATGTACCTTCCTATACCGCTTCTGTCGGTAATACTTTCCAGCTACCTGGACTGATCCAATATATTCTCCGTTTTCATCGGAGACATATTCGTCCTCCTGTTCAGCCTCATGCGAATCGACTGGGGCTAACTGGGAAGTTTCGTATACCGGAGCAGGTGTACCTCCGTATTGGAACGGAGCTGCTCTTACCGGGTTAGGTCCTAGACCTACCAATCTTTTCTTCATATCATGTCCATCGATTGATATGAACAGGTCACTGAAGGAAGTGTCATCCTTCCAAGAATCCCAAACTACTTGTTTGTGATCCGGATCCCGCAATCCATTGTAGAATTGTATAAACAATTCCTGTAGATAGCAGTCATCGTCATGAGCCCAATTCGGACGTGCTTTTGATAGCAAGTCCTGTAGCTCCAAACCAAAGACCTTGTGAGATTCTTTAGGTTTCTGTGTCCTTTTCTTGAAGCTTACCCATGGATCCTCTCTAACGATTGATCCGAATAGGTATGCGGCACATTCGACCAATTGATCATAGGTGCCGTATATTCCATATGCTGCTCTCCATTGATTGAGGGCTACTTTTCCACCTTTATTCAACCAACAGATCTAATAGGGCAGAGCTTCTTCTTTTGTCCAGCCACTACAATTGACTTTGTCGACAAAAGCTTGATACCTATCCTTCCATGGATCATTGGAATCATATGGAGGGGGTATCCGTGCCTGTCTACGTGCCGGATTGTTACATCCGCGTAGTCTATCTGCTTCTCGCATGCTCCAGTTCATGACTTCCATGCCATCTGCTCCCTTTCGGTAGCAGTCAATGCCAAGGTTTTGGATACATTGGCTTCTATCAAAGATGGTTTGCATCCCTGCAGGCATGGAAGTTCTTCTGTTTGGCTTCCTGCCATCTCCTCCCGATCCTAATCCTCCGGATCCGGATCCTCCTGGGCCGCCTGGAGGATTTCCTCCTGGTGGACCGTTGTTAGGATAGTGCCCAGATGAACCGCTAGGGCATCCGCCACTATAACCGCCATTTCCAGCTGTTCCGGAAGATGCATACCTAGGGTAAGAATTATTTTGATTCCATCCCTGATTATAGTTATTACCATTTTAGTAATTACTACTTCCTGCCGGATTATAATTATATCTATATCCATAGGAAGTTGTTCTTGGTTGGTACGTACCGCCGTTAACATTGGTTTGTGGCGGGTTTGGTCTGGGAAAACGTCCATCATTAGGACCATTACCTTGACCCAAAGATGGGTTCGGTAATCTTGGGCCTGCTGGTGTACTGTGGCCGGGTTGAGAGAAATATGAAGGTGGTGTTAACATATGTCTCGGTGGTCCCGGTACTCTCGGTTGTGCTACGGGTGTATTATTGTTAGCACCAATAGCACTATCGTGAGTCGCTTTAATTTTATGACTCAAATCTGGTATTGGCGGTGCCGGACCTATTGTGTCCAGCATAGGAGCTGCTGGTGTAGGTACATTTCCATTACCTGCGGTATCATCCGGTTTCTTATAGATTCCGGATACTACATTCTTATCAGCCCCGTCGTCAACGAATGGGTTGTATCTAATTGGAATTGCATCTTTGGATGTTTTCCCCAACATTGTAGACACCACAGCTGGATCTATAGTACCTCTATAGTCAATTGGGCGGCTTCTACGTATTTGTCTAGGGTTATTGCAGTAGTCTGCAATTCCTGAAGCTCATTCGTGAGTTTCTGTCTATCTTCCTCCAGTTGTTTATTGTAAGCTATAATGCCTACCCGGATGGTTTCATTGTCTTCAGCTTGTTTACTACACTGAAGTTTCAATTTCTCCAACTCGCTCTGATAATGGCATATTTCGGATTCGTAATTTGCCTTACCAAGACTCAGTTGATCGTTCGTATCTATGTATGTCTGGATACGAATGTGTCTATTGTCATATTCTTTATTGAATGACTTTCTCATTTCCTGAAGTTTTAGTTCTTCATTTTCGAGTTCCTTCATGTACTCACTCCTTCTGGCTTCAAATTCGCTTCGCATGCCAGTCAGGTCCTCTTCCAGCTGAAGTTTTTCATGGAATACTTCATCTTTAGCTTTGACCAAGGTATTTAGGTTCTCGTTCAAAGTTACATAGGTTTCATTTAACAACAGGACATCCGGTCATTTAAATTCCTTACCTTCCGGTACCGCATAGGTTAAGTCGCCGTCTATAGCGCTGTAATCTAATATTGGTAGTCCGGGTCTGGGTAATCTATAAGGTAGTTCTCCAAATGTTACCCTTTTTGGCATTGGTGCCGGATGTTCTGGGTTAGTACTACCACCAACTTCGAACATCGAATTGCTCAACTCGTCAACAAGTGATTGTTGGCCTATTAAGTTACTCTGCCTCTGTATGGACTGTTCACGTCGTACAGAGTCTGGTAGATTTTCCTCAATATCATTATAGTGGGGTTTGGGATCTCTCCAAGATGCAGATTCCGCATCTTGGGAGTTCGAATGGGTTTGGAGCACTAACAATCCATTGCCATTCTCCTGGGCAACTAATTGCCCTGCTGGGTTAGCTTCAGCGAGGCTATCTAACCCATGTACTAGCCGTTCGGACGTTATAACGTCCGGGCTATACACCAGAATTAACTGGTCACGGCACCAGTGTAAGGGGTTGTGGCCTTACGGACCTGGGGGTTCGGGTCTTACGATTCGGAAAGAAAGAGTAAGACGGTGTTTCAAGTGTATGCCAACGGATAGATTTTATTACTAATGCACACTCACGGCTACCCGATAGTATGAAGAGGGTAGCTAATAATTATCAATGGTGTTCTACATGCTTCGGAGGCCAGAAGGGCCTCTGACGTAGCGGCTGAGCCCTGGGCTTTATATAAGGACCCAGGTGTTCGTCGCCAGATGTCCCCACAGACCCGGATCGGTGCTGCCACCTATCCGGAACCTGAGGAACGTCCGACGACTCGACTCACCCGCCACGTCAGACGGTACCCAACGCTATGGTTTATATGTTATGTACCTCTACAGTATTTACAAAAGTAACAGGTTACATTATGTACAATCGATGAATGATTATCATTGCAAAGGTTGGAGGTGATTAATCCCCCATAAATACAAATGTTTAATAAAAGGCTGATAGACAAATTTGTCACAATCATGCATCATGACAAATAATGGGTATTATTTCATGTAAGAAACAACAGTGCATAGATTTTTTACATCCATATGACATGAAATAAATACAGAACTAAACGACCATTGGGTACATTGTACATTAATACAATTTCCGCCTTAAAGGGTTCATTTACATCATAGGGGGGACAGCTTTGGTACTGAAGTGAGGGGGGTGCATTATAATCAAAGGTAAACAACAAATATATGAACACAAAATCTCTCCCTAATCCTACAAAGTAGTGGAAGTAATCCCACATGGTTTCTAGTTTGTACCAGTGCCTGTAGTGACGTCAATAGTAGATGACATCTGGTTGTAACTTCTATGTAATGATGAAAATAGTCGTACATTCTTATTATGTTATATGGCATTTAGAATGATACCGGGCCATGACCACATGGTATAGCTCGATGCAGCAAGGTGGGAACCTAAACCTTAGTTTTTTTCTGAATTTTTGCTAAGAAATGCTGTAGTTTAGCCAAACATTATCCGATTTACACAATATTTGCAGCAAATGAAAGATGAAACTCATTGCTTTCATGCCAGGGTAGATGGTATTACATCAATATAGTGCACAGTTTACCACTGAAGTACAAAGTATGAATTTAAAAATCATTAGTTTGAAAAAATAGCTGTTTTTCAAAGTTTGGCCCTATATATTTTGTGAACAAATATTTTAACCATCAGTTTTTCATAGATAATGCATAATACTGACTCATCAAGTTTATAAATAAGTATGCTTTACTGTCCTGCCTCTATGGTGGCTCATTACACTATAGGAGACATGTGATTTTTGTTAGTTTGCAAAAACTGTGATTTTCAGTAGAATGTTTGCTTGTTTTTTTATATGAGACCACATAGATCACCATATATGGATGCGTGATCACCCACTGATACCAGAAATATTCATTTTTGTGTTCTACTTAATCATCTTTAAATGCATGTGAAATGTCTAAGTGATACAATAAGTGTGAGAAGAATTAGCCACATCTTATGATTCTAGTCTTTGGTTCCGACAACGCTTTTGTTGCTATTTACAGCTAAATAGCTCAATAGTGCATCATAATAGGTCTTACATGCCTAATATGGGGTTCTAATAGCATTTTGATTTGGTTTTCAATGAATCATCAGGTCAAAACAACAATTGATGATGGAATTTAATAGAAACAAAAAGGTTTTGCAACATGGACCTGTTCATATTGTTCAGGTCATCAGATATTCTTATCTTGAAAATGATAAAGGCATTTATGAGCATGGTGCTTTTCCAGCCGGTATGGGACCTACAGATGGCATTTTGTCTAGTCTGACATGTATTATGAGGGAATAATGCACAGCAAATGATTCTATTTTCATATTTTGTTATGATTTTTGAGATGTCTTCTGCAGCATATATGCAAAAATGCCCCTTAAATGAAGACATTTTACATGCACAGCTGCCTCCAAAACTGGAAAACACTCACGTTCCCAACTTGCTGCATCGAGCTATAGTAAACGTTAATTGTTCTCTAAATATCCACCCCGTCTGCCACCCTCCTCCCCAGTAACAGGAAGTTTTCACCCTCCCTCCATCCTCCATCTCAAGGAAGGGATGAAATAAAAGATATTATGGGTAAAACACTCTTACCCTGGCAAACAGCCACAATAAATCAAATAAGTCGGTCCTGTTCTATGACTAGTACAAATAGCTACAGATAGAGGCGGCACACAGCACAGGGTGTGTGTGTGTAGGGGGGGGGCGGGTTACCTGAATAAGAGTACACATTCCATGCCCTACTTACAGCATTACTCCGCAGGATCTTAGGTGAATTTGCCCATGTGACCTCTCAATATTACAGCCCCCTTTTTCCCTTTCTATCCATACTACTCACATGATTACAGGCCTATATGTATGTGCTACTAGGATACCTGATGTGTTAGTACACATGCCATCACTGTATGATGACAGGCCTATATGTATGTGTTACTAGTATACCTGATGTGTTAGCACACATGCCATCACTGTATGATTACAGGCTTTTATGTATGTGTTACTAGTATACCTGATATGTTAGCACACATGCCATCACTGTATGAATACAGGCCTATATGTATGTGTTACTAGGATACCTGATGTGTTAGTACACATGCCATCACTGTATGATGTCAGGCCTATATGTATGTACTACTAGTATACCTGATGTGCTAGCACACATGCCATCACTGTATGATTACAGGCTTTTATGTATGTGTTACTAGTATACCTGATATGTTAGCACACATGCCATCACTGTATGATGTCAGGCCTATATGTATGTGTTACTAGTATACCTGATGTGTAAGCACACATGCCGTCACTGTATGATTACAGGCCTATATGTATATGTTACTAGTATACCTGATGTGTTAACACACATGTCATCACTGTATGAGTAAAGGCCTTTATGTATGTGTTACTTGTATACCTGATGTGTTAGCACACATGCCGTCACTGTATGATGTCAGGCCTATATGTATGTGTTACTAGGATACCTGATGTGTTAGCACACGTGCCATCACTGTATGATATCAGGCCTATATGTATGTGCTACTAGTATACCTGATGTGTTAGCACACGTGCCATCACTGTATGATGTCAGACCTTTATGTATGTGTTACTAGTATACCTGATGTGTAAGCACACATGCCATCACTGTATGATTACAGGCCTATATGTATGTGTTACAAGTATACCTGATGTGTTAGCACACATGCCATCACTGTATGATTACACGCCTATATGTATGTGTTACTAGGATACCTGATGTGTTAGTACACATGCCATCACTGTATGATTACACACCTATATGTATGTGCTACTAGTATACCTGATGTGTTAGTACACATGCCATCACTGTATGATTACAGGCCTATATGTATGTGTTACTAGTATACCTGATGTGTTAGCACACATGCCATCACTGTATGATTACAGGCCTATATGTATGTGTTACTAGTATACCTGATGTGTAAGCACACATGCCGTCACTGTATGATGTCAGGCCTATATGTATGTGCTACTAGTATACCTGATGTGTTAGCACACGTGCCATCACTGTATGATGTCAGACCTTTATGTATGTGTTACTAGGATACCTGATGTGTAAGCACACATGCCATCACTGTATGATTACAGGCCTATATGTATGTGTTACAAGTATACCTGATGTGTTAGTACACATGCCATCACTGTATGATTACAGGCCTATATGTATGTGTTACTAGTATACCTGATGTGTATGCACACATGCCATCACTGTATGATGTCAGGCCTATATGTATGTGCTACTAGTATACCTGATGTGTTAGCACACGTGCCATCACTGTATGATGTCAGACCTTTATGTATGTGTTACTAGGATACCTGATGTGTAAGCACACATGCCATCACTGTATGATTACAGGCCTTTATGTATGTGCTACTAGTATACCGGATGTGTTAGCACACATGCCATCACTGTATGAATACAGGCCTATATGTATGTGTTACTAGGATACCTGATGTGTTAGCACACATGCCATCACTCTATGATGTCAGGCCTATATGTATGTGTTACTAGGATACCTGATGTGTTAGCACACATGCCATCACTGTATGATTACAGGCCTATATGTATGTGTTACTAGTATACCTGATGTGTTAGCACACATGCCATCACTGTATGATGTCAGGCCTATATGTATGTGTTACAAGTATACCTGATGTGTTAGTACACATGCCATCACTGTATGATTACAGGCCTATATGTATGTGTTACTAGGATACCTGATGTGTTAGCACACATGCCATCACTGTATGATTACAGGCCTATATGTATGTGTTACTAGTATACCTGATGTGTTAGCACACATGCCATCACTGTATGATTACAGGTCTATATGTATGTGCTACTAGTATACCTGATGTGTTAGCACACATGTCATCACTGTATGATTACAGGCCTATATGTATGTGTTACTAGGATACCTGATGTGTTAGTACACATGCCATCACTGTATGATTACACGCCTATATGTATGTGCTACTAGTATACCTGATGTGTTAGTACACATGCCATCACTGTATGATTACAGGCCTATATGTATGTGTTACTAGTATACCTGATGTGTTAGCACACATGCCATCACTGTATGATTACACGCCTATATGTATGTGTTACTAGTATACCTGATGTGTTAGTACACATGCCATCACTGTATGATTACACGCCTATATGTATGTGCTACTAGTATACCTGATGTGTTAGTACACATGCCATCACTGTATGATTACAGGCCTATATGTATGTGTTACTAGTATACCTGATGTGTATGCACACATGCCATCACTGTCTGATGTCAGGCCTATATGTATGTGCTACTAGTATACCTGATGTGTTAGCACACGTGCCATCACTGTATGATGTCAGACCTTTATGTATGTGTTACTAGGATACCTGATGTGTAAGCACACATGCCATCACTGTATGATTACAGGCCTATATGTATGTGTTACAAGTATACCTGATGTGTTAGTACACATGCCATCACTGTATGATTACAGGCCTTTATGTATGTGCTACTAGTATACCGGATGTGTTAGCACACATGCCATCACTGTATGAATACAGGCCTATATGTATGTGTTACTAGGATACCTGATATGTTAGCACACATGCCATCACTGTATGATTACAGGTCTATATGTATGTGTTACTAGGATACCTGATATGTTAGCACACATGTCATCACTCTATGATGTCAGGCCTATATGTATGTGTTACTAGTATACCTGATGTGTTAGCACACATGTCATCACTGTATGAGTAAAGGCCTTTATGTATGTGTTACTAGTATACCTGATGTGTTAGCACACATGCCATCACTGTATGATTACAGGCCTATATGTATGTGTTACTAGTATACCTGATGTGTTAGCACACATGCCATCACTGTATGATTACAGGCCTATATGTATGTGTTACTAGTATACCTGATGTGTTAGCACACATGTCATCACTGTATGATGTCAGGCCTATATGTATGTGTTACTAGTATACCTGATGTGTTAGCACACATGCCATCACTGTATGAATACAGGCCTTTATGTATGTGTTACTAGGATACCTGATGTGTAAGCACACATGCCGTCACTGTATGATGTCAGGCCTATATGTATGTGTTACTAGTATACCTGATATGTTAGCACACATGTCATCACTGTATGATGTCAGGCCTTTATGTATGTGTTACTAGTATACCTGATGTGTTAGCACACATGTCATCACTGTATGATTACAGGCCTATATGTATGTGCTACTAGGATACCTGATGTGTAAGCACACATGCCATCACTGTATGATTACAGGCATATATGTATGTGTTACTAGGATACCTGATGTGTTAGCACACATGCCATCACTTTATCATTCGAGCCTTTATGTATGTGTTACTAGGATACCTGATGTGTTAGCACACATGCCATCACTGTATGATTACAGGCCTTTATGTATGTGTTACTAGGATACCTGATGTGTTAGCACACATGCCATCACTGTATGATTACAGGCCTATATGTATGTGTTACTAGGATACCTGATGTGTTAGCACACATGCCATCACTTTATCATTCGAGCCTTTATGTATGTGTTACTAGGATACCTGATGTGTTAGCACACATGCCATCACTGTATGATTACAGGCCTATATGTATGTGTTACTAGTATACCTGATGTGTTAGCACACATGCCATCACTGTATGATTACAGGCCTATATGTATGTGTTACTAGGATACCTGATATGTTAGCACACATGCCATCACTGTATGATTACATGCCTATATGTATGTGTTACTAGTATACCTGATGTGTTAGCACACATGCCATCACTGTATGATTACAGGCCTATATGTATGTGTTACTAGGATACCTGATATGTTAGCACACATGCCATCACTGTATGATTACAGGCCTATATGTATGTGTTACTAGTATACCTGATGTGTTAGCACACGTGCCATCACTGTATGATTACAGGCCTATATGTATGTGTTACTAGTATACCGGATGTGTAAGCACACATGCCATCACTGTATGATTACAGGCCTATATGTATGTGTTACTAGGATACCTGATGTGTAAGCACACATGCCATCACTCTATGATGTCAGGCCTATATGTATGTGTTACTAGTATACCTGATGTGTTAGCACACATGCCATCACTCTATGATTACAGGTCTATATGTATGTGCTACTAGTATACCTGATGTGTTAGTACACATGCCATCACTGTATGATGACAGGCCTTTATGTATGTGCTACTAGTATACCTGATGTGTTAGCACACATGCCATCACTGTATGATTACAGGCCTATATGTATGTGTTACTAGGATACCTGATATGTTAGCACACATGCCATCACTGTATGATTACATGCCTATATGTATGTGTTACTAGTATACCTGATGTGTTAGCACACATGCCATCACTGTATGATTACAGGCCTATATGTATGTGTTACTAGGATACCTGATATGTTAGCACACATGCCATCACTGTATGATTACAGGCCTATATGTATGTGTTACTAGTATACCTGATGTGTTAGCACACGTGCCATCACTGTATGATTACAGGCCTATATGTATGTGTTACTAGTATACCGGATGTGTAAGCACACATGCCATCACTGTATGATTACAGGCCTATATGTATGTGTTACTAGGATACCTGATGTGTAAGCACACATGCCATCACTCTATGATGTCAGGCCTATATGTATGTGTTACTAGTATACCTGATGTGTTAGCACACATGCCATCACTCTATGATTACAGGTCTATATGTATGTGCTACTAGTATACCTGATGTGTTAGTACACATGCCATCACTGTATGATGACAGGCCTTTATGTATGTGCTACTAGTATACCCGATGTGTTAGTACACATGCCATCACTCTATGATGACAGGCCTTTATGGCATGGCAGATACGATCGTTACTATAGATTAGTACTACTCATGCCGTATTCCATGGGGGGTGGAATACAATGTGGCCGTATTCAATGGGTGTCCACCATCTTGAATTCTGAACAGATCTGAGCTGTGTTTCTCTATTTTAAAGCAAATTAACCCCATAGGGCCATGACATAAATGCAAATGCCATCTCACTTCAGGGAATACGATGCAAAAATATTCCATGGGAGTTGGCATTTGCTTATATATTGATACATGTATACTTACAAAGTGCTTGGTAACTTTCTGTTACTAATCACTTACTATTTACTCAGTGCATCATGGGAAGACACCTGAAAGTAGAGCCTTGAATTTGAATAATTGTACATGAGCGTAGGCAGGGGGTATGGAACACCCACTATAAAGCCTTTACTTCTGTACAGTGTATTTTGATAATGTACAGAACTGGGTGTAGACATCAGGCAATGGGCTGTGGGCTGAACATGATTGGAGTGGCTATTTACATGGCAGTGCAGAGCTGGGTGCCTGGTGGCTGGGTGTTTGTTAGTTGTAGGTTGTTATGGTATTGTGACTGGGGAAACTACCTTCTTAGCCTAACCACACACCTGTATTAGCGGGTACAGTGCTGCCCCCTGTATCTGATTAACCGCTACAGGTTAGCTACCCATGATGCACTGAGTAAATAAGTAAGTGATAAGTAACAGAAAGTTATCAAGCACTTAGTAAGTAGGGTAGTTTAACCTAAAGATGACCGTTCCTGTGCAGGTTTTCAATAAGGGAAATGCAGTAGCTAATATCTTTGAGTCTAATAGGTCCTCAGGGTTCCCCAAGATACTAAGTGAAAGACAATTATTTGGGCTTTTTGACCAATTACCTTTCTCAAATCCATGTGTAAAGTTTATCTATTGTTTTTCATCATTTCTAAGACCATCTCAGTTAGTCTATTTTCACCTTGAGATGACCACCTTGCACCTTGAGTAAACCACTTGATAACTTCCCTTTTAATGGCGCTATGGTCATTAAACTATAATTTGAAAAAAGAATAAATGTCTTCTATAGATATGCAGTAAAATGGCGTAATTAAGACTATTGCATCATAAAAAAATGTTTTTACAGTGACCCAATTAGAATGGAAATTGGAGGCAATTTTATGGCCATGGATATTGTAAATCTCATCAAAATAGAAGTGTTATTTCCAACCCTGCATTATAGAGGCTTTGTTTTTAATGTTCTTTGATAGACCTTCAATATGGACTATAATAATCCATTCCTTAACTTTATCATCACAATCTCAGTATCAAATACTTCCTCTACACAGTAATAACCGTAGCATTACAGTAAAGATTGAAATGTATGCATCAGTGCATAATCCAGTGAAGATTTCTATCCCAGACTATTCCGGCCATGAATCTTGTGATGTAATCCTTCATAATCATTGGTTTCTATTCAATTAAATGCACAAATAGGTGTATAAGGAGTGGTCAACTCAAGGTGAAATGGTGGTCATCTCAAGGTGAAACCTGTATGTCCTAGGAAATAAGTCCTATACAGAAAGTATTTAACATTTCTGCACTTTTCCTTATGCTATCATTTAGCAAAGATATTTATCAATTCTTAGAGTCAAAATGTTGTAAATGTGAGCACTTGCCATCTTCAAATTATTGAACCAAAGTTGGAGAATTCTGATGAAATGCCCAGCTGGTCATGGTAAAAACCATTTAAACATGGGAACTATCATGTAATGACAATTACTTCATATATTCCAGGACATCATTCTATGGGGTACTAGAACACCTCTATTTCAATAATATTAGGGTTCAAGACGAATGCAGTACATGTGAGAGTGAGAAGATCTAGCTGACAGGTGGTCGACTCTAGGTATGTGGTCGTCTTTAGGTTAATCTACCCTATAATATTGATATACTAACCTGATGTGTTAGTTGTTGACTGTTGTCCTGTTGTTGCCCTGAGTGTGTACCTAGTAGACTCTCGTACTCCTCCCGAGATGTCCTCCTGTCTGCCATGTTCTCTATATGATACAGGGTCCTCTGTGTGGTATACTGTTATACTGGTTATGATGACGTAACATGTGCACTGTTATAGGCCCCATCAGCTGGTCTCTATGGTGGGAGTGTCCCGCCTGTGTAGTGTTGAGAGTATTCTGTGGTGTATTACTTACTGTAGCTATCACCCTGTAACAGCGACCCCGTGGTGGCAGGCTGTTTTAATCACGGGCAAAGACTGAGTAGGAGTGTGAAGTGTCTGGTAAGGGTGTAATGGTATAGTAAAGGGTATGGCACTCTTAGACGCCTGTCTGCTGTTATCCACTGTAAGTATACCTGTCACATTACCCTATTGACAGGTATACTTACATTGGCTCACAGCACAAAGGCGTCTATCATGACAACCTCACCAGACCCTTTACACTGCTACTCAGTCTTTGCCCGTGGTTTTAATACAGTGGGGGAGTATAGGGGGTGGTAGGGGTAGCCTGACTGACTGTCCTAGATGAGGCATACACGGTACATGTCCTGGTGGTATACCCCCCCCCCCCAGGCTACAGTGTAAACACAACAGGAACACATTGAGACCCCAAGTCACATGCCACCACCTTGTGTAATACAACATGGAACAATTAACCACCTGCTGGTGCCACCTAGGGTCATAACTACACACTAACAGGAGGTGGACAAAGGGGGCTGTGTACAAATGACGTCATGCAGGAAGGGGGGGTAGGCCCAGCATGACGGAATTAATTTTCCATATACCTTTGGGAATGGGGGGGGATCAAAAATTGTCCAAAAAAGCATGATGTCATTTGTACACAGCCCAGTCTCAGGCAAACATACCATATTGGTTTAAGCGCCGGGGTCTCAAATAGGTGCCAGTTTCAAATAAGGGCTGGTGGCACAGGGGCGTGGAAATTAATCTTACGGATTAGAAACAGTATTCAAATAAGCCGCCGGGGGGTACAGTGGGCTGGTCTTTGCCTGTATAACTAATGTTATACTCCCCATATATATATATTTATATATATATTTATATATATATATATTTATATATATATATATATATATATATATATATATATATATGCCGTGGTAGCGGATTTTCCTATGGGTGCAGCCATAGCAAAATCTTGTTTCAACCGATCCATCCAGGTCTATAATATCTTTGTTTTGGCTGAGTTACTTCAGGAGTTTGTTTCAGCAGTTTGCTATGTAAACTGGTGTCTACTGCTGCCTCATGATATTTGTTAGAGTAAAGAAGATTATGATCTACAGTATATATATATATATATATATATATATATATATATATATATATATATATGTGTGTGTGTGTGTAGGGGTATGGTATTTACACTTGTACGTTCATGCACCCGTGGGACTCAGACCTAGGTCTTCAGGTGTAGTGGGGGAATCCGGATGGCAGGTGGCAGCACCTGCCTCTGGGTTCGTATCCATTACACCAGGGGGCCTACCACTAGTCTGCCACACGTCACCTGGCTGGTCTGAGTTTCGCGGGCTTTTCCCCTATATAAGGTTGGTTCTAACCCCACATTCTCCAGTAGTGGTTCTACCCACTGCTCAACCTGGTCGTTACCTGAAAGGGTAACCAAAAGCCCTGGCAGCATGTAGTCCTCTAAGGCTGTGATCGTATGTAACAAAGGCTTATGAAATAAAAGCTCGGTTGCCTACTCGAAAACTTCTTCTCTCTTCGTTATGATTTAATCTAACTTATCGAGACGAACCACTACATATATATATATATATATATATATATATATATATATATATATATATATATATAAGCTATATCAGCTATACACGGTTACAGGATTCATTACTGTACTTTAATTAATCCACATTATGTGGAATGCACCATTGGCTTGCCATACCTTGAGGCCTCATGTGTGGAGTTAGTGTACTATTGGCTTGCCATACATTGATGCCCCATGTGTGGAGTGAGTGTACTATTGGCTTACCATACATTGATGTCCCATGTGTGGAGTTAGTGTACTATTGGCTTGCCATTGATGCCCCATGTATGGAGTTAGTGTACCATTGGCTTACCATACATTGATGTCCCATGTGGGGAGTGAGTGTACTATTGGCTTGCCATACATTGATGCCCCATGTGTGGAGTTAGTGTACTATTGGCTTACCATACATTGATGCCCCATGTGTGGAGTTGGTGTACTATTGCCTTGCCATACATTGATGCCCCATGTGTGGAGTTAGTGTACTATTGGCTTGCCATACATTGATGCCCCATGTGTGGAGTTAGTGTACCATTGGCTCACCATACATTGATGCCCCATGTGTGGAGTTAGTGCACTATTGGCTTGCCATACATTGATGCCCCATGTGTGGAGTTAGTGTACCATTGGCTTGCCATACCTTGATGCCCCATGTGTGGAGTTAGTGCACTATTGGCTTGCCATACCTTGATGTCCCATGTGTGGAGTTAGTGTACTATTGGCTTGCCATACATTGATGCCCCATGTGTGGAGTTAGTGTACTATTGCCTTGCCATACATTGATGCCCCATGTGTGGAGTTAGTGCACTATTGGCTTACCATACCTAAATGTGCCATCTGGGAGTTACATTAATTTAGCTACATTACCCAGGGTGGAGTCCAGCATCACAGGGGGCTGGGGTCAACCAAAGAGTTAACCTGAGCCAAACACAGCTAAAGTATATGTTTCAGGTAATCTTGATTAAATCTCCAAAAACCTGCACATTTTTAATTCCCTTACTTTCACTTCATGAACACTGATACACCATAAATCATTTCCACCCCTCGGGGTTCTTGTTCCTTTCCTGGCATGATGCGCCAATAGAGCGATGGTAAGTTACTCACTAGTGTGGGGTGAACATGGCTTGCCTTCATTCATTCATGCATCATGATGCCAAAGGTGCATGATGCATTAACTCCCTTCAGCCACTGAAGTGCATCATGGCCATCATGAAGCCTGGCCATCCTGATGCATTCCTGCAGAGTGCTGACTTTATCAGGTTGTACCCTCCTCAGGGGTTGGAGTGATGCACCAATGAAGTGCTGATGTGCAGATTTGTCACCACTTCATTGGTGTATCATGCCGAACAATTTTTGATACCCTTCTGGAATGATGCACTAATGATATATGCTGACAAGCAGCGTCCCCAGCGCATCATTGGTGCATCATTCCGACCAATGTTTTGCAAGCAGCCTATGAAGGCTTTAATGATTAACACGCCCCTGAGGTTTCGCTGAATAAGCAGTTTTGTGCACCTGCCAGCCATGCTACTTTTTGTTTATTTTTCTGTCATGAAAAGATGTGAATAGTTCTGAAAATTAGACTTTCATATTTCATGACATCATTCAGAAGTGTGTGTTAGTTGTTGAAAGGGCAGTGAATAGAATTTGGCAGTAAGCATGACAGGAAGTACTTAACAGGCATTTTGATGAAGTTTGAAAACTTTGTTCACTTATCATCAGACCCCTAAGGCATAGTAATGTACATATTAAAGGAAAACAACACTCAAAATTAATGGTATCGTATTTTACAGTTATATCAAATGAAAAGATTCTTGCATAGTTAGTGAAACATGAGTCACTATAGAGGAGAACAGCTGGCCTATCTGATGCAGCTGTTACAATTGGGCAGTATGCATCCCATAAGTGCTTGCTCAGCACTGTTTGTCTACAATCAGATACTGTTTGTAACTATTTTACTAGCAAGATTCATTCATTTCCTTAGACAGATATCACTGGGTAAGCCTACAGAAGGTTCCAGTGTAAGATCATGATGATTTATATTTCAATATTCTAATTATGATACATTTTACCACACCCTCCATGCATTAACACTACACCACCTGCTGCATTTTGTACAATCATGACGTCATCAGTTGCATCAGATAAGCCTGCTGTTTACCTCTTTAGTGACTCATATTTCACTATTCTCAACTACTTTCTATGGAGATTTGCTTTTGTGTAAATGCCTATTGTTAAAAATGTGTCCATATACATGTAATAAGGCCTACACCAGCACAGTACTCTGTCCATAGTAATGTTTCATGTTTATTTATACCACACTTGGGTGGGAAGACAATGGAATAACACAGGTAATATATTGCGTATAGCTGCTGTAAGTTGATGCGGTCCACTGAGCACACACACCCTCCCCCATTCCCCAGCTTGTGAATGGTTTTGAGTGGATCACAAGTGTGGCATAAGTGAGATAAACACCTCATTGGGCAGTGTAGCCAGTATGACAGCCTGTTGTCTATATAGTGAATACAGTGACCAAACGCGGTGTTTATCTACCACATACATGTATACGCACACTAATGATAGTTCTTCCACGAGATGAAGTAGGTACCATACTTGCAAGAAGCATCACATACCAGGAACAAGTCTGGTGCAAGATCAGAGCTGCAGGTTGCTGATGTCAGCTTGTACGTGGTGAAATGCTATGTATACACCGTAATAAAAGTGTTGTCAAAATAACGTGCAATAACAATGGAAACCTTGCCCCAAAGTTACCAGAGATCCGCTGTTGTTTTCAGAAAGATGTTGTTATTTTCACAGAGATTCCTTTTACGACTCTGCTGCCACCTGGGGCTTATTGTAAAACCTACATTGACCCCTTGCTATATAAGGATGGTGGTTCACTGTTCAGTTTTACAAGGACCCCTGGTAGATTCAACAGTTATTTTTCACAGTGTAAACCTACAAGTGCACTTCTTCAGGTCACCATACACCAATAGGCCTTGACCATTTAATCTCCCTGCCCTGTATACTGGCAACCTATTGGTTAAAAGAACAAGGTCTCGAGGGACTCTCTGCATTCACCGCCCCACTCCACCACCTCCTGCTAACCACACGCCCCCTGGTGGCCAGTAGGGAACTAACCATCAATTATAGATGAGCTTATTACTGCAGTTCCTCATGCACATCTCTATTCCCTGCCCTAACACTTTGAGGCCTACCATCACTGCACATTTAGGCACCTGGGTGTCAAATAAGCACTGGTCTACAAATACAATAAGTGCTGGATGTAGAGAGATGTTCAAATCAACCATAAACACTTAAAAACTATTCACACAAATAACTGCTGGTCTCGTGATGAAATCAAAGATTTAACGGCTCTGTCTTAGTTGATCAGCATACAGTGAGGCTTCTGTCAAGTCCCTACAGGTATTGGGCAATATTCTAAAAGTCTGACATTTACTGATAAACGGAAATAATACAGAAAGAAATAACAGTCTGTGCATGCAGGGCAAGTTATTTACTGGTACACTGGGCTCCTTTGGCAATATATTACTATTGGTAACTGCTGATCTACTGGTACACTGGGCTCCTGTGGTGGAACATTACCACTGGTAACTTCTGACTCTCTAGACACTGCAGTTTTAGTGATGAATGACCCAGATACCAATCAGGCTTTGTGCTTTGCAGGTTGCCTGAACCTCATTGTGCTGTACATCTCAGGGTACCAGTGTGCTGTAGGGGGTTGTAGAGGTGAGGCTTAGTTAGGATGGACCATTATGCTGCCTGTAGGCTATAGTGCTGGAGGTAGAACCAGTCTTGTTATAGGCTGGAAGCACCGTGCACTCTGGGTCCATTGTATACTCACACAAACTGACATGTAACCTATCCTAATTGAAGACCATGGAAGTTACTAATACCATTCTATTAATGGATATACATACTAATAAGAAAAAAACCCAACAAAAAGGATGTTATCAATGGGTACAAGAAGAATCACTTCGCCGGAAGCTGCATACGCTTATTTCTACTTTTTGCTGATGCTTTTTAAGGTTCTGGAAGTGTGGACGTAACATTAGGAGGTGCGCAGCATAAGATATGGCAGTGAGGTGGGGCGCAGTAATCCACCAGCATTAGATCTAAGTAAACTATACAGGTTCAGATGCTATCCTGTATATGATATAGAAAGACAGAATACTAGATATGTGGAATGGTAGGACCAAAGACTGAGGATGTTAAGATAGTACACAAGCAATAACTGCTATGTCTATTAAGGTAAGAATAATATTTACTACAATGCTCTTACCTTGAGATTCTAATGAATTCTAATGGACAAACACCATATTTGACCTAATAAGCGCCCCAGGGACATAAAGAATCGTTTTGACTTGAAAAATCAACCCCAAATAAACTATATGTTGGGTTTTCTGAAAACTTCCTGTTATCCCTCACAAAATCGTGAAAGTTTGATATTCAAAATAACCCCAGAAAAGATTCCTTTGAAAGGGGTGGGGGCTTATTATGGGAGGGGCGCTTATTACATCAAATACGGTAAACGACATGGCATGGGGCCCGGCATGGGGGATTTCTTAAATTCAACATACGATCTAAGTGACGTACATGAGTGACATTACTTGAAATTGACATGTGACATCAGGCCCCCCCCCCATCCAGGGCCCCTCCCTCTCCCCCATCATTAATGCTGCTAGAGCCTCTTATAGCAGCACCCATAACGGTAGTTGTCATAACAGTAGTTGCAGTACATGTCATGATGTCCATACACTACATAACCCACCTTGCCCTGTTCGATAACATGGGCTATGTATAGAGGCACGCTCTGTATCTAAGTATAGAAAGGTGAGGCTAAGGCAATGCATGTGGCCTTTATCAATGAAGATATAGGCTTGTAGATTTATTTCATCTTTATAACAACTAACCATAGAGACACCATTGAAGGGCCGATCGCCACACCCCCAGTGGCATAACGTGTCTCGATCACCACTGCTGGTTACGTGACCTATTCACATGATAATTTCATTGATTTTAAGCATTTTAATATCATTTTAACATGAAATGAAAACAGAACTAAACTCCATGTTCTGTCTATGCATCCTGATATTGGAAATATGTAAAATATCTTATATGTATACACTCATACATTATCAAAGTAGTATCATTATATAGTCCAGCAGAATGGTGAAATGTGTGTGCATTTTATCATAGAAGCGTATATTTTGGCACACTGATGCATTTTGATGTGCTCTTTCAAACTAGTGTAAGAGCCAAGCTCAATTTTTTCCAATATAGTTTTGTTTGATATTTAATAACCAGTTTGTGATTTGGAGAAAAATAATGTGCATTCAATAACTCTCTGTACTTTCACTATAATAATACAAAGTTATAGGGCTTTTGATGTATACTAAGCTCACTGGTGGCCATCTTGGATTTAAAAACTAGCAAATACTAATATCAAAATGTCAATATTGACATTCAGGTGGAGTTAAAAAGGCAGATACCCAAGATGAATTACAGATTTGTCAAAGAGTGATGTCTGCACAGTAGACCTATATGTGGCAGCCATATTGGATTTAAATTGAGCAAAGTGGCCAAACAGTATCACAGTAACAGTTCTTTGTGTCTTCCAAGCCTCAATTCATGGTTTTGTGTGATATGTATTTACGAGTTTATGATTTGGGGAAAATACCTGAAAAAAAAATCAGTCAATGGCAGCCATCTTGGATTTGGTGGCCATATTGGGAAAAATGAGCTTGGTGCTTACTTTAGTGTAAGGGTCTTGCGGCCTTACGGACCTGGGGGGTTCGGGTCTTACGATTCGAAAGAAAGAGTAAGACGGTAATTCAAGTGTATGCCAACGGTTAGTTTATTTCTTAGGGTACACTCACGGCTGCCGGATGGTATAGAACAAGCAGCTAAGATGGATGAAGAGATAACCTACATGGTGCGGAGGCCTGGAGGGCCTCTGACGTAGCGGCTGAGCCCCGGGCTTTATATAAGGACCCGGGTGTTCGTCGTCAGATGTCCCCACAGGCCCGGATCGGTGCTGCCACCTATCCGGAACCTGAGGAATGTCCGACGACTCGACTCACCCGCCACGTCAGACGGTACCCAATTCTATGGTTTAATCAATACGTACCTCTACACCACTCCCCCAGACATTTAGGAGGGTGTTATAGTTATAGTAATATTACTAGGACAACATAACTATATGTCTTAACCATTAGTAATAGAGGTACAACCATAGATATAACGTTAACACCAGGTTAAAAGTCATTTGAATGTCATATACATATATTCGATAGTGTATGTAGTTACAAAATGTCAAGGTTGAATGTTCGAATATTGTACTAATTAATTATATGAATAACAGTTATATGTAACGGAACTGTATCATATTATACCATAGGATATCATATCGTGTGTACGGTATAAATTATAAGATAAGTATCATAATTCGTATACATGTAATAGTAACAGTTATGTGTAACAGAACTGTTAACATTAAATACATCATGTAATAACATTCATATGCGTTTGTAGTTATTAATACCACATTTGATTATGTAGTCTTAAAAAAGACTGTTATAGTAACTACACTATCTAATGACATATAAACTTGTAACATCATTGTATGACATAAACATATGGATCCGTTAAGGATTCCGTGAGTAGTACGAATAAAACCATTTGTATTATACACTTGAAAAGAAAAAAATCACGGTGTAGTAATGAATATAATGATATATATGATATCACCGTGTACCGAATAACCTTTATAACACCAGATTAATATATTTACGATATAATATGTCTCGCAGGACAATAATAAGTAAGTTCTGGTGTAGCTTATCGGATCTTACATTTTAATATTTAACACTGATCTAAGATCCGTACCAACATACATATATATATATATATATATATATATATATACCAGTATTACAGTATTACTTATATATACATACAAATAATGTTTTAGAAAAATAGACATATGGTAACATTTACAATTTTAGAAAAAACTGATGGCTGCTGCTGGGGTCTTCTGCTGTAGCCCTTCGGATGCTCACTGATATGTGTGGTCAGCTAACCACGGGATGGACGTGCTAGAGTCTATAGTTATTAGGGTGAAACACGGTAGATGAGTTTGGGGCAGCTACCCGCAATCCTCTAGAAGTGCTAAATTTTATAGGTAAATCCGAATGGTGTAGAATGTAGAATTGAATTGTAGATCCGGTTCTGTTTACTGTATAGAATCGTAATCCGTTTTAAGTTTAGTTGACATAAGTAGAAAATAGTCCAATATAGGTTGATCCGGAAGTAATAGTAGTATTTGGTATAAGTCCATTCGGGAGTATAGATGAGTTGTAGAGGTAAATCGCAAAGTCCATCCTAGTAAGTGGTTAGCACGGGTAACAGCAGGAGTCTGGAACTGGCATCCGGATACGTCTCACAGCAGCAAGTCTACTATCGGATTGTTCATGGGTGAAGTTATAAATCCGAATAGACTATTCAGGGTACAATAAGGTTTATACAGCCTGAATTATACAATAAGCTGGTCATAAGAGGAACCCGGAACACATACTATAGGTGTTCATACACTAGTGAAGGAAACATTCGCAGACCTATAGGGTTCCGCAAAGACTATATCTGGTTATTTGGTGATGGAGAAAAAAAATTATGGGAAAAATAATAACCCGTAGCATGCTTAAGCGGATTTCTTAGCATGCTTCTTCTTAAGAAGAGCTAGAGCCGACTCGGGAGTGCCGTCCCACTCGTCCAAGTTGACTCCAAATACCCTCATGAACTTAGTGTTCAGGTTGGTATTCCGGGTAATTTCCTCCTTTACACGTTTCTCCAGCACGTGCACGTCCATAGCTGCCTTTTCTTGGGCAGCTGCGGCAGCCTCCTCCTGGGACTTTACATCGCCCCGAATGAGGGTTTCGAGGCGCTGCTTTTCAGCATCCGCGACCTCCTTCATACACAACAGGGTGTCGTTTAGGAGTCCCTGATGAAATTCTGTGGCCTTCTCACGGACACACTTCTCCCAGTGGGTGTAGATGGCCTTCTGGACATCTGCCTCCCCTTGGCGAGATTTCTCAAACCAAATTTCCGCATTACCGGCCTTAATGGTAATGGCGTCTTTTGGTTTCGCAGGTGCAGCGACAGCCTTGGGAGGAGTCGATACAGCCTGTGGACCACTTCCGGGTTTGGGGCTTCCGGACACGCCTGCTGATGGTACACAGTAGGCAGGGGGCGCGTTCTGCTTCAATCCCATTTGCAGGTACATGTTCAACTGCTCCTGGGTGAAGGTAACTGGCAAGGCGGCTGGAGCGGATGGGGATCCGGCGGCAGCAGGTGCTGTGGTCTTCTTTGGAACAAGTCGACCATCCTTTCCTACCACCAAGGTCTGGCTCTCAGGTCCAGGTCCCTGGGATAAGGACTGAAAGTTACGAGGATTAACTTTCCCAGGTTTAGATACGGCTCCAGCGTATCCGGCAGGTTCGGGCTTCTTGAACACCGGAGTGCCCTGAGCCTGCTCTGCGGGGTGCCTAGCCAGAGGGGACCTGGAACGGTCCTCTGCTCTGACTTTCGATTTAGCACTGGTGCTCTGACCATTACCGTTGCCGCCACGGTTTTGATCTCTCCTGCTCCTTTCACGAGCTCTCTTTGCATCCTTTCCGGATTCCTCGCATTTCTGCCAGAGAGACTCGTGCATGTCCAGTTTACCCTTTCCAGGAGTCAGGACTATCTTTGCTCGGAGTTTCGAATCCTTGGTCTTCGGAACTTCGCAGAGGACTTGGTCCCCCGGTCGAACCTTAGACCAAGCATCCTCGCTCAGGCTATCGAACTCCTTCATGAGTTCCTGGTGAAGCTCCATGATACGCTTCCGAGCCATCTCCAAACCTTCGGCGTGGCATTTCTTCTGGTGTCTCGCCAGATCACTACGTCGGCTGTATTGCACCTTAGTAGTACACTTCTTACCCTTCTTGCCATAACTCGGATCACAAATGTAAACCGGGTGATGGTGGAAGTGAGTCTCGACGAGATGTCTTTGGAACCGATCTGGAGTGCTCCAGGTCCGGACCGAGACATCACTCGCATCCTGGCAGATAGAGAAGGGACAGGACTTCTGGTCATCACCGTACCACTTCTCTAGAGCCCAACGTAGCTTCCTCCTCTGGGTATAGGTATAATACCCTTCGGTATGGTTAAGCATAAGCCACATCTTTCGATAGGCCTTGCTCGGATTGGGGTCCTCGTCCGAAAGACGCATCCAATCTTCGTCATCTGACTCATCGTTCTTATTGATTGAGTCCGGGCAGGCATAGAGGGTAGAGCCGTCCTTCTTTACTCCACAATCGGAGAAGCACGTCGGAATCCGGGTTTTGAATCCGGATTTGGCGTTAGCCCAACGTTCGGCCTCGGTTTGAGTTGATGGAGTGGCCTTCTCATCATACTCAACCGAGGACTCGTGCACAGACTCCTCGTCAGACGATTCAACCTCCATGGCGGTACTACCAGTGGTTGAGGTGCTGGGTTTCGGCTCGGCTCTAGCAGAATCCGGGAGATTCTTGAGCTTCCGAGCAGCGGATTGTCGGTTCTTACTGACCTTCCAGTCTTCCTCCGGTTCCTGGGTTCCGGATGTGCTGGAGGTCGTGGCTTCTACTGGGGTAGTAGTACTGCCGGTAGCTTGTGTAGCACTGGCTGAGCTCCTGGTGGCAAGCTTCAGGTCGGGGATAGGAGGTGCGGGTACTTCCGCAGCTCTCTTAGCCTCTTCCTGGGCCTCCTGTTCGGCAGTCATACGGCGGACGATAACCGTCCGAAGGGCTGCAGCTCGGTCCAATCCGATTAGTGAATTGTTCTGGACATCCACCAATTCCTGCTCGGTTATGTAGAAACCGTCATCCCACTGCTCGAAGTTAGCAGCGGCCTCTCTGAATTCCTTAGTGGTCCGGCATTGCTGCCGGGTAGCACTAGGGCGTGGGTAGGTCTGTCCATCGGTATCCCAGACACAGCCTACCCAGTTGATGTTCGTAGCCTTGACGTTCCACAAGGTTTTGTCAGGCTTCGGATACGCTCCGAGCTCGAAGGCTCGGTTGGCTGCATACACGGTTTCGCGGAAACCAGCGTCTACCATAAGTCCCCGTTGGAACCACGGCCAGTCTCGAAGCAACTCGGGAGGCATCCTGGTTAGCTGTTCGGAAGACATGACGCCCTCGATAGCCATCCTGACTTTCGGGTCCATCCTGACTGGTGTCCCGTCCGCGTAGGTCACTTGTGCCTGCAGTTCCGGGTGGACATACAGGTAGCGACCATCATAGTTGGCTGGAAAAGGTTCCGCCACTGCTGGCTTCCACTCGTCCTTCTGTCCGTCAACTTGGGTAGTCTCGGACTCAGTTGCTGCGGGTTCAGCACTCGCAGCCCCTCCGGATCCCTCGGCCGGGAGTGGAGATAAAAGTTTCTCTGGCTCATTTAGTGAGAATGAAGCCAGCTTCTCCTCGAACGAGCGATCCGTGGGTTCCTCCACGTCCATCATCTCGCTCTCTTCCTGTGTTACAGGTGACAAAGCTTCCGGAAAAGCTTCTGCGGACGGAGTCAGCTTATCCGGGTCACCGGATAGCTTGGCTGCAGCTACGGATTTCTCAGCCATGACCGGGGAATCACCTACGGGAGTAGAATACTCCTTTTTTTTCGGCTTTTACGGCGCCGGGGCCGACGCTGACGGAGTCTGCCTACTGGGAGACAGACTCTGAGGGCGCACAAGGGGTTTGCTAGATGGTAGAATTCAAGAGAGAAGGGGTGACCCGACTGTCCCAAACGCTACCAAAAAACAATATGGCGACAGGCCAGCTTTCGTGACGTCATTTCCCCGCATCCCGCGAGGTCACGAGAGGTCAGCCGAGACTGGACACGGTGACGTCATGCGGAAACGCACGTGCTACAGGCGGAACATAAACAAACTGATTGTTTTTAGGTAATTATCGCTCATGCCGATGACTCGTCTGGGGATTTAAGTGGAGATTATGGAAAGCTTAAGCAAATCCACCGGATTATCCGTCCACTACCCATTGGTACATCATGCGGCGGCGACAAATAAGCCTTTCGGGTCAGTTGTCATCCGTTCCTCTAAATGTAAACATTACACTCGTTGTGTATACAGGTTAGGTCACTGCAGTCCTCTGGGCAATTCGGGGGCTGCGGCGAACATATCTCCCCTTCTCGGATAGTTCTTTATCAGACCTGACAGTCTGAAGAGCTTTTTCTAGGTGTTTCTTAGCCTTGGAGACACCTTTCCTCTTCTTCTTGTCTTCACCTGCCGAGACTTTTTTAACTCCCCCACGCTTAATCGGTGTTGGCGCGGGTGTCACTGATTCGGAACACTTTTTAGGCCTACCACGGCCTCGCTTCACTGTAGTGTTCTTTTCCTGGTCTATTATGCGATTCTGGTTCAGGATCTTTCCGGAACCTTCACCATACATTTCTGTGAAGGTCTCCCTCCCAGACCATTTCCTCAGTCTGGCCACATTTGACTTATACAGTCGACCAAGGTCAGATTTAATTATTACGGTACAGTCACTGATAACTTGGGTTACCGTGAAGGGACCATCCCAATTAGACGCTAATTTTATGTGCCTAAGTGGTTCATGTAGCCTGAGAACTCTATCTCCGGATTGGAATTTCCGATGCTTTAGATCGGTGTCATATCCAACTTTTTGCCATTTGGCACTTTTCTCCAAATCGATCCGGACAGACTCATATGCTTTTTTAAATCTGTCTCTTAAACATTCCACAAAAACTACATGGCAAGGTAATTCCGGGTCCATCCCTACGACTCCAAATACTAAGTCGGCAGGCATTATCAAATCCTCTCCGAATACCAAAAGGTTTGGAGTACAATTTGTACTTGAATGTACCGTACTGTTATAAGCATGTGTCACAAAATGGCATTGCTCATCCCAGTCATCCATATGTTCATTTACAAGCGACTTTAGAACTTGGATAAGGGTTCTGTTGAACCTTTCTACCAATCCGTCGCTTTGTGGCCTATACGGATTGGTTCTAGTCTTGCAAATAGCTAAGTATTCGCACATACCTTGCCAGAGATTTGATTCGAATTCTCTGCCTTGGTCACTATGTAACATTAGTGGTACCCCAAAACCGAGTACCCAACCTTTTACAAAGGCTTCGGCACAAGTAATTGCTTTGTGGTCCGGTAGTGGGAATACTTTAGTGTATTTTGGGTAATAATCACACACTACCATCATACAGGTGTTATCATTAGCGGTTTTGTTCAATCCACTGATGATGTCTACCCCGATTCTTGCGAATCTAACTCCGAAAAGTTCTTGGGATAGGGGAAGTTTGCCCATCCCGGGTCCGGGTTTGTTTTTACAACAATCCGGACAGGTGATTACCCATCTTTGCAAGTCTCTGGTCATGCCAGGCCAGTAGTATCTTTTTGAAAGTCGTGCCAACGAGCGTTTCTTCCCAAAATGACCACTGGTCCGATGTCCATGACAAAAATACATAATGTCATGTCTCATGGCATGTGGTATTACCACTTGCATGATTTTCTCACCATTATTACATGGCTTCCAACGGTATAACACGCCTTTCCGGACTTCAAGCTCGGTCCATTGAGCAAGAAACCTTCTCATTTCTCAGTTCTCCAGAGAGACCTCAGGCCTAACTGGACGTATACCCTTTGGTACTAATTGCAATAGCTGTGCAGTTATCGAGTCAGCTTCCTGGAAACGTCGTATGTGGTCCATAGACCAATCCAGTACACTGGCAACTAGGGGTTCGAATGGTCTTCGAATCCCTGCTAGTACTGCCCTATGACCTCCACAATCAGTACAATCCGGATTATCACATTTCCGGATTGGTATTCGAGACAAGGCATCAGCATTCAAATGCTTCACTCCAGGTCTATGCTGAATCTGGTGATGTTCAAGCCCATATTCTGATAGATGGGCTAACCATCGGCCTAACATTCCTTCAGCATCTCGGAAGTTCAGTAGCCATCTCAAAGAGGAATGATCTGTACGCAATGTAAAGTTCGTTCCCCATAGGAAATGTTTGAACTTCTTGGTGTATACAACTACTGCTAACAACTCTCTTTTGGTTGTGCAGTAATTGCGCAGAGTCTTACTCAGGGTATTGCTGGCAAAGGCAATTGGTACTTCTCTCCCATTTTGGACTTGCGAGAGAGCTGCACCAATGCTGTCATTACTAGCGTCCGTATCCAGTATGAAATGATCCGTTTCATTCGGATATTGTAATACTGGAGTACTCGTGAACAGATCCTTTAGCTTTTGAAAAGCAGATTCCTGTTCATGCCCCCAAGGAAATTTTTCCTTGGTACTTCCTGGAGTCCAGTTAGCTATTGCTTGCAATGGATAACTGACTCTAGAATAATTCGGAATAAATTCCCTATAATAGGAACAGAATCCTAAAAAGGACCTCACTTCTTTGGGTGTTTTAGGTCTATTCCAATTCGTAACTGATTCGATCTTCTCCGGATCAGCTTTTATTCCTTCATCACTAATGATGCGGCCCAAATAATTTATGGACTTTCTAAACATGTGGCATTTCTTAGGTTTCAATTTGAGACCATTAGAAATAATACATTCCAATACCATTTTTAGGTTATTAGAACACTCTTCGAATGTTTTTCCGAAGACTATGACATCGTCAAGATATACAAGACATCTTTTCCACAATAAGTCACTTAGAATTGTTTCCATCATTGCTTCAAATGTTGCTGGTGCATTACACAAACCAAACGGCATTACGTTATATTGGAATAGTCCAATATGACTCGAAAATGCAGTTTTTTCCATGTCTGAGGGGTTCATTCCCACTTGCCAATAACCTGATTGCAAGTCTAGGGTACAAAACCAACTGTTTCCTCCTAAGGAGTCAATGGTTTCGTCTATTCTCGGTAGTGGATACGAATTCTTTTTCGTTATCCCATTCAACTTCCTGTAGTCTATGCAAAAACGGATAGTGCCGTCTTTCTTTGTTACCATACACACAGGACTACTCCATGGATTATTGGAAGGGACTATTACATCCTGTTCCAACATCTTGTTTATTTCCTCTTCAGCTACTCTCTTTTTCGCTAAAGGTAACCGCCTATACGGAATCTTAAAGGGTTCCGCATCTCCAGTATCTATTTTACCTTATTTGTCGTACCTAGTTTTTCACCGGGTTTGGCAAAGGCAGTCCTATACTGACAGAGCAATTCGTAGAACACATTCCGGTATTCCGGATCTTCTAATGAAGTTTCTTCATACAACTTCAGTAAGTCTTCTGAAATTTCATCATCTCCTGTACCCTTTTGTAAGTTTCTCTTACTATCCGTTACAGTTTCCGAAAGCGTTACGTTTCCGATAACTTGCCCCTTTTTTAAGTAGATAGTATTGTTTCCGGTATTGGAGACAGGTACTACCGACCATGATGCATTTGCTACAATAGTATCTGCGGATACTAATCCGATACTTGACAGAGTAGCTACATCCGGTTCTATCACTGCAGGCTTATTGCGCATTGCAGGATCACTTCTTACAAGCACATCACAGGCTACTCCCGGAGGGATTCGCACAGTGTGTGCTACGCTGGCCATACTGCTCACTTGTCTCAGTACACACCTAACTTTTACGGGATATGGGTATTTCACACTCAACACTCCTGATTGAGGTTCCAACACAGCACCATACAGGGATGCGAAATCCAACCCAAGTATCCCCTCATCTGCTATATCCGCAACGGTGGCGCTCATGACATAGTCATGTATACCATCCAACTGTAGTTTCACACAAGTTCTACCATACGTTTGCAAGGTACTGCCATCGGCCGTCTGAGCACTTCCTCCCGATTTGAGAGTATCATGTTCATCTGGTATAAGATCGTAGAACCCCCTGGAGATACAAGAGTGGCTAGCTCCCGTATCCACAAGGAATTCGGCAGATCTTCCGTTAACAGTGAGGCAAACATACCACCGCCTTCCGTTTAGAACAGAGGGCATGTCCGTGAGGTTTGGAACGTCATTTTTCACACCAGGAGTCCATCCACATCCTTTCAGGAATTCCAGACAAGGATGACCCGGGGGCAGGTGGGCACCACAGACCTTGGCTAACTCGTAGCCGCCTGCCTCGTTACTGATATTGGGTTTCCCCTGTGCTCCCGTGGCACCTGTTATATCAGCTTCCCTAACCTTCCGGGTGTCTACAACCACCTCGGTGTTAGGCGAGTTTGTTACTACATGCGAACTATCATCACGGATGGTGATATCATGGCAAGATTTGTCACTGGGATCCCCTTCTTTGCCCCTCGGGAGACCCCTTCCTAGTTTTCCTCTGTACTTATTCCAGTGACACCCTCCTGTTTACGCGGGACAGGCTTCTCAGCCATACATTCTGGAGCAAAATGCCCCAGTTTCTGGCATCTGAAACATCTCCTCTGAGATTTATCAACTCTCGGTCTTTTTAGAGCTTCTGTTAGTCCGGCTATTAAGGTTTCCATAACATTAGTCGGAGTAGCAGTGGCTGCCACAGTTGGCTTCGCCGCAGAGGCTACATTCGATCCGGAAGCTGTCTTACCAGCGGCGGATCCTCCCTTTCCTTTCGAATGTATTTTCCTATACCGTTTTTGTCGGTAATACTTTCCAGCTACTTGAACTGAACCAATATATTCTCCGTTTTCATCGGAGACATATTCATCCTCCTCATCAGCATCATGCGAATCAACCGCGGCTAACTGGGAAGTATCATATATCGGAGCAGGTGTACCTCCATATTGAAAAGGTGCTGCTCTTACCGGATTAGGTCCTAGACCCACCAATCGTTTCTTCATGTCATGTCCATCGATTGTTATGAACAGGTCACTGAAGGAAGTGTCATCTTTCCAAGAATCCCAAACAACTTGTTTGTGATCCGGATCCCGCAATCCATTATAGAATTGTATGAACAATTCCTGTAGATAACAGTCATCATCATGAGCCCAATTTGGACGTGCTTTTGAAAGCAAGTCCTGTAGCTCCAAACCAAAGACCTTCTGAGATTCTTTCGGTTTCTGCGTTCTTTTCTTGAAGCTTACCCATGGATCTTCTCTAACGATTGATCCGAATAGGTATGCAGCACATTCCACCAATTGATCATAGGTGCCGTATAATCCGTAAGCTGCTCTCCATTGATTGAGAGCTACTTTTCCACCTTTATTCAACCAACAGATCAAATACGGCAGAGCTTCTTCCTTTGTCCAGCCACTGCAATTGACTTCGTCGACAAAAGCTTGATACCTATCCTTCCATGGGTCATTAGAATCGTATGGAGGGGGTATCCGTGCCTGTCTACGTGCCGGATTATTACATCCGCGTAGTCTATCTGCTTCTCGCATGCTCCAGTTCATGACTTCCATGCCATCTGCTCCCTTTCGGTAGCAGTCAATGCCCAGATTTTGGATACATTGGCTCCTATCAAAGATGGTTTGCATCCCTGCGGGCATGGAAGTTCTCCTATTTGGCTTCCTGCCATCTCCCCCTGATCCTGATCCTCCCGATCCAGATCCACCTGGGCCACCTGGGGGGTTACCTCCTGGTGGACCATTATAGTTTCCAGATGAACCGCCAGGGCATTCATTATTATAATTGGTGTTTCCAGAAGGCGCATACCTAGGGTAAGAATTATTTTGATTCCATCCCTGGTTATAGTTATTACCATTTTGATAATTACCACTTCCTGATGGATTATAATTATATCTATATCCATAGGAAGATGCTCTCGGTTGATACATTCCGCCATTAAAGTTGTTTTGTGGCGGGTTCGGTCTTGGAAAACGTCCATCAGTAGGACCATTACCTGGACCCGAAGATGGGTTCGGTAATCTCGGACCTGCTGGTGTACTATGGCCAGGTTGGGAGAAATATGAAGGTGGTGTCAACATATGTCTCATTGGACCCGGTACTCTTGGTTGTGCTACGGGTGTATTATTAGTGGTTCCGGCAGCACTATCGCGAGTCGTTTTAATTTTGTGACTCAGGTCTGGTATTGGTGGTGCCGGACCTATTGTATCCAGCACTGGAGCTGCTGGTGTAGGTGCGGTTCCACTATCTGCGGCATTATCCGGTTTCTTATAGACTCCGGATACTACATTCTTAGTAGCCCCATCGTCAACGAAAGGGTTGTATCCAGTTGGAATTGTCTTTCCCAACATTTTAGACACCACAGCTGGATCTATATTACCTATAGTCAACTGGGCAGCTTCTACGTACTTATCTAAGGTTATTGCAGTAGTCTGCATTTCCTGAAGCTCATTTGTGAGTTTCTGTCTATCTTCTTCCAGTTGTTTATTGTAAGCTATAATGCCTACTCGGATAGCTTCATTGTCTTCAGCTTGTTTAGTACACTGAAGTTTCAATTCCTCCAACTCGTTTTGATAATGGCATATTTCGGATTCGAATTTGGCCTTATCATGACTTAGTTGGTCGTTCGTATCTATGTATGTTTGGATACGGATGTGTCTATTGTCATACTCCTTATTAAATGACTCTGTCATTTCTTGGAGTTTTCGTTCCTCATCCTCGAGTTCTTTCATGTACTCGCTCCTTCTAGCTTCGAATTCTTTCCGCATGCCAGTTAGATCTTCTTCTAGCTGAATTTTTTCATGGAATACTTCATCTTTAGCTCTGACCAAGGTATTTAGATTCTCGTTCAGAGTTACGTAAGTTTCATTTAACAACTGGACGTCCGGTTGTTTAAATTCTTCACCTTCCGGTACCGCATAGGTTAAGTCGCCATCTATAGCGCTATAATCTAATATGGGTAATCCGGGTCTGGGTAATCTATAAGGAAGCTCTCCGAATGTTACCCTTTTTGGCATTGGCGCCGGATGTTCTGGGTTGGTACTACCACCAACTTCGAACATCGAATTAGTTAGCTCGTCAACAAGTGATTGTTGGCTCATTAACTTATCCTGTCTCTGTATAGACTGTTCACGTCGTACAGAGTCTGGTAGATTCTCCTCACTATCATTATAGTGGGGTCCGGGATCTCTCCAGGATGTAGATTCCGCATCTTGGGAGTTCGAATGGTTCTGGAGCACTAATGATCCATTGCCATTCTCTTGGGCAATCAGTTGCCCTACTGGGTTAGCTTCCCTAAGGTTATCTAACCCATGTACCAGCCGTTCGGACGTTATGACGTCCGGGCTATACACCAGGATTAACTGGTCACGGCACCAGTGTAAGGGTCTTGCGGCCTTATGGACCTGGGGGGTTCGGGTCTTACGATTCGAAAGAAAGAGTAAGACGGTAATTCAAGTGTATGCCAACGGTTAGTTTATTTCTTAGGGTACACTCACGGCTGCCGGATGGTATAGAACAAGCAGCTAAGATGGATGAAGAGATAACCTACATGGTGCGGAGGCCTGGAGGGCCTCTGACGTAGCGGCTGAGCCCCGGGCTTTATATAAGGACCCGGGTGTTCGTCGTCAGATGTCCCCACAGGCCCGTATCGGTGCTGCCACCTATCCAGAACCTGAGGAACGTCCGACGACTCGACTCACCCGCCACGTCAGACGGTACCCAATTCTACGGTTTAATCAATACGTACCTCTACACTAGTTTGAAAGAGCACATCAAAGTACATCAGTGTGCCGAATTATACGCTTCTATGATAAAATACACACACTACCCTGATTGTTGCACCATTCTGCTGGACTAATAGCATATATACACTATTGTCAGTCAACTGCTGCACCTGTGTATATAAGTCACACCCTGACTTTGGGGGGATGCTGTGAGGGGTCTGGGGCATGAAAAGGTATCCATTCCTCACTATAGTCACCTGAGGACAGGGTGTCTAAGCTGCACCAAGGTATCCATTCCTCACTATAGTCACCTGAGGACAGGCTGTATTTATAAGCTGCACCAAGGCATCCATTCTTCACTATAGCCACCTAAGGACAGGGTGTCTAAGCTGCACCAAGGTATCCATTCCTCACTATAGTCACCTGAGGACAGGGTGTCTAAGCTGCACCAAGGTATCCATTCCTCACTATAGTCACCTGAGGACAGGGTGTCTAAGCTGCACCAAGGTATCCATTCCTTACTATAGTCACCTGAGGACAGGTGTCTAAGCTGCACCAAGGTATCCATTCCTCACTATAGTCACCTGAGGACAGGGTGTCTAATCTGCACCAAGGTATCCATTCCTCACTATAGTCACCTGAGGACAGGGTGTCTAGGCTGCACCAAGGTATCCATTCCTTACTATAGTCACCTGAGGACAGGGTGTCTAGGCTGCACCAAGATATCCGTTCCTCACTATAGTCACCTGAGGACAGGGTGTCTAAGCTGCACCAAGGTATCCATTCCTCACTATAGTCACCTGAGGACAGGGTGTATTTATAAGCTGCACCAAGGTATCCATTCCTCATTATAGTCACCTGAGGACAGGGTGTCTAGGCTGCACCAAGGTATCCATTCCTCACTATAGTCAGCTGAGGACAGGGTGTATTTATAAGCTGCACCAAGGTATCCATTCCTCACTATAGTCAGCTGAGGACAGGGTGTATTTATAAGCTGCACCAAGGTATCCATTCCCCACTATAGTCACCTGAGGACAGGGTGTATTTATAAGCTGCACCAAGGTATCCATTCCTCACTATAGTCACCTGAGGACAGGGTGTCTAAGCTGCACCAAGGTATCCATTCCTCACTATAGTCACCTGAGGACAGGGTATCTAGGCTGCACCAGGTATCCATTCCTCACTATAGTCACCTGAGGACAGGGTGTCTAAGCTGCACCAAGGTATCCATTCCTCACTATAGTCACCTGAGAACAGAGTGTATTTATAAGCTGCACCAAGGTATCCATTACTCACTATAGTCACCTGAGGACAGGGTGTCTAAGCTGCACCAAGGTATCCATTCCTCACTATAGTCACCTGAGGACAGGGTATCTAGGCTGCACCAGGTATCCATTCCTCACTATAGTCACCTGAGGACAGGGTGTCTAAGCTGCACCAAGGTATCCATTCCTCACTATAGTCACCTGAGAACAGAGTGTATTTATAAGCTGCACCAAGGTATCCATTCCTCACTATAGTCACCTGAGGACAGGTGTCTAAGCTGCACCAAGGTATCCATTCCTCACTATAGTCACCTGAGGACAGGGTGTCTAGGCTGCACCAAGGTATCCATTCCTCACTAGAGTCACCTGAGGACAGGGTGTATTTATAAGCTGCACCAAGGTATCCATTCCTCACTATAGTCACCTGAGGACAGGGTGTCTAGGCTGCACCAAGGTATCCATTCCTCACTAGAGTCACCTGAGGACAGGCTGTATTTATAAGCTGCACCAAGGTATCCATTACTCACTATAGTCACCTGAGGACAGGGTGTCTAGGCTGCACCAAGGTATCCATTCCTCACTAGAGTCACCTGAGGACAGGGTGTATTTATAAGCTGCACCAAGGTATCCATTCCTCACTATAGTCACCTGAGGACAGGGTGTATTTATAAGCTGCACCAAGGTATCCATTCCTTACTATAGTCACCTGAGGACAGGGTGTCTAAGCTGCACCAAGGTATCCATTCCTCACTATAGTCACCTGAGGACAGGGTGTATTTATAAGCTGCACCAAGGTATCCATTCCTTACTATAGTCACCTGAGGACAGGGTGTCTAGGCTGCACCAAGATATCCATTCCTCACTATAGTCACCTGAGGACAGGGTGTCTAAGCTGCACCAAGGTATCCATTCCTCACTATAGTCACCTGAGGACAGGGTGCCTATGCTGCATCAAGGTATCCATTCCTCACTATAGTCACCTGAGGACAGGGTGTCTAAGCTGCACCAAGGTATCCATTCCTCACTATAGTCACCTGAGGACAGGGTGCCTATGCTGCACCAAGGTATCCATTCCTCACTATAGTCACCTGAGGACAGGGTGTCTAAGCTGCACCAAGATATCCGTTCCTCACTATAGTCACCTGAGGACAGGGTGTCTAAGCTGCACCAAGGTATCCATTCCTCACTATAGTCACCTGAGGACAGGGTGTATTTATAAGCTGCACCAAGGTATCCATTCCTTACTATAGTCACCTGAGGACAGGGTGTCTATGCTGCACCAAGGTATCCATTCCTCACTATAGTCACCTGAGGACAGGGTGTATTTATAAGCTGCACCAAGGTATCCATTCCTTACTATAGTCACCTGAGGACAGGGTGTCTATGCTGCACAAAGGTATCCATTCCTCACTATAGTCACCTGAGGACAGGGTGTATTTATAAGCTGCACCAAGGTATCCATTCCTCACTATAGTCACCTGAGGACAGGGTGTCTAAGCTGCACCAAGGTATCCATTCCTCACTATAGTCACCTGAGGACAGGGTGTATTTATAAGCTGCACCAAGGTATCCATTCCTCACTATAGTCACCTGAGGACAGGCTGTATTTATAAGCTGCACCAAGGCATCCATTCCTCGCTATAGTCACCTGAGGACAGGGTGTATTTATAAGCTGCACCAAGGTATCCATTCCTCACTATAGTCACCTGAGGACAGGGTGCCTAAGCTGCACCAAGGTATCCATTCCTCACTATAGTCACCTGAGGACAGGCTGTATTTATAAGCTGCACCAAGGCATCCATTCCTCGCTATAGTCACCTGAGGACAGGGTGTATTTATAAGCTGCACCAAGGTTTCCATTCCTCACTATAGTCACCTGAGGACAGGGTGTCTAAGCTGCACCAAGGTATCCATTCCTCACGATAGTCACCTGAGGACAGGGTGTCTAGGCTGCAGCAAGGTATCCATTCCTCACTATAGTCACCTGAGGACAGGGTGTCTAAGCTGCACCAAGGTATCCATTCCTCACTATAGTCACCTGAGAACAGGGTGTATTTATAAGCTGCACCAAGGTATCCATTCCTCACTATAGTCACCTGAGGACAGGGTGTCTAAGCTGCACCAAGGTATCCATTCCTCACTATAGTCACCTGAGGACAGGGTGTCTAAGCTGCACCAAGGTATCCATTCCTCACTATAGTCACCTGAGGACAGGGTGTATTTATAAGTTGCACCAAGGTATCCATTCCTCACTATAGTCACCTGAGGACAGGGTGTATTTATAAGCTGCACCAAGGTATCCATTCCTCACTATAGTCACCTGAGGACAGGGTGTCTATGCTGCACCAAGATATCCATTCCTCACTATAGTCACCTGAGGACAGGGTATCTAGGTTGCACCAAGGTATCCATTCCTCACTATAGTCACCTGAGAACAGGGTGTATTTATAAGCTGCACCAAGGTATCCATTCCTCACTATAGTCACCTGTGGACAGGGTGTCTAAGCTGCACCAAGGTATCCATTCCTCACTATAGTCACCTGAGGACAGGGTGTCTAAGCTGCACCAAGGTATCCATTCCTCACTATAGTCACCTGAGGACAGGGTGTATTTATAAGCTGCACCAAGGTATCCATTCCTCACTATAGTCACCTGAGGACAGGGTGTATTTATAAGCTGCACCAAGGTATCCATTCCTCACTATAGTCACCTGAGGACAGGTGTCTAAGCTGCACCAAGGTATCCATTCCTCACTATAGTCTCCTGAGGACAGAATGTATTTATAAGCTGCACCAAGGTATCCATTCCTTACTATAGTCACCTGAGGACAGGGTGTATTTATAAGCTGCACCAAGGTATCCATTCCTCACTATAGTCACCTGAGGACAGGGTGTCTATGCTGCACCAAGATATCCATTCCTTGTCCTCACTATAGTCACCTGAGGACAGGGTGTCTAAGCTGCACCAAGGTATCCATTCCTCACTATAGTCACCTGAGGACAGGGTGTCTAAGCTGCACCAAGGTATCCATTCCTCACTATAGTCACCTGAGAACAGGGTGTATTTATAAGCTGCACCAAGGTATCCATTCCTCACTATAGTCACCTGAGGACAGGGTGTATTTATAAGCTGCACCAAGGTATCCATTCCTCACTATAGTCACCTGAGGACAGGGTGTCTAAGCTGCACCAAGGTATCCATTCCTCACTATAGTCACCTGAGGACAGGGTGTCTAGGCTGCAGCAAGGTATCCATTCCTCACTATAGTCACCTGAGGACAGGGTGTCTAAGCTGCACCAAGGTATCCATTCCTCACTATAGTCACCTGAGAACAGGGTGTATTTATAAGCTGCACCAAGGTATCCATTCCTCACTATAGTCACCTGAGGACAGGGTGTCTAAGCTGCACCAAGGTATCCATTCCTCACTATAGTCACCTGAGGACAGGGTGTCTAAGCTGCACCAAGGTATCCATTCCTCACTATAGTCACCTGAGGACAGGGTGTATTTATAAGCTGCACCAAGGTATCCATTCCTCACTATAGTCACCTGAGGACAGGGTGTATTTATAAGCTGCACCAAGGTATCCATTCCTCACTATAGTCACCTGAGGACAGGGTGTCTATGCTGCACCAAGATATCCATTCCTCACTATAGTCACCTGAGGACAGGGTATCTAGGCTGCACCAAGGTATCCATTCCTCACTATAGTCACCTGAGAACAGGGTGTATTTATAAGCTGCACCAAGGTATCCATTCCTCACTATAGTCACCTGAGGACAGGGTGTCTAAGCTGCACCAAGGTATCCATTCCTCACTATAGTCACCTGAGGACAGGGTGTCTAAGCTGCACCAAGGTATCCATTCCTCACTATAGTCACCTGAGGACAGGGTGTATTTATAAGCTGCACCAAGGTATCCATTCCTCACTATAGTCAGCTGAGGACAGGGTGTATTTATAAGCTGCACCAAGGTATCCATTCCTCACTATAGTCACCTGAGGACAGGGTGTCTAAGCTGCACCAAGGTATCCATTCCTCACTATAGTCACCTGAGGACAGGGTGTCTAAGCTGCACCAAGGTATCCATTCCTCACTATAGTCACCTGAGAACAGGGTGTATTTATAAGCTGCACCAAGGTATCCATTCCTCACTATAGTCACCTGAGGACAGGGTGTCTAAGCTGCACCAAGGTATCCATTCCTCACTATAGTCACCTGAGGACAGGGTGTCTAAGCTGCACCAAGGTATCCATTCCTCACTATAGTCACCTGAGGACAGGGTGTATTTATAAGTTGCACCAAGGTATCCATTCCTCACTATAGTCACCTGAGGACAGGGTGTATTTATAAGCTGCACCAAGGTATCCATTCCTCACTATAGTCACCTGAGGACAGGGTGTCTATGCTGCACCAAGATATCCATTCCTCACTATAGTCACCTGAGGACAGGGTATCTAGGTTGCACCAAGGTATCCATTCCTCACTATAGTCACCTGAGAACAGGGTGTATTTATAAGCTGCACCAAGGTATCCATTCCTCACTATAGTCACCTGAGGACAGGGTGTCTAAGCTGCACCAAGGTATCCATTCCTCACTATAGTCACCTGAGGACAGGGTGTCTAAGCTGCACCAAGGTATCCATTCCTCACTATAGTCACCTGAGGACAGGGTGTATTTATAAGCTGCACCAAGGTATCCATTCCTCACTATAGTCACCTGAGGACAGGGTGTATTTATAAGCTGCACCAAGGTATCCATTCCTCACTATAGTCACCTGAGGACAGGTGTCTAAGCTGCACCAAGGTATCCATTCCTCACTATAGTCTCCTGAGGACAGAATGTATTTATAAGCTGCACCAAGGTATCCATTCCTTACTATAGTCACCTGAGGACAGGGTGTATTTATAAGCTGCACCAAGGTATCCATTCCTCACTATAGTCACCTGAGGACAGGGTGTCTATGCTGCACCAAGATATCCATTCCTTGTCCTCACTATAGTCACCTGAGGACAGGGTGTCTAAGCTGCACCAAGGTATCCATTCCTCACTATAGTCACCTGAGGACAGGGTGTCTAAGCTGCACCAAGGTATCCATTCCTCACTATAGTCACCTGAGAACAGGGTGTATTTATAAGCTGCACCAAGGTATCCATTCCTCACTATAGTCACCTGAGGACAGGGTGTATTTATAAGCTGCACCAAGGTATCCATTCCTCACTATAGTCACCTGAGGACAGGTGTCTAAGCTGCACCAAGGTATCCATTCCTCACTATAGTCTCCTGAGGACAGGGTGTATTTATAAGCTGCACCAAGGTATCCATTCCTCACTATAGTCACCTGAGGACAGGTGTCTAAGCTGCACCAAGGTATCCATTCCTCACTAGAGTCACCTGAGGACAGGGTGTATTTATAAGCTGCACCAAGGTATCCATTCCTCACTATAGTCACCTGAGGACAGGGTGTCTAAGCTGCACCAAGGTATCCATTCCTCACTATAGTCACCTGAGGACAGGGTGTCTAAGCTGCACCAAGGTATCCATTCCTCACTATAGTCACCTGAGGACAGGGTGTCTAAGCTGCACCAAGGTATCCATTCCTCACTATAGTCACCTGAGAACAGGGTGTATTTATAAGCTGCACCAAGGTATCCATTCCTCACTATAGTCACCTGAGGACAGGGTGTCTAAGCTGCACCAAGGTATCCATTCCTCACTATAGTCACCTGAGGACAGGGTGTCTAAGCTGCACCAAGGTATCCATTCCTCACTATAGTCACCTGAGGACAGGGTGTATTTATAAGCTGCACCAAGGTATCCATTCCTCACTATAGTCACCTGAGGACAGGGTGTATTTATAAGCTGCACCAAGGTATCCATTCCTCACTATAGTCACCTGAGGACAGGGTGTCTATGCTGCACCAAGATATCCATTCCTCACTATAGTCGCCTGAGGACAGGGTATCTAGGCTGCACCAAGGTATCCATTCCTCACTATAGTCACCTGAGAACAGGGTGTATTTATAAGCTGCACCAAGGTATCCATTCCTCACTATAGTCACCTGAGGACAGGGTGTCTAAGCTGCACCAAGGTATCCATTCCTCACTATAGTCACCTGAGGACAGGGTGTCTAAGCTGCACCAAGGTATCCATTCCTCACTATAGTCACCTGAGGACAGGGTGTATTTATAAGCTGCACCAAGGTATCCATTCCTCACTATAGTCAGCTGAGGACAGGGTGTATTTATAAGCTGCACCAAGGTATCCATTCCTCACTATAGTCACCTGAGGACAGGTGTCTAAGCTGCACCAAGGTATCCATTCCTCACTATAGTCTCCTGAGGACAGAATGTATTTATAAGCTGCACCAAGGTATCCATTCCTTACTATAGTCACCTGAGGACAGGGTGTATTTATAAGCTGCACCAAGGTATCCATTCCTCACTATAGTCACCTGAGGACAGGGTGTCAATGCTGCACCAAGATATCCATTCATTGTCCTCACTATAGTCACCTGAGGACAGGGTGTCTAAGCTGCACCAAGGTATCCATTCCTCACTATAGTCACCTGAGGACAGGGTGTCTAAGCTGCACCAAGGTATCCATTCCTCACTATAGTCACCTGAGAACAGGGTGTATTTATAAGCTGCACCAAGGTATCCATTCCTCACTATAGTCACCTGAGGACAGGGTGTATTTATAAGCTGCACCAAGGTATCCATTCCTCACTATAGTCACCTGAGGACAGGTGTCTAAGCTGCACCAAGGTATCCATTCCTCACTATAGTCTCCTGAGGACAGAATGTATTTATAAGCTGCACCAAGGTATCCATTCCTTACTATAGTCACCTGAGGACAGGGTGTCTAAGCTGCACCAAGGTATCCATTCCTCACTATAGTCACCTGTGGACAGGGTACCTATGCTGCACCAAGGTATCCATTCCTCACTATAGTCACCTGAGGACAGGGTGTCTAAGCTGCACCAAGGTATCCATTCCTCACTATAGTCACCTGAGGACAGGGTGCCTATGCTGCACCAAGGTATCCATTCCTCACTATAGTCACCTGAGGACAGGGTGTCTAAGCTGCACCAAGGTATCCATTGCTCACTATAGTCACCTGAGGACAGGGTGTCTAAGCTGCACCAAGATATCCGTTCCTCACTATAGTCACCTGAGGACAGGGTGTCTAAGCTGCACCAAGGTATCCATTCCTCACTATAGTCACCTGAGGACATGGTGTATTTATAAGCTGCACCAAGGTATCGATTCCTCACTATAGTCACCTGAGGACAGGTGTCTAAGCTGCACCAAGGTATCCATTCCTCACTATAGTCACCTGAGGACAGGGTGTCTAAGCTGCACCAAGGTATCCATTCCTCACTATAGTCACCTGAGGACAGGGTGTCTAAGCTGCACCAAGGTATCCATTCCTCACTATAGTCACCTGAGGACAGGGTGTATTTATAAGCTGCACCAAGGTATTCATTCCTCACTATAGTCACCTGAGGACAGGTAGTAATTATAAGCTATCCATTCCTCACTATAGTCAGCTGAGGACAGGGTGTATTTATAAGCTGCACCAAGGTATCCATTCCTCACTATAGTCACCTGAGGACAGGGTGTCTAGGCTGCACCAAGATATCCATTCCTCACTATAGTCGCCTGAGGACAGGGTGTCTAAGCTGCACCAAGGTATCCATTCCTCACTATAGTCACCTGAGGACAGGGTGTCTAAGCTGCACCAAGGTATCCATTCCTCACTATAGTCACCTGTGGACAGGGTGTCTTAGCTGCACCAAGGTATCCATTCCTCACTATAGTCACCTGAGGACAGGGTGTATTTATAAGCTGCACCAAGGTATCCATTCCTCACTATAGTCACCTGAGGACAGGGTGTCTAAGCTGCACCAAGGTATCCATTCCTCACTATAGTCACCTGAGGACAGGGTGTATTTATAAGCTGCACCAAGGTATCCATTCCTCACTATAGTCACCTGAGGACAGGGTGTATTTATAAGCTGCACCAAGGTATCCATTCCTCACTATAGTCACCTGAGGACAGGGTGTCTAAGCTGCACCAAGGTATCCATTCCTCACTATAGTCACCTGAGGACAGGGTGTATTTATAGGCTGCACCAAGGTATCCATTCCTCACTATAGTCACCTGAGGACAGGCTGTATTTATAAGCTGCACCAAGGTATCCATTCCTCACTATAGTCACCTGAGGACAGGGTGTCTAAGCTGCACCAAGGTATCCATTCCTCACTATAGTCGCCTGAGGACAGGGTGTATTTATAAGCTGCACCAAGGTATCCATTCCTCACTATAGTCACCTGAGGACAGGGTGTATTTATAAGCTGCACCAAGGTATCCATTCCTCACTATAGTCACCTGAGGACAGGTGTCTAAGCTGCACCAAGGTATCCATTCCTCACTATAGTCACCTGAGAACAGGGTGTATTTATAAGCTGCACCAAGGTGTCCATTCCTTACTATAGTCACCTGAGGACAGGATGTCTAAGCTGCACCAAGGTATCCATTCCTCACTATAGTCACCTGAGGACAGGGTGTATTTATAAGCTGCACCAAGGTATCCATTCCTCACTATAGTCACCTGAGGACAGGGTGTATTTATAAGCTGCACCTAGGTATCCATTCCTTACTATAGTCACCTGAGGACAGGGTGTCTAATCTGCACCAAGGTATCCATTCCTTACTATAGTCACCTGAGGACAGGGTGTCTAAGCTGCACCAAGGTATCCATTCCTCACTATAGTCACCTGAGGACAGGGTGTATTTATAAGCTGCACCAAGGCATCCATTCCTCGCTATAGTCACCTGAGGACAGGGTGTCTAAGCTGCACCAAGGTATCCATTCCTCACTATAGTCACCTGAGGACAGGCTGTATTTATAAGCTGCACCAAGGCATCCATTCCTCGCTATAGTCACCTGAGGACAGGGTGTATTTATAAGCTGCACCAAGGTATCCATTCCTCACTATAGTCACCTGAGGACAGGGTGTCTAAGCTGCACCAAGGTATCCATTCCTCACTATAGTCACCTGAGGACAGGGTGTCTAAGCTGCACCAAGATATCCGTTCCTCACTATAGTCACCTGAGGACAGGGTGTCTAAGCTGCACCAAGGTATCCATTCCTCACTATAGTCACCTGAGGACATGGTGTATTTATAAGCTGCACCAAGGTATCGATTCCTCACTATAGTCACCTGAGGACAGGTGTCTAAGCTGCACCAAGGTATCCATTCCTCACTATAGTCACCTGAGGACAGGGTGTCTAAGCTGCACCAAGGTATCCATTCCTCACTATAGTCACCTGAGGACAGGGTGTCTAAGCTGCACCAAGGTATCCATTCCTCACTATAGTCACCTGAGGACAGGGTGTATTTATAAGCTGCACCAAGGTATTCATTCCTCACTATAGTCACCTGAGGACAGGTAGTAATTATAAGCTATCCATTCCTCACTATAGTCAGCTGAGGACAGGGTGTATTTATAAGCTGCACCAAGGTATCCATTCCTCACTATAGTCACCTGAGGACAGGGTGTCTAGGCTGCACCAAGATATCCATTCCTCACTATAGTCGCCTGAGGACAGGGTGTCTAAGCTGCACCAAGGTATCCATTCCTCACTATAGTCACCTGAGGACAGGGTGTCTAAGCTGCACCAAGGTATCCATTCCTCACTATAGTCACCTGAGGACAGGGTGTCTTAGCTGCACCAAGGTATCCATTCCTCACTATAGTCACCTGAGGACAGGGTGTATTTATAAGCTGCACCAAGGTATCCATTCCTCACTATAGTCACCTGAGGACAGGGTGTCTAAGCTGCACCAAGGTATCCATTCCTCACTATAGTCACCTGAGGACAGGGTGTATTTATAAGCTGCACCAAGGTATCCATTCCTCACTATAGTCACCTGAGGACAGGGTGTATTTATAAGCTGCACCAAGGTATCCATTCCTCACTATAGTCACCTGAGGACAGGGTGTCTAAGCTGCACCAAGGTATCCATTCCTCACTATAGTCACCTGAGGACAGGGTGTATTTATAGGCTGCACCAAGGTATCCATTCCTCACTATAGTCACCTGAGGACAGGCTGTATTTATAAGCTGCACCAAGGTATCCATTCCTCACTATAGTCACCTGAGGACAGGGTGTATTTATAAGCTGCACCAAGGTATCCATTCCTCACTATAGTCACCTGAGGACAGGTGTCTAAGCTGCACCAAGGTATCCATTCCTCACTATAGTCACCTGAGAACAGGGTGTATTTATAAGCTGCACCAAAGTGTCAATTCCTTACTATAGTCACCTGAGGACAGGGTGTATTTATAAGCTGCACCAAGGTATCCATTCCTCACTATAGTCACCTGAGGACAGGGTGTATTTATAAGCTGCACCTAGGTATCCATTCCTTACTATAGTCACCTGAGGACAGGGTGTCTAATCTGCACCAAGGTATCCATTCCTTACTATAGTCACCTGAGGACAGGGTGTCTAAGCTGCACCAAGGTATCCATTCCTCACTATAGTCACCTGAGGACAGGGTGTATTTATAAGCTGCACCAAGGCATCCATTCCTCGCTATAGTCACCTGAGGACAGGGTGTATTTATAAGCTGCACCTAGGTATCCATTCCCCACTATAGTCACCTGAGGACAGGGTGTCTAAGCTGCACCAAGGTATCCATTCCTCACTATAGTCACCTGAGGACAGGGTGTCTAAGCTGCACCAAGGTATCCATTCCTCACTATAGTCACCTGAGGACAGGGTGTATTTATAAGCTGCACCAAGGTATCCATTCCTCACTATAGTCACCTGAGGACAGGGTGTATTTATAAGCTGCACCAAGGTATCCATTCCTCACTATAGTCACCTGAGGACAGGGTGTCTATGCTGCACCAAGATATCCATTCCTCACTATAGTCACCTGAGGACAGGGTATCTAGGCTGCACCAAGGTATCCATTCCTCACTATAGTCACCTGAGAACAGGGTGTATTTATAAGCTGCACCAAGGTATCCATTCCTCACTATAGTCACCTGAGGACAGGGTGTCTAAGCTGCACCAAGGTATCCATTCCTCACTATAGTCACCTGAGGACAGGGTGTCTAAGCTGCACCAAGGTATCCATTCCTCACTATAGTCACCTGAGGACAGGGTGTATTTATAAGCTGCACCAAGGTATCCATTCCTCACTATAGTCACCTGAGGACAGGGTGTATTTATAAGCTGCACCAAGGTATCCATTCCTCACTATAGTCACCTGAGGACAGGTGTCTAAGCTGCACCAAGGTATCCATTCCTCACTATAGTCACCTGAGGACAGAATGTATTTATAAGCTGCACCAAGGTATCCATTCCTTACTATAGTCACCTGAGGACAGGGTGTCTAAGCTGCACCAAGGTATCCATTCCTCACTATAGTCACCTGTGGACAGGGTACCTATGCTGCACCAAGGTATCCATTCCTCACTATAGTCACCTGAGGACAGGGTGTCTAAGCTGCACCAAGGTATCCATTCCTCACTATAGTCACCTGAGGACAGGGTGCCTATGCTGCACCAAGGTATCCATTCCTCACTATAGTCACCTGAGGACAGGGTGTCTAAGCTGCACCAAGGTATCCATTCCTCACTATAGTCACCTGAGGACAGGGTGTCTAAGCTGCACCAAGATATCCGTTCCTCACTATAGTCACCTGAGGACAGGGTGTCTAAGCTGCACCAAGGTATCCATTCCTCACTATAGTCACCTGAGGACATGGTGTATTTATAAGCTGCACCAAGGTATCGATTCCTCACTATAGTCACCTGAGGACAGGTGTCTAAGCTGCACCAAGGTATCCATTCCTCACTATAGTCACCTGAGGACAGGGTCTCTAAGCTGCACCAAGGTATCCATTCCTCACTATAGTCACCTGAGGACAGGGTGTCTAAGCTGCACCAAGGTATCCATTCCTCACTATAGTCACCTGAGGACAGGGTGTATTTATAAGCTGCACCAAGGTATTCATTCCTCACTATAGTCACCTGAGGACAGGTAGTAATTATAAGCTATCCATTCCTCACTATAGTCAGCTGAGGACAGGGTGTATTTATAAGCTGCACCAAGGTATCCATTCCTCACTATAGTCACCTGAGGACAGGGTGTCTAGGCTGCACCAAGATATCCATTCCTCACTATAGTCGCCTGAGGACAGGGTGTCTAAGCTGCACCAAGGTATCCATTCCTCACTATAGTCACCTGAGGACAGGGTGTCTAAGCTGCACCAAGGTATCCATTCCTCACTATAGTCAGCTGAGGACAGGGTGTCTAAGCTGCACCAAGGTATCCATTCCTCACTATAGTCACCTGAGGACAGGGTGTATTTATAAGCTGCACCAAGGTATCCATTCCTCACTATAGTCACCTGAGGACAGGGTGTATTTATAAGCTGCACCAAGGTATCCATTCCTCACTATAGTCACCTGAGGACAGGGTGTCTAAGCTGCACCAAGGTATCCATTCCTCACTATAGTCACCTGAGGACAGGGTGTATTTATAGGCTGCACCAAGGTATCCATTCCTCACTATAGTCACCTGAGGACAGGCTGTATTTATAAGCTGCACCAAGGTATCCATTCCTCACTATAGTCACCTGAGGACAGGGTGTCTAAGCTGCACCAAGGTATCCATTCCTCACTATAGTCGCCTGAGGACAGGGTGTATTTATAAGCTGCACCAAGGTATCCATTCCTCACTATAGTCACCTGAGGACAGGGTGTATTTATAAGCTGCACCAAGGTATCCATTCCTCACTATAGTCACCTGAGGACAGGTGTCTAAGCTGCACCAAGGTATCCATTCCTCACTATAGTCACCTGAGAACAGGGTGTATTTATAAGCTGCACCAAGGTGTCCATTCCTTACTATAGTCACCTGAGGACAGGGTGTATTTATAAGCTGCACCAAGGTATCCATTCCTCACTATAGTCACCTGAGGACAGGGTGTATTTATAAGCTGCACCTAGGTATCCATTCCTTACTATAGTCACCTGAGGACAGGGTGTCTAATCTGCACCAAGGTATCCATTCCTTACTATAGTCACCTGAGGACAGGGTGTCTAAGCTGCACCAAGGTATCCATTCCTCACTATAGTCACCTGAGGACAGGGTGTATTTATAAGCTGCACCAAGGCATCCATTCCTCGCTATAGTCACCTGAGGACAGGGTGTCTAAGCTGCACCAAGGTATCCATTCCTCACTATAGTCACCTGAGGACAGGGTGTCTAATCTGCACCAAGGTATCCATTCCTTACTATAGTCACCTGAGGACAGGGTGTCTAATCTGCACCAAGGTATCCATTCCTCACTATAGTCACCTGAGGACAGGGTGTATTTATAAGCTGCACCAAGGCATCCATTCCTCGCTATAGTCACCTGAGGACAGGGTGTATTTATAAGCTGCACCTAGGTATCCATTCCCCACTATAGTCACCTGAGGACAGGGTGTCTAGGCTGTACCAAGGTATCCATTCCTCAGTATAGTCACCTGAGGACAGGGTGTCTAAGCTGCACCAAGGTATCCATTCCTCACTATAGTCACCTGAGGACAGGGTGTCTAAGCTGCACCAAGGTATCCATTCCTCACTATAGTCACCTGAGGACAGGGTGTATTTATAAGCTGCACCAAGGTATCCATTCCTCACTATAGTCACCTGAGGACAGGGTGTCTATGCTGCACAAAGGTATCCATTCCTCACTATAGTCACCTGAGGACAGGGTGTCTAAGCTGCACCAAGATATCCATTCCTCACTATAGTCACCTGAGGACAGGGTGTCTATGCTGCACCAAGGTATCCATTACTCACTATAGTCACCTGAGGACAGGGTGTCTAAGCTGCACCAAGGTATCCATTCCTCACTATAGTCACCTGAGGACAGGGTGTCTATGCTGCACCAAGATATCCATTCCTCACTATAGTCACCTGAGGACAGGGTATCTAGGCTGCACCAAGGTATCCATTCCTCACTATAGTCACCTGAGAACAGGGTGTATTTATAAGCTGCACCAAGGTATCCATTCCTCACTATAGTCACCTGAGGACAGGGTGTCTAAGCTGCACCAAGGTATCCATTCCTCACTATAGTCACCTGAGGACAGGGTGTCTAAGCTGCACCAAGGTATCCATTCCTCACTATAGTCACCTGAGGACAGGGTGTATTTATAAGCTGCACCAAGGTATCCATTCCTCACTATAGTCACCTGAGGACAGGGTGTATTTATAAGCTGCACCAAGGTATCCATTCCTCACTATAGTCACCTGAGGACAGGTGTCTAAGCTGCACCAAGGTATCCATTCCTCACTATAGTCACCTGAGGACAGAATGTATTTATAAGCTGCACCAAGGTATCCATTCCTTACTATAGTCACCTGAGGACAGGGCGTCTAAGCTGCACCAAGGTATCCATTCCTCACTATAGTCACCTGTGGACAGGGTACCTATGCTGCACCAAGGTATCCATTCCTCACTATAGTCACCTGAGGACAGGGTGTCTAAGCTGCACCAAGGTATCCATTCCTCACTATAGTCACCTGAGGACAGGGTGCCTATGCTGCACCAAGGTATCCATTCCTCACTATAGTCACCTGAGGACAGGGTGTCTAAGCTGCACCAAGGTATCCATTCCTCACTATAGTCACCTGAGGACAGGGTGTCTAAGCTGCACCAAGATATCCGTTCCTCACTATAGTCACCTGAGGACAGGGTGTCTAAGCTGCACCAAGGTATCCATTCCTCACTATAGTCACCTGAGGACATGGTGTATTTATAAGCTGCACCAAGGTATCGATTCCTCACTATAGTCACCTGAGGACAGGTGTCTAAGCTGCACCAAGGTATCCATTCCTCACTATAGTCACCTGAGGACAGGGTGTCTAAGCTGCACCAAGGTATCCATTCCTCACTATAGTCACCTGAGGACAGGGTGTCTAAGCTGCACCAAGGTATCCATTCCTCACTATAGTCACCTGAGGACAGGGTGTATTTATAAGCTGCACCAAGGTATTCATTCCTCACTATAGTCACCTGAGGACAGGTAGTAATTATAAGCTATCCATTCCTCACTATAGTCAGCTGAGGACAGGGTGTATTTATAAGCTGCACCAAGGTATCCATTCCTCACTATAGTCACCTGAGGACAGGGTGTCTAGGCTGCACCAAGATATCCATTCCTCACTATAGTCGCCTGAGGACAGGGTGTCTAAGCTGCACCAAGGTATCCATTCCTCACTATAGTCACCTGAGGACAGGGTGTCTAAGCTGCACCAAGGTATCCATTCCTCACTATAGTCACCTGAGGACAGGGTCTCTAAGCTGCACCAAGGTATCCATTCCTCACTATAGTCACCTGAGGACAGGGTGTCTAAGCTGCACCAAGGTATCCATTCCTCACTATAGTCACCTGAGGACAGGGTGTATTTATAAGCTGCACCAAGGTATTCATTCCTCACTATAGTCACCTGAGGACAGGTAGTAATTATAAGCTATCCATTCCTCACTATAGTCAGCTGAGGACAGGGTGTATTTATAAGCTGCACCAAGGTATCCATTCCTCACTATAGTCACCTGAGGACAGGGTGTCTAGGCTGCACCAAGATATCCATTCCTCACTATAGTCGCCTGAGGACAGGGTGTCTAAGCTGCACCAAGGTATCCATTCCTCACTATAGTCACCTGAGGACAGGGTGTCTAAGCTGCACCAAGGTATCCATTCCTCACTATAGTCAGCTGAGGACAGGGTGTCTAAGCTGCACCAAGGTATCCATTCCTCACTATAGTCACCTGAGGACAGGGTGTATTTATAAGCTGCACCAAGGTATCCATTCCTCACTATAGTCACCTGAGGACAGGGTGTATTTATAAGCTGCACCAAGGTATCCATTCCTCACTATAGTCACCTGAGGACAGGGTGTCTAAGCTGCACCAAGGTATCCATTCCTCACTATAGTCACCTGAGGACAGGGTGTATTTATAGGCTGCACCAAGGTATCCATTCCTCACTATAGTCACCTGAGGACAGGCTGTATTTATAAGCTGCACCAAGGTATCCATTCCTCACTATAGTCACCTGAGGACAGGTGTCTAAGCTGCACCAAGGTATCCATTCCTCACTATAGTCACCTGAGAACAGGGTGTATTTATAAGCTGCACCAAGGTGTCCATTCCTTACTATAGTCACCTGAGGACAGGGTGTATTTATAAGCTGCACCAAGGTATCCATTCCTCACTATAGTCACCTGAGGACAGGGTGTATTTATAAGCTGCACCTAGGTATCCATTCCTTACTATAGTCACCTGAGGACAGGGTGTCTAATCTGCACCAAGGTATCCATTCCTTACTATAGTCACCTGAGGACAGGGTGTCTAAGCTGCACCAAGGTATCCATTCCTCACTATAGTCACCTGAGGACAGGGTGTATTTATAAGCTGCACCAAGGCATCCATTCCTCGCTATAGTCACCTGAGGACAGGGTGTCTAAGCTGCACCAAGGTATCCATTCCTCACTATAGTCACCTGAGGACAGGGTGTCTAATCTGCACCAAGGTATCCATTCCTTACTATAGTCACCTGAGGACAGGGTGTCTAATCTGCACCAAGGTATCCATTCCTCACTATAGTCACCTGAGGACAGGGTGTATTTATAAGCTGCACCAAGGCATCCATTCCTCGCTATAGTCACCTGAGGACAGGGTGTATTTATAAGCTGCACCTAGGTATCCATTCCCCACTATAGTCACCTGAGGACAGGGTGTCTAGGCTGTACCAAGGTATCCATTCCTCAGTATAGTCACCTGAGGACAGGGTGTCTAAGCTGCACCAAGGTATCCATTCCTCACTATAGTCACCTGAGGACAGGGTGTCTAAGCTGCACCAAGGTATCCATTCCTCACTATAGTCACCTGAGGACAGGGTGTATTTATAAGCTGCACCAAGGTATCCATTCCTCACTATAGTCACCTGAGGACAGGGTGTCTATGCTGCACAAAGGTATCCATTCCTCACTATAGTCACCTGAGGACAGGGTGTCTAAGCTGCACCAAGATATCCATTCCTCACTATAGTCACCTGAGGACAGGGTGTCTATGCTGCACCAAGGTATCCATTACTCACTATAGTCACCTGAGGACAGGGTGTCTAAGCTGCACCAAGGTATCCATTCCTCACTATAGTCACCTGAGGACAGGGTGTCTATGCTGCACCAAGATATCCATTCCTCACTATAGTCACCTGAGGACAGGGTATCTAGGCTGCACCAAGGTATCCATTCCTCACTATAGTCACCTGAGAACAGGGTGTATTTATAAGCTGCACCAAGGTATCCATTCCTCACTATAGTCACCTGAGGACAGGGTGTCTAAGCTGCACCAAGGTATCCATTCCTCACTATAGTCACCTGAGGACAGGGTGTCTAAGCTGCACCAAGGTATCCATTCCTCACTATAGTCACCTGAGGACAGGGTGTATTTATAAGCTGCACCAAGGTATCCATTCCTCACTATAGTCACCTGAGGACAGGGTGTATTTATAAGCTGCACCAAGGTATCCATTCCTCACTATAGTCACCTGAGGACAGGTGTCTAAGCTGCACCAAGGTATCCATTCCTCACTATAGTCACCTAAGGACAGAATGTATTTATAAGCTGCACCAAGGTATCCATTCCTTACTATAGTCACCTGAGGACAGGGTGTCTAAGCTGCACCAAGGTATCCATTCCTCACTATAGTCACCTGAGGACAGGGTGTCTTAGCTGCACCAAGGTATCCATTCCTCACTATAGTCACCTGAGGACAGGGTGTATTTATAAGCTGCACCAAGGTATCCATTCCTCACTATAGTCACCTGAGGACAGGGTGTCTAAGCTGCACCAAGGTATCCATTCCTCACTATAGTCACCTGAGGACAGGGTGTATTTATAAGCTGCACCAAGGTATCCATTCCTCACTATAGTCACCTGAGGACAGGGTGTATTTATAAGCTGCACCAAGGTATCCATTCCTCACTATAGTCACCTGAGGACAGGGTGTCTAAGCTGCACCAAGGTATCCATTCCTCACTATAGTCACCTGAGGACAGGGTGTATTTATAGGCTGCACCAAGGTATCCATTCCTCACTATAGTCACCTGAGGACAGGCTGTATTTATAAGCTGCACCAAGGTATCCATTCCTCACTATAGTCACCTGAGGACAGGGTGTCTAAGCTGCACCAAGGTATCCATTCCTCACTATAGTCGCCTGAGGACAGGGTGTATTTATAAGCTGCACCAAGGTATCCATTCCTCACTATAGTCACCTGAGGACAGGGTGTATTTATAAGCTGCACCAAGGTATCCATTCCTCACTATAGTCACCTGAGGACAGGTGTCTAAGCTGCACCAAGGTATCCATTCCTCACTATAGTCACCTGAGAACAGGGTGTATTTATAAGCTGCACCAAGGTGTCCATTCCTTACTATAGTCACCTGAGGACAGGGTGTATTTATAAGCTGCACCAAGGTATCCATTCCTCACTATAGTCACCTGAGGACAGGGTGTATTTATAAGCTGCACCTAGGTATCCATTCCTTACTATAGTCACCTGAGGACAGGGTGTCTAATCTGCACCAAGGTATCCATTCCTTACTATAGTCACCTGAGGACAGGGTGTCTAAGCTGCACCAAGGTATCCATTCCTCACTATAGTCACCTGAGGACAGGGTGTATTTATAAGCTGCACCAAGGCATCCATTCCTCGCTATAGTCACCTGAGGACAGGGTGTCTAAGCTGCACCAAGGTATCCATTCCTCACTATAGTCACCTGAGGACAGGGTGTCTAATCTGCACCAAGGTATCCATTCCTTACTATAGTTACCTGAGGACAGGGTGTCTAATCTGCACCAAGGTATCCATTCCTCACTATAGTCACCTGAGGACAGGGTGTATTTATAAGCTGCACCAAGGCATCCATTCCTCGCTATAGTCACCTGAGGACAGAGTGTATTTATAAGCTGCACCTAGGTATCCATTCCCCACTATAGTCACCTGAGGACAGGGTGTCTAGGCTGTACCAAGGTTTCCATTCCTCAGTATAGTCACCTGAGGACAGGGTGTCTAAGCTGCACCAAGGTATCCATTCCTCTCTATAGTCACCTGAGGACAGGGTGTATTTATAAGCTGCACCAAGGTATCCATTCCTCACTATAGTCACCTGAGGACAGGGTGTCTATGCTGCACAAAGGTATCCATTCCTCACTATAGTCACCTGAGGACAGGGTGTCTAAGCTGCACCAAGATATCCATTCCTCACTATAGTCACCTGAGGACAGGGTGTCTATGCTGCACCAAGGTATCCATTCCTCACTATAGTCACCTGAGGACAGGGTGTCTAAGCTGCACCAAGGTATCCATTCCTCACTATAGTCACCTGAGGACAGGGTATCTAGGCTGCACCAGGTATCCATTCCTCACTATAGTCACCTGAGGACAGGGTGTCTAAGCTGCACCAAGGTATCCATTCCTCACTATCGTCACCTGAGAACAGAGTGTATTTATAAGCTGCACCAAGGTATCCATTCCTCACTATAGTCACCTGAGGACAGGGTGTCTAAGCTGCACCAAGGTATCCATTCCTCACTATAGTCACCTGAGGACAGGGTATCTAGGCTGCACCAAGGTATCCATTCCTCACTATAGTCACCTGAGGACAGGGTGTCTAATCTGCACCAAGGTATCCATTCCTCACTATAGTCACCTGAGGACAGGGTGTCTAAGCTGCACCAAGGTATCCATTCCTCACTATAGTCACCTGAGGACAGGGTGTATTTATAAGCTGCACCAAGGTATCCATTCCTTACTATAGTCACCTGAGGACAGGGTGTCTAGGCTGCACCAAGATATCCATTCCTCACTATAGTCACCTGAGGACAGGGTGTCTAAGCTGCACCAAGGTATCCATTCCTCACTATAGTCACCTGAGGACAGGGTGCCTATGCTGCACCAAGGTATCCATTCCTCACTATAGTCACCTGAGGACAGGGTGTCTAAGCTGCACCAAGGTATCCATTCCTCACTATAGTCACCTGAGGATAGGGTGCCTATGCTGCACCAAGGTATCCATTCCTCACTATAGTCACCTGAGGACAGGGTGTCTAAGCTGCACCAAGATATCCGTTCCTCACTATAGTCACCTGAGGACAGGGTGTCTAAGCTGCACCAAGGTATCCATTCCTCACTATAGTCACCTGAGGACAGGGTGTATTTATAAGCTGCACCAAGGTATCCATTCCTTACTATAGTCACCTGAGGACAGGGTGTCTATGCTGCACCAAGGTATCCATTCCTCACTATAGTCACCTGAGGACAGGGTGTCTAAGCTGCACCAAGGTATCCATTCCTCACTATAGTCACCTGAGGACAGGGTGTCTAAGCTGCACCAAGATATCCGTTCCTCACTATAGTCACCTGAGGACAGGGTGTCTAAGCTGCACCAAGGTATCCATTCCTCACTATAGTCACCTGAGGACATGGTGTATTTATAAGCTGCACCAAGGTATCGATTCCTCACTATAGTCACCTGAGGACAGGTGTCTAAGCTGCACCAAGGTATCCATTCCTCACTATAGTCACCTGAGGACAGGGTGTCTAAGCTGCACCAAGGTATCCATTCCTCACTATAGTCACCTGAGGACAGGGTGTCTAAGCTGCACCAAGGTATCCATTCCTCACTATAGTCACCTGAGAACAGGGTGTATTTATAAGCTGCACCAAGGTATTCATTCCTCACTATAGTCACCTGAGGACAGGTAGTAATTATAAGCTATCCATTCCTCACTATAGTCAGCTGAGGACAGGGTGTATTTATAAGCTGCACCAAGGTATCCATTCCTCACTATAGTCACCTGAGGACAGGGTGTCTTAGCTGCACCAAGGTATCCATTCCTCACTATAGTCACCTGAGGACAGGGTGTATTTATAAGCTGCACCAAGGTATCCATTCCTCACTATAGTCACCTGAGGACAGGGTGTCTAAGCTGCACCAAGGTATCCATTCCTCACTATAGTCACCTGAGGACAGGGTGTATTTATAAGCTGCACCAAGGTATCCATTCCTCACTATAGTCACCTGAGGACAGGTTGTATTTATAAGCTGCACCAAGGTATCCATTCCTCACTATAGTCACCTGAGGACAGGGTGTCTAAGCTGCACCAAGGTATCCATTCCTCACTATAGTCACCTGAGGACAGGGTGTATTTATAGGCTGCACCAAGGTATCCATTCCTCACTATAGTCACCTGAGGACAGGCTGTATTTATAAGCTGCACCAAGGTATCCATTCCTCACTATAGTCACCTGAGGACAGGGTGTCTAAGCTGCACCAAGGTATCCATTCCTCACTATAGTCGCCTGAGGACAGGGTGTATTTATAAGCTGCACCAAGGTATCCATTCCTCACTATAGTCACCTGAGGACAGGTGTCTAAGCTGCACCAAGGTATCCATTCCTCACTATAGTCACCTGAGAACAGGGTGTATTTATAAGCTGCACCAAGGTATCCATTCCTTTCTATAGTCACCTGAGGACAGGGTGTATTTATAAGCTGCACCAAGGTATCCATTCCTCACTATAGTCACCTGAGGACAGGGTGTATTTATAAGCTGCACCTAGGTATCCATTCCTTACTATAGTCACCTGAGGACAGGGTGTCTAATCTGCACCAAGGTATCCATTCCTTACTATAGTCACCTGAGGACAGGGTGTCTAAGCTGCACCAAGGTATCCATTCCTCACTATAGTCACCTGAGGACAGGGTGTATTTATAAGCTGCACCAAGGCATCCATTCCTCGCTATAGTCACCTGAGGACAGGGTGTCTAAGCTGCACCAAGGTATCCATTCCTCACTATAGTCACCTGAGGACAGGGTGTCTAATCTGCACCAAGGTATCCATTCCTTACTATAGTCACCTGAGGACAGGGTGTCTAAGCTGCACCAAGGTATCCATTCCTCACTATAGTCACCTGAGGACAGGGTGTATTTATAAGCTGCACCAAGGCATCCATTCCTCGCTATAGTCACCTGAGGACAGGGTGTATTTATAAGCTGCACCTAGGTATCCATTCCCCACTATAGTCACCTGAGGACAGGGTGTCTAGGCTGTACCAAGGTATCCATTCCTCAGTATAGTCACCTGAGGACAGGGTGTCTAAGCTGCACCAAGGTATCCATTCCTCAGTATAGTCACCTGAGGACAGGGTGTCTAAGCTGCACCAAGGTATCCATTCCTCACTATAGTCACCTGAGGACAGGGTGTATTTATAAGCTGCACCAAGGTATCCATTCCTCACTATAGTCACCTGAGGACAGGGTGTCTATGCTGCACAAAGGTATCCATTCCTCACTATAGTCACCTGAGGACAGGGTGTCTAAGCTGCACCAAGATATCCATTCCTCACTATAGTCACCTGAGGACAGGGTGTCTATGCTGCACCAAGGTATCCATTCCTCACTATAGTCACCTGAGGACAGGGTGTCTAAGCTGCACCAAGGTATCCATTCCTCACTATAGTCACCTGAGGACAGGGTGTCTATGCTGCACCAAGGTATCCATTCCTCATTATAGTCACCTGAGGACAGGGTGTGTAAGCTGCACCAAGGTATCCTTTCCTCACTATAGTCACCTGAGGACAGGGTGTCTAAGCTGCACCAAGGTATCCATTCCTCACTATAGTCACCTGAGGACAGGGTGTCTATGCTGCACCAAGATATCCATTCCTCACTATAGTCACCTGAGGACAGGGTGTCTAAGCTGCACCAAGGTATCCATTCCTCACTATAGTCACCTGAGGACAGGGTATCTAGGCTGCACCAAGATATCCATTCCTCACTATAGTCACCTGAGGAAGGGTGTCTAAGCTGCACCAAGGTATCCATTCCTCACTATAGTCACCTGAGGACAGGGTGTATTTATAAGCTGCACCAAGGTATCCATTCCTCACTATAGTCACCTGAGGAAGGGTGTCTAAGCTGCACCAAGGATCTGAAATGGTCTTGAAGTCATGGCTTATGTGCAGTGGTGTATAATAACTTCTTTCTCTACAGGTGTTGGGTTATCAGGGGTCTCCTGGCCCACCCCTCGTGCTGCTTCTCAGTGTGTTACTACAACTAGTTCCCTCGCAGCAGACGTTTGTCGACCACAGCGGCACACGCTTTATCCTCGTCTTCATAGAAAACCGATTCCTGGTTGATCTCCCTAGACCAAAGGTGAGTGTCCATTGGCTCAAAGACTTCCCTGACATAGCACATCTTTTGTTTTATACACAATTATCCCTTGGAAACCTAAGCGTTTCCGGAAACCCTATATATATATATATATATATATATATATATATATATATATATATATATATATATATATATATATTCCCTGAACTGCTAGGTTCCCTCGGTATAATCTTAATTATACCTTAACTTACAGGTAAGTCTCGAATAATTTCAAAAATATAATGTTACGTTTTTTTTTCTCTTAGCCTATCTCATAAAAAGCTAGACATATGTTTATGATGATTTGCTGATTGCCGAACTAGTTCAACAAATTATTCCGTACCCATTAGCATCTGCAGCATTTTGTTGTACATATACATATAGGTATTTATAGTACAGTTCTTTACATAGTGTTGTTTGCCCCTACATAGGTATTTATAATACTGTATTATACATAGTGTTGTTTGCCCCCATGTAGGTATTTATAGTATTGTTCTATACATAGTGTTGTTTGCCCCCATGTAGGTATTTATAGTTGCGGCAGATGACAAGACTGCATCAGTCACCATCTCTGTACCTACTTCCTTCTACGCAGACGTGTCTCTGACCGTGACACCGGGGGAGGGGGTCGAACACAGCTTCACGTCTGATCTACAACTCACACGGAGCGGCATTAACTTTGAGAGTGGTGAGTAGCACATGGTGAAGGAGTCCATTATACCTAAATCCCATTGATTCAAAGGGGTTTTTCTGAATGTAGCTGAGTGGAATTTTTGAATGGCTTGGCAGCGTTTACTGTACACTATACTTAGAAGTAGTAGCTGCTGTCTAAAGAAGAACTGGCCTTACACATTCATCAAAATTTCAATTTGGTGAAAATCAATGATTGCTTTGATTTTGACGGGTGTAAAATATGCACATGAGTATTGATAACCAATTAGACAAAGAATGATTTTTGCACTTGCAAATTTCAATTCACTGGTAACTTTTGTGCTTACTTATACTAAACCTGTGCTATTAAAGGTTTTATTGTGTTTTTCAGGAGGTATTTGAAATATTAGGCAGACCCGATCTCCGTAATGAGATTGCTTTGCTTCAATTGAACACTATTTGAGTGTAGGGGTGATGACATGGTGATTATCCCTTAGGGACCAATTATGGATCAACACGGTAAAAGGTATGCCCGCGCACCCCCTCGCGGGCATACCTTTTGCCGTGTTGATCCACAATTATGAAATGGGTGAATGATACATTAGCTTCCAGCTGCATGTATTTAAATGCCTTATAGACTAATAACTGAGATCCCCATAGGTCACTAACTAGTTATTGTGGGATAGTCTGGTAATTATTGTGTGGCTATGTCCCAAGGGGGGCACTGAGCCTTGGTTTGGGTACCAGCTGTACTGCCGACCCCAGAGAGCAGTGGCTGTCCATGCATCAAAGAGGGGCAAAAGGGAAGCTGTTGACTGAATTACATATTGAGATAAGGGGGCTGTTAATACCTATAATAACCTACATTGAAATGAAGTAACTTGAATATTCCATGTAATTCCTGAGTATGATTGTCAAAGAGCCTTAATTTACATGGAAGAGGGCCCCAAAAGGGGGGGGGGTGTTATCAGACTTCTTCAAAAAAAGGGGGGCTGTAAAAATTGAGATGTATTTAAGGGGCTTGAAATGTGGGAAAAAAGGGGGGCTGTAGTTTCACAGTTGCTACCCAGGGCTATGTAGGTGTAGGTTTTGAAGTTGGATAATTTATAACAAATTCATCTCTATATACTGTATTTCGTTTCAGGAAACACAGGAATTTTATATTCTATCATTATTCTCAAGGCAGAAGAGCTCCTAAACATTATAAGAGCTGTGTGATATTTTAAGTCTGAATTGAGCCAAAAGTAGAGTTCTATGATGCATGAAAGCAGCCTTGTATCAGCAGGGCTGTATTCATGCATTAATTAGTCATTACAAATAGGCACAGGCCAATGATTGGTGTAGGCCCTATAGCATGTGCTGTCCTTGTTCTCATCCAGTAAGAAAGCTGTTATTATGGGTCTAGATCTAGACCCTTACAATCGACAGCATGATGCCGCCTAAAAATTCAACATGTGACATGGAGCTTAGTGACAAGGCATAGGCTAGGCTTGCACGTGTCAGTACTCTGTGGAAAAAATAACCAGGTTCTTTCTCGTTATCTGTTTCAAGACTCTCTTGGAAGTGTGTACAAGCCACCCACCTACATGACAAATTGCATATTAGAACTGTAACTATAATTTATGTGAAACTCAATTAGGCCTTACTGAGGACAATTTTCTTATCATAATTCTTTCTTTCTTGTCTTCCTTTGACAGTCATCCAGATAGTGTCAGACGTCCCCGTGGTAGTAGAAGCCGCCAACCTTAATGACCTCTCGTCTGACGCCTTCCTTGTCCTACCCCAGGCATCATTAGGCACCGACTACGTCATCATGTCTTATGTCTTTGAGGGTAAGTTAATATAGGTCATCCTCAAGATAAAAATGATTTGTGGCATTTACTTTTTTATACTGATGCAACAGATTTTTTTGGGAGAGGGGAGAATTTGCTTCTTCAGTCCCTCATTCCAAGAAGACAGGATTGGTCCATTATGTCAAGGTGAATATCGTAGTTCCATAGAGAAAGCACTGAACCCCCGTATTGCACCCCTGCGTTAAATAACCCGCGGGAAATCCACACGATGACGTCATAGGTCCACCGCGCATGCGCAGCATTTTTGAAACGTAAACATTCAAAATGGCGGCAGTCAGGATTTCGCGATGAAGATGGGTAAATAGGAGTTAATTATGGATTATATTGATGAAATATCGATTAATTATCAACCCAAACACCTTGGCATAAATGTAAAGATGAACTCTGACCAGTTTGAGCTTCCTGTTTCTTCACTCGTGTGTCCTGCCCGCTCCACACTCCGCCTACCGGCCTCATGCGGAACGGGCCGGACACGCTCGTGAAGAAACGGTCAGCTCAAACTGATCATCGTTCACCTTTACTATTATATGTACATCTTTCCCCGTGGAAGGTGATGTGTATTTCACTGAGGAGGTGTAATGAGAAAAATACTCTCATTCATATTCAGGCTGCAAGGTGCCGTTGTGCAAATCTTATCAAACTCTATCTTAAGTCACAGATGTCTACCTCGTGGCATGTGGGACTTCATGCAATGTTTCTTCATCTTTTGTGATTATTCTGGACCTGGGTTAGTGTACGAGTAGCTGCTACAGTCAATATGGCCCAGATAGAACATAACACAATAAACCAGAATGCCTTCTTTAGATGGCCTAACTTTAATTGAATTTTTATACCATTCTAGGCCAGTCGACCGGACAGCTACAGGGCCCCAGCAGTGCCGCCGTCTTTGCTGCTGAGAAGGTGCATGTACAGATTGAGTTCCCCAATATAGACGATGTGGATGTGTCAGAGATTGGTCAATACGTACAGGGGAGCGTTCTCGCTATAGAACTGTATGAGTACGAGACTGTGCAGGTAAGGTTTAAGTGCGGCACTCAAATTCTGAATAAAAAAAAAAAAAATCTGAATAGATTTGTGATATGGATATATGGGATAAGGTGAATACCCGGGATGGATGAAAAGCTGCCGCGTCTTCGTACAGGGTTTTGAATGAGAGCCTGGTGTAAGTGCTGGAAACAGACCTGGAATAGGTTATGTATTGCATGTGTGGGAAGAGTTTGCTGACAAATCTACAAGTTCTGGATTACAACCCTGCAGGATGTAATGGAGTTTAACTGTAACCTGTACCAACCTAGCAGGATCAATTATCAACCAATGAGATGAAGGTGGGTCACTCCCATGGTCCTTCCCAATCCTATACCATGTGGCCTTCATTGTATGCCCATTTGACTGATGAAAAGAAAATAGGGGGGTCCAAGGCTCGTTATTACTATGAATGAACTATGAATTTGCCCTCAAAGACTTAAAAACTAAAAAAACAACCGGAACTCATGGCATACCATCTGAGTATGGGAGGGAAAACTTTCACAGAGCTGTATTCAGCTGTGTGTGGGAGACAGGGACATTCCCCACGAAATGGGTAGAAGGCATTATTAGTCCTCTACACAAGAAAGTTGACACAGGCAATCCTGATAATCATAGGAAAATTACTATTATGAACAGTACCTGTAAATTGTTTGAAATCATCATCAATAATAGACTTAAGTTCAATAATGCTATGCTAAACCAGAATGATCCACTACAAAATGGATTTGTTGAAGACAGGCGGACATCTGCCTCCAGGAAACTGGAACACCCAATTTAGCAAGTCGCTCACCCGCGAAAACAAGCCCCCTTTCCGGTACAATCACCCGGTCCCCCGGGAGAATCAACCGCAACATCCAGTGGGTGAAACACAATTCCAGGGTGAGTTAGACAAGGATTATCATGAATTCTTACTGTGGAAACAATGGAGAAATGGTAATATAGCTCCTAAAAACAATACTTCAGGCACTTCTGGTGTTATTGATCCACAATATCATGCAACTGACAGTTCTACTAGTCCTAATGCTACTCAGGGTGTGTTTCCACCCCAACCCACTATGGGAAATACTGTTCCTCAGCTGTTTTACAAAGATGGCACACCCTACTCTCCACCTGTCACACCTGTTAGTCAGACTGTCAATTGGCCTGGTGTGGGTCAATTTAGGGCACCAGATGGTAGTGTCATACTAGTAATTGTGCATGATCAAGTTGTCATATGAGAAATATCATATGACTAGTGGTATATAGAGAGTAAGAATATCAAGCTCTTATTAGTGCTATTCCAGTAACCACTGGTGTATTCAGCTTAGGCAGAACATGTTATGTATCAGTAATACAAATGTTAATATGCAGGTAATTTCCACACACAGTAAATACACAATTGTTTATAAAGTATAAAGTTCTGTTCCACTCCACCTGTATAGTCCTATGCCTGTCTGGCATAGTCTAACCCAGCATAGTGCAGAGCTATAGCAGGTAGCAGGAGAGTCGAACTGGAGATGTTACCTCAGTGGTGGTTCTGGTGATTCTGATTTCTAGAGGGAGTTGCCAGAGGTATAAGTACCATTTCCTGGCTTGGCCCCTCAGACTGACTGGAGCCAGTGGCATCTGCCTAACTCTGTGGTTGTTTGAGGGGGGTCTTTCATGTGTCATTGGGTGCACAAAGGACCCCTATGGACGCTGCCATGTCCCCCATTGTCTCGGTCGGTTTGGCATGTTCCGACCTTCATATCTCGGTCATTTATGCAGCTACAGCCTTCATATTGCGCATGCGCAAAGTTGAATATGTCAAGTTACCACTGCCTGCTTTCCAGGTGCGTAACTTGCGCCAGTTTGTCTGTGGTGCATTCAGAGGTTAAAACAGTCCCAGTGGCATAACTTCCTTTATAATGAGAGTTGAGCCTTGATCATGGGCTCATTTTGACCGTCTAATTATGGCAATTTCATAACTGCTTTCATATTTGACCTGGGTTGCTCAGGAGCGACACTAGAGCAACCGGAAGGGTATAGCGTCATTACTTATGTAACCTATTGTTCAGTCTTTTGGTGCCCAGACACCCATGAAGGCGTCAGCGGTGCTCAGGCACCCATGACGGCCGGTTGCATTCACTTTAAACATTATATACACTATTGTTTGTGTTCAGTGAACCATTAGGTTGGTGTGCTTTGACCATTAAAACATTATATTGTGCAATGGACCATGAGGTCGGTTCCTTTGATGTTGTAACCTATGTATCTTTGCCCTAGCTGGTGTGCAGTGGGGCATGAACGCTCTCATGGATATACAATGTATTAATTTCTTATATATTCTTTGATAAAAATCTTATCCCCTGCTACCAAAGTCCAGTATTTAGGTCTGGTAATTGACACAGTGAAAATGGAAATCAGCTTACCCCAAGATAAGTTAGACAACTTATTAGTACTGATCGACAAGTTCTTGGGTAAAACTGTTGCTACCAAAAAAGAGTTACAAGAACTGTGTGCTCATTTGGCACACGCTAGTAGAGTTATTCGGGGAGGCAGGACATTTTTGCGTAGAGTCATTAATCTACTCAAATACATGGCTGATAGCGTCACGGTGGTTAAACTACCTGATTGGTTTATGGATGACATCCGCTGGTGGAAAAGTTTCAGTTATGTATTTAATGGTTCTGCCAAAATTCTACATACTTTGATTGTCATCCTGTCGTAGACACTGACTCATCACTAACTGGATTCGGCTCATGTTATAATGGTGATTGGTTAGTAGGTGAATGGAAGCTACCTGCCTATAAGCAATTGTACAATCGCTTTCCTTTACATCATACAGTTGAACCCCCTTGTGAATAGGATGAGTCGGCAGATATTAACCTACTGGAAGTCTGGCCAGTAGTTGCCGCAGCGCAGCGATGGGGAAATGATTGGTCGGATACAAAAGTTATAGTCAGAACCGACAATACCCAAGTCCAACGTATGATAAATACGGGCAGATCACGGAGTGTTCGCTGTATGTGTCGGATAAGAGAATTATTTTGGTTATCAGTTGTACATAATTTTCATATTGTTGCTACTCGCGTTAAATCTAAAGATAACGTTGTTCCTGACTTTTTGTTGCGCTGTACGGATAAAAGGTGTGCAAAAGGATTGCCTTCATTTCTGATAAATGACTTCTGCAGCAGGGGATGTATTGACTCACAATTCGAAGGACCCTAGGTGATCATGTACACCAGGCGCGACCAGCGTCAGTACAGGACTTAAAGTGTATTTATAAACTATTGGATATGTCATGTTCTGAGGATGTGGCATTTTGGATCGCTGTTATCATGTGCTTCAGGGGCTTATTACGTAAGTCCAATGTTGTCGAACAAGGACTGGCAGTCTGCTTGTCAGACTTGACCTGGGAAGTCTGGGGTGTCTCTGTCAGACTTTGCCGTACAAAGACTATTTTATTTGAAGAGCGGGTCTTGTTCATACCTTTCACACTCATCAATGACTCAATCTTCTGCCTTCACTATTACCTGAACTTGCTGTTATCTATGGTGATCTACCCATCCAGTGACTCACAAGTAGTGTCATACATGAAAAATGGCAATTGGTGTCGTGGCAGTTACTCATGGTACTTGGGCAAGTTGCACAAGTTGTGTGCCAAGTCAGGCATCGATAAGTTGTCTTCACACTCGCTACGCAGAGGAGGTGCATCGGCCTTGGCAGATGCAGGATTCAGTCTATTGGACATCAAGAACATTGGTGATTGGAAATCATTGAGTGTGTTGCATTATTTGACAAAATCCAAACAAGCTCGTATCCATCTTGATCGGCGTATGGTTAGCGCCTTATTCATGTAATATAACTTTTCTTCTCCATTCTGTTTGGCGTGTTGGCCTGGTTATGTATGTTTATTGGCCAGGTCCAATAAAATATTCGCCCAAACTAGATTGGAGTTGTTCGTATGTCTATTTATAAGCTACTTATATGCGCGCATATAAGTGGTGATAAATGGGCAGTAGCAGTTCCCAATGTATTACTAGATGTCACCACTTCCATTCAGGTGTTATGTTACAGGTTCCTTCACTGGTGGCCCTTGTAGTCGGCAATATTGCCTAGACATGATTGAAAAAGAAAACAGTACAAGATTTTGGAAATCCTGGCAAAAATTACAGAGCAAATCAAAACAGTGTGACATCCCAATTGATACATTTGTTGCATATTTTAAGAAACAACAAACTCCTCCATACACTGAATATTTTGACTATGATAATATGTATACTGTTGAAGAATATGTCAACCAGTTTGAATTTGGATATGTGCCAAATTGTATTGATAAATCAATTGAATCTCTCCTTGACTCCCCAATTACTATGAATGAACTTGAATTTGCCCTCAAGGCCTTAAAAACTAAAAAAGCAACCGGAACTGATGGCATACCATCTGAGTTTCTTAAAGAAGGAGGGCAAACTTTCACAGAGGTGTTATATGTTGTATTCAGCTGTGTGCGGGAGACAGGGACATTCCCCATGAAATAGGTAGAAGGCATTATTAGTCCTCTACACAAGAAAGGTGACACAGGCAATCCTGATAATTATAGGAAAATTACTATTATGAACAGCACCTGTAAATTGTTTGAAATTGTCATCAATAATGGGGCCCTTGATGGGGGGTCCCCATGTCCCATGTCGATTTTAAGAAATGGCCATGTCACCATGTCGATTTTAAGAAATGGCCATGTCCCTGTGTCGATTTTAAGGAATGGCCATGTCCCTGTGTCGATTTTAAGGAATTGGCCATGTCTCATGTCACTAAGTCAAAAAATGCTCATGTCGCCATGTCGATTTTAGGGGTCTAGAGCCATAATAATAGACTTAAGTTTGATAATGCTATGCTAAACCAGAATGATCCACTACAAAATGGATTTGTTGAAGACAGGCAGACATCTGATAATGTATTTATACTCTACACAGCTGTCAAGACAGTGCAAGCTGAGTGTAAGCCCGATTTCACTAAAGCTTTCGACTATATAAATAGAAGAGCTCTTTTCTACAAGCTGATGTGTAACAAGGTCAAAGGGAAGTTATTACAAATCCTTATGAATCTGTATGAGAAATCGCATTCTAAAGTGAGAGTAAACTATGTTAAGTGAGGACATAGATAGTACATATGGTGTACTACAAGGAGGAGTTCTGAGCCCAAAGTTGTTTAACACCTTCTTAGCAGATATTAATGAATACCTGGTTGCTGAGAGTGGAGTAAACATAACAGTTCAGCCGTTGCATATCTTTTGTATGCAGATGACTTGGTATTACTTGCCACCTCATCAGAGGAACTTCAAAAACAAATTGACAGGTTATTTCAGTATTGCAAAACATGGCATTTAATAGGCAACATGGTCAAGTCAAATATAATGATATTCAATGGAAAAGATAAAGATAGAAGATAAAGATAGAAGAGTGACCTTCAAATATGGTGATAGAATATTAGAGAGAGTAGACTCATATAAATACTTAGGCTTTACACTAAACTCCAAACATAAAGATATATTTTCTGAAACTTATGACCAACTTCGTGATAAAGGCCGGAAAGCCATCTACCAATCATACTCATTTTGCTATCAGAATATTGGGAAACCAAATCCTAGACTATCCCTTAAGCTCTTTGACACCCAAATACGACCATGCCTTTAATATGGATGCGAGTTATGGGGCCTGAATAAAGGTAGGAAACTAGATAATTTTGAACTGATCCGTCTTAAATACCTGAAGTCTATGCTTGGTGAAAGGAATCAGACAACTTCAGCTGCAGTATATGCAGATACAGGTAGAGTGCCTCTGAAGGGTCAATGGGAAGTAAGAGCACTAAAATATTGGGAAAGGATTGTTAACTTTGAGGAATCCCATATTCTCCATAGATGTTGCATGAAACTGTACCATCTTGACCAGCAAGGACAGGATAACTGGTGTACAAATGTTAAAGGTTTTCTATATTCACTTGGTAGAAAATATAGTCAGCTTTGGGAAAACCAGTCAACATCTAATAACTCTAACATCATAGCTAGTGCAACTGAACCAATTTTTAGTAAATATTCTGAGAAAATTATGAATGAGATTGCGCTTGCTGGGAAGGATAAAAAGCTAAGAACATTCAGAAAATTCAAGAGGGAGTTCAGGCTTGAAAACTATCTACTTAAAATTAGCAATCAAAATCACAGGACTGCATTAGCACAATACAGACTTAGTTCCCATAATCTTGGTATTGAGATAGGGTGGCCTTGTAGGCCCCCCAAACCTGAATGTGAAGGAGTATGTCTATACTGCTCAACTGGTGCTATTGATGATGAGGTGCATTTTCTGACAACATGTGAACTACATAAGGCAGCTCAAAAAACTCTTGAAAATCATATAGATGGTAAAATCTGTAATTACCGGGATATGTCAAATATGGATAAGTTTGTTACGGAAAATGACCCTAGTATAATAAATGCACATGCAAAGTTTGTGTATACTGCATTTAAGCAGAGGCAGCAGCAGCTTTAGACTACCCTCTGTGGAATCCAACTATTATCCAAGGTGCTATGTATATTGTATGGTTTTACCTAGTATTATATCAACACGTTCATAAAATGTAATGTATATAAATATATGAGTTGTAGGTATGGTACAGTTGACTCAGCTAGGTTATGTATGCCGTGTCTGTATTTGTGTATCTCTGTAGGGATTTTTGTGTGTGTGAATGTGTGAGTGATCTGTGTTATACGAAGATTTAGTTCTGTAGTACTGTATACTACGCATGTAGTTTGTAGAACATAGAGCATATACATTACTGTAGTGGACTTACTGTATGACACATAGGTCAGCAATGACCTCACTTTTTGTTGTCAATAAAAGCTATTATTATTACTGATATTTCATCTGGATGTCTAAGTGAACTTGTCATAGGATTACATAGTGTTGGTACAAATGTCTAGAGAAAGATATCTTAGGGTAACTAAATATCTGGATAAATCAATCAGAATGTAGCTTTTAATGCTGTTGGTGCAAAAAGGCTATTTTGAACATATGATCCAAGGCATATTTTAAAGGTTTTTTCGCATTTTGAGTGAAAACGTGATAAATAGTGTTGAATGGTCTATGTGTAGAACCTTCAACACTGGATTCTTACACACGGCTTGGTGGTGTAATGGTTAGACTAGGGAGGTTTAGCAACCACTATGTACGTCACCTGTAGTTCATTTAACACAGACGTACCAATGCTGCGGGTATGCTGCACGTCTGCATTAGATTGCTTAACCTGCCTACTGTTAGACTTTTGACCTGAAGTTTGGGTGTTCAAAACTCAGCCAGATCCAGCTTTTACCTGTGTGGACTTAGTGTACCATTGTGGGGCAATACTCACACCACCAGGGAACTCCGAGTGGTTAGTGAATGAACTACAAGATGCATATGCTCAGAAACCTGTGCAATGGGCCTACTTTGTATGGGAGTGAGCCACCTTAATCCGAGCTATAAAGTGTGGGCCTCTTGTGAGTGGGGAGAGGGGACATATCTGATGAATATTATCACTTATAACTCTCTGGAGGCCGTTTCACTGCGTTCATGAATCAAACATGGACGTCCATCTCCGCAACACGGACGTCCGTCTTTGCAGAGGCGGACATCCATGTTTCGGTTTTAGGGTCTGTAGGTGTACAAATATTGACAACATGGACGTCTGTCTTTGCAAAGACGGGTGTCCGTGTTGCAGAGACGGACGTCCATGTTTGATTCATGAACGCGGTGAAACGGCCTCCAGGGAACCAGCTCCAGCAATGGCCGTGTCTGCCGGACATCCCACTACCTCAATATATGATAACATATAATACGTAGGATAGTATAATATGAATGTGAACAGGATCTATATAGTGAGGCGAAGGACCTTATGTTAGATCAGCATCACCCTTTCTATTTATTTGCCCTGTGTTGTCACGGTTTCATACTGTATGACAGGCTGTTCTGGTAAACATCTTCTATTTTTTACTCCTCTGTGTTGTCACCTAACTATGGTGACAGGCTTCATACTGTATGTATGACATGCTGTTCTGGTAAACATCTTCCATTTGTTTATCCTTCTGTTGTCACCTCACTATGGTGACAGGCGTCATACTGTATGTATGACAGGCTGTTCTGGTAAACATCTTCTATTTGTTTACCCCTCTGTGTTGTCACCTCACTATGGTGACAGGCGTCATACTGTATGTATGACATGCTGTTCTAGTAAACATCTTCCATTTGTTTACCCCTCTGTGTTGTCAGCTCACTATGGTGACAGGCGTCATACTGTATGTATGACAGGCTGTTCTGGTAAACATCTTCTATTTGTTTATCCCTCGGTGTTGTCACCTCACTATGGTGACAGGCGTCATACTGTATGTATGACATGCTGTTCTGGTAAACATCTTCCATTTGTTTACCCCTCTGTGTTGTCACCCTATGGTGACAGGCGCATACTGTATGTATGACAGGCAGTTCTGGTAAACATCTTCCATTTGTTTACCCCTCTGTGTTGTCACCTCACTATGGTGATAGGTGTCATACTGTATGTATGACATGCTGTTCTAGTAAACATCTAGACCCATACTATGGTGACAGGCGTCATACTGTATGACAGGCTGATTTGGTAAACAGCTTCTATTTGTTTATCCCTGTGTTGTCACCTCACTATGGTGACAGGCATCATACTGTATGTATGACAGGCAGTTCTGGTAAACATCTTCTATTTGTTTACCCCTCTGTGTTGTCACCTCACTATGCTGACAGGTGTCAAACTGTATGACAGGCTGATTTGGTAAACAGCTTCTATTTGTTTGCCGGTACAACCACATTTTGTTGTGCCAAGTATCTACTACAAACATGAAAAATATGTGCTTCTATAATGGCCCATCATACAGAGGTATCGCACGTCATCTAACACACTGTTATTCCTGGGGAACCCTCGCGGGTTTCCATGAATCGACGAGAGATGGACTCGAGGATGCGCCAGTCCGTTCAGGATTTCATGTGGATGTCAGCAGTTTCTTTGCTAGTAAGTAAGGTTTTTACTATTAACTCACTCTCACCTCCCGAGATCAAGGGCATGTACACCTTTTCTGCCTCTGCTGTTTCCCCCTCAAAGAGCAACTTTGGGCAGTTTTATATTATTTTGAGGGTTTTCACCGGTCTGACCTGGTCATGGAATGACGCCAGAAACTAGGTCATGGTGGCGTCCCTCCTGGCTTCTCCATGGTTGGACTGACCTGCACTCCACACTCACTGTTATTGCTATAGTCAAGCTACAGGCACTTCATGTCTGTCCACAGGGCTGAAATTATTTTTTTTCAAGTTTGCATGTGCAAACTATATGTCATCCAGCTTTCCCACCTTACTTTTGTGTGTGGTTGTCACCACTTTTAAACACATCTCTATTTTTTCTCTTGAAACAGAAGTCACCTACCGGCAGAAATAATGAAGAAACTTTACATCGTCCTGCTACTTTCTGCATTATTGGGCAGCATCGCTAGCTCTGTTATAGGAGAACCAGTAGAAAACTGTCCACAGTCTTGTCAGTGTGCGATCACTCGTATGGACAGTGAGTGGAAACTAACCATCAGGGATTGTTTAACAGAACCTGGCAGTGCTCTGTACAAGCTGTTAAAGAACCACAAAGACATCAAACAGCTGGACATTATAAATACAGGATTATCCACAATAGGTGATATATCCTATCTACACAAACTGAAAACTCTGGACCTCAGCATCAATAACCTAACATCATGTCAACTCTCACAGTTACCAAACCTCCTGGAGCTGCGGCTATCGCATAACAACATACAAACAGTGGACTGTGATGGTTCGCAGCTGGAATTCCTGGAGAGGTTATACCTCAACGACAACAACTTGAAGTCTGTCGAATGCAAATTGTCAAAATTGTCTCAGTTGTGGGTCCTGGATTTGTCATACAATGACATAGAGACAGTAGACTGTGACATGTCACAGATGTCAGGTCTATGGAATCTGTACTTGGACAACAACAACCTCAGTTCAGTTCCTTGTGAACTCTCAAAGTTACCAAACCTTTTGTACCTGAACCTTTCACATAACAACATCCACAGACTAGACTGTGACCTTCCGCACCTTAAATCCGGGATACTTGACCTGAGCTACAATACGCTGAAAATGTTACCGCTACTTACAGAGGTGAACCAGGTGAATGCAAATAATAATTCAATTACACAATTTACGAATAAAGCGGGCCTAACCGTCACATGCAGAGATCTCCCAAAGTATAACTTGGGCAATAACAACATCTCTCACCTTATGGATATATTTGTTGGCTGGGGCATTCCCATCAATGGGGTCTGTCTTGAAAAGTTAAAAGAAAATTTCTCAGGCAATCCGCTAGTTTGTGATTGCATAGATTACAGATTTTACCTGTACCTGGAGGTGACTGCTTCACCTTGGGGTAACACCTGCTACAGTCCTGCCAAGTTCAGAGGTCAGGACCCTGTTACAATACCTCTAGATCAGTTTGTGTGTGATGTCAAGGATCGTTGTCCAACAGGATGTACGTGTACAGCGGTACCAGTGGTGTACACATTACGGGTATCATGTGACGCATTCACAGGAACTGAGCTGCCACAACATCTGCCAGTTATGGAGAAAAAACAATTTTATGAAATTGATATAAAAAAGAGCCGGCTAACGTCACTCCCCTTCAGGTCCTATTTCCTAAACACAACCAAAGCAAGCTTCACTCACAGTTCTATTGCTGAAGTTCCGTTACTAACTCTGAAAGCACTTGGGAGAAATGTCAAGATACTTAATCTTAGCAACAACAAACTCCCATCATTACCAACAGAAATAAATACAATTGAATTCAAACAATTAATTGAAATCTCTCTAGATGACAACCCTTGGAATTGTGGTGATTGTCAAACATTGGGATTGAGGGATTTTATAACAAAATATGGCCATTTGATCAAGAACAAAGACTCCATCAGATGTCATTCTCCCCCTGAGGTGAAGAACAGAAAGATCCTTGACATCGATAGGAACATCTTCTGTCGCAAGAAGGCTAGAAATAACACATTAACTATTACAGCTGTTATCACTATATGTGCTGTATCATTGGTAGTGTCTGTCACTATCTGCGTCCTTAAAAGTAAAAAGGTGAAGGAAGGTGTAGCAGTAAATGTATACCGCAAGGACAACGGAGGAGATGAAATTGAGGATGAAGGGAAAGTATTTGACATCTTTGTGTCATATGCTACAGAAGATGAGGAGTATGCAGGTGAATGGTTGATACCAGAACTAGAAAAGCGAGGGTTTAAGGTCTGCTTCCATCGAGTACATTTTCTTGGGGGAGTCCCCATCTTGGTGAACATGTATGAATGCATCAACAAAAGCAAGCGCATGTTGGCGTTCTTCTCTGAAACCTTTGTAGACAGTAACTACTGCATGTACGAGTTTGATCTTGCTCTGTCCCTTGACATAGATGGTGGTACAAAGAAGCTGGTTACTATAAAAGAAGCCACCCTCGACATAAACACACTTGAACCAAGTTATGTAAGTTACTTCAGGACCCATACATACATCGAGCAAGGAGCTGTCAACTTCTGGGAGAATCTCCTTGAGACCATGCCATGTAATAAACTAGGAGTGGTGGCAGAACCTGAAGTAATTGATAATGCTGTTTAAATTATGCTACCATATATCTTCCTGAGTAACCATCCCAATGCTTACAGATTGTGAGGCCATCATCTTTGGCACCCATATAAAATGATAGGCACATTTTCAAGGTCACCTCTTTAGTGTTTATTTCACCCACCCAATACCCCTGGCACATGTATACAATAACAGCACTTATCTAAATGTTAAATCTTAAAGGCTTGAATGTGACAATAGACTGTTATCACCAGAGAGCTTCAGGACCATGACACATACTTATCATACTGAATTAAATGTAATTAGTGCCTAGTGTGCTTTAAGATTACATGAAATATCTAGTAGGTACTAGCCTTAATTTTAAATCTAAAATGTGATCAGAAAGAGAACTAGTGGCTTGTGTTTATGCTTGTGCTTTTTTATGTCAATAACCCTGTACCCCAGCCCTTATCTGGGACAGACGCTTATTTAAATACTATTTTTGGTGCTTAAGATTGTTTTCGGTACCCCTGGTGCTTATTTAAGACCAGTGTGTAGTTGAGACCCCTGTGCTTATTTAAGACTGGTGCGTAGTTGAGACCCCGGTGCTTATTTAAGACTGGTGTGTGGTTGAGACCCCGGTGCTTATTTAAGACTGGTGCGTAGTTGAGACCCCGGTGCTTATTTAAGACTGGTGTGTAGTTGAGACCCCGGTGCTTATTTAAGACCAGTGTGTAGTTGAGACCCCTGTGCTTATTTAAGACTGGTGCGTGGTTGAGACCCCGGTGCTTATTTAAGACTGGTGCGTAGTTGAGACCCCGGTGCTTATTTAAGACCGGTGTGTAGTTGAGACCCCGGTGCTTATTTAAGACCAGTGTGTAGTTGAGACCCCTGTGCTTATTTAAGACCAGTGTGTAGTTGAGACCCCGGTGCTTATTTAAGACCAGTGCGTAGTTGAGACCCGGTGCTTATTTAAGACTGGTGCGTAGTTGAGACCCCGGTGCTTATTTAAGACTGGTGCGTGGTTGAGACCCCGGTGCTTATTTAAGACTGGTGCGTAGTTGAGACCCCGGTGCTTATTTAAGACCGGTGTGTAGTTGAGACCCCGGTGCTTATTTAAGACCAGTGTGTAGTTGAGACCCCTGTGCTTATTTAAGACTGGTGTGTAGTTGAGACCCCGGTGCTTATTTAAGACCAGTGCGTAGTTGAGACCCGGTGCTTATTTAAGACCGGTGTGTAGTTGAGACCCCTGTGCTTATTTAAGACTGGTGTGTAGTTGAGACCCCGGTGCTTATTTAAGACTGGTGTGTAGTTGAGACCCCTGGTGCTTATTTAAGACCGGTGTGTAGTTGAGACCCCTGTGTTTATTTAAGACCGGTGTGTAGTTGAGACCCCGGTGTTTATTTAAGACCGGTGTGTAGTTGAGACCCCGGTGCTTATTTAAGACTGGTGTGTAGTTGAGACCCCTGTGCTTATTTAAGACTGGTGTGTAGTTGAGACCCCTGTGCTTATTTAAGACTGGTGCGTAGTTGAGACCCTGGTGCTTATTTAAGACTGGTGTGTAGTTGAGACCCTGGTGCTTATTTAAGACTGGTGTGTAGTTGAGACCCCGGTGTTTATTTAAGACCGGTGTGTAGTTGAGACCCCGGTGCTTATTTAAGACCAGTGCGTAGTTGAGACCCCGGTGCTCAAACGAGCCATTACGCATTGTGTGCTGAAAGGTTATATGAAATAAAACATCCAGTATAGTAACAAGGTTCATTATGGAAAACCTTAGGTCTCTGTTTGTGATAAAAAGAAAAAAATACAATAGATACCTCAAGATAACACATCTAATAAATACAAGGCATGGCTGTGTTAACTTTCTGCCCCTACATCAAGTGTCATATTTGTCAGGTAGATTGGAACTTTCCCAAGTTTACCTCTTCTAACTATCTACCACAATGACTCGCAATTAGTGGTGGAGACTTATTGACAGCTAATTAAGTAAAAACCATCCCCGACCGAGTACTTTGTGAAAATTGGAGAAGAAGGGGTAGGTTACCTGAAGGAAACAACTTTTCTTTAGGTCTTAGTGACTGTTATCAACGTTTGTTGCTGATAACAAGATGTGGATGACTAACCAGTATCAATGATCATTTTGTATTGATGGAATATACTTTTGTTGAATTATTTCATGCTAGGCCGTATGTTTATTGAGTGATATTTTGCCACTGTGTATGTGATCAGAATAGACGCATAATGGTACATAATGGGAGTAGGTTACATTAACATCCTCTCCTGTTGAAGGACCACGTGACCCTGATAGTGTCATGTGTATACTATATCTACCACAACCTGACAAGGCTCCTGACTGTAACCTCATAATCACCAACATTAGTGATAAACATTAAACCAACTGAATCAAAACTATCAATTGAATTATTCTAGACAAACCATCAGCCTATCTCTCTATCTCAGATGTGATCTTAGAACAGCCCCCACCTGCTACCATTGTCCGCACACAATGACGTCACGTGTGTAGGTTTGGCAAGAATCATCTTGATTAGGCCTATTCCTGTAGGTGTCAATTGGTACCTTATCAAAATGCAACCACAGGGAGTGATTTCATATTGACCAATGTGTAGGAAACTGCACCAGACAAGGTTATAGCGGCTTGATTTGTACCTGATAGCTTCAAAATATCAAAGTGATCCCCAAATGCCAGAGGGTTTTGTCATTGATTCTTGGGAAATCAGGAGGGTCATCCTTTTGGCCCAAAAGTGTAGGAATTCCTACAAATGTAGCAGAAATCACATCCCTGCAACTACCACTGATTTATGCACAGATGCCATCACAGGGTTGAAAGGGGTGTAGGGGTTATTGTACGAGGACAGGGCTGTAAGCGATATATAACACAGGGGGCCTTATAGCCCCCCCCCCTGTGCTGTACACCCCTTTAAACCCTTTCCAAGTATAATAACCCCGGGGATAACAACCAGCTTATTCCGAGTTAGCAGGCCGCCCCATGGGCGCCGCTATTACTGCAGCTTGTTACCAGCGAGTTCTACTGATAAGATGGGTACCAGTCGGCCCCCGAGAGGACCGCAGTGAATCGTTGGGATTATCTCATTGGCTAATAAATAATCCGTATACCACAACCTGTGTGCAATATATTATATAAGAGGTGTGACATCCATTGTTCTCCGTGCCCACTGTGGTATAATACAGGATTACAGGGGTTAGTAGAATCTGGATCAGAGTTCCTTTTTTAAGTCTGGGGATTTGTTCATCACATATAGAACAGTGACTACAATACACATACACCTTGTGTCAGGTCAAGACATTCTTTTCTCGATGAAATTGAGGAAGGAGATAACTCAAGAACCCGTAAATACAATTTATAAGTATCTATTGCATAGGCTTGACAATTGATGTTTCCTGATGCGCAATGCGTCTCGCTTGGCTAATGAGATGATACACATTTCCATTGTAAGAGGTATGTACGGTTGATTAATCTATTAAGTAAAACACATGTTACTGCATGGCTATCTAGGCTGAATGATGGTCAGGGGCTCTACTGACTTCCCTACTAAAGGATACGTCTCATGGTTCATGGGGGCTGCTTCGGTCTGGAGCATACTGGAATGAACCGGTCTGTGGGCCTCATTATGGGATGATCCTGCATAATGGTTATCTCCCATAATGGATATCCTACATAATGGCTATCATCTATAATGGTTCCCTCTCATATAACCTTTATTCTTTATTATATATTCTGGGCTGTTAGTGATATGGTCTGCATATCAATTGTTTTAATAGGGTCCTAATCATTTGGAAAGGTGAAATATGGGCATATTATCTAACGATTTTGGCTTGGACAGTGCCTTTTTGATTATAACCCCAGTGCATTATCAGGCCATGACCCTACTCTGAGACATTTTGTTCGTCTTCAAGAAGGCGCTGGTTTCAACCTGGACATGTTAATAAATTGGAGAAGTATACAAAGTAAACCTCGCCATTCATTTCCAGTTAAAACCGTTCAGGGCTCTATGGGAATCGTTCCCCGGCCGCTGTGGCAATAGGCAGCCTCGCTATCCACTACACCAAGCCGAACGGTCCTAGAAGCCAATGTATATGAAGGATTTGAATAAGTTGTCCGACATACCTGATTTTTGCACACCTCGTTAGCATAGAATCCAATGGTGGCAGGTGGAGTTATTAACAGGGAAACATCCTAAGGTATCCTAGATGAACATGCCATACCTAATTTCTCTATATTGTTCCAAATTGGAAATTGGTATTTGGTCTTTATATAGACCAAAATGGCAATGAAACATGGCGAGAATAATCCTCGGCACCATGTTGTAAAGAATAGATAGGTTAAAAGGTTAATATCATAACATTTCAACGTAAGAAATTGATTATCCACATGCCAGGGCCCTGCAGCGAAGCAGCCCGCAAATATGGACAAGAAAGCACAGGACAACTTCCGCTGACAACATGGCGAGGAATATTTTTCTATTGCTCGGCCTAACAAAATGTCTTCTCCTGGATTTATTATGGGGTTATAAGGTAAGAAATTAACACAAAATGGAGAAATATGTTAGATAAACACATTAATCAAGTTATGAGACAGCACTTGTGGGTTTAGGGTTCAATATTCCACTCCCCGCGTGGGTCGTGGAATATTGAACCCATAAACCCATCGTGCTGTCTCATAACATTGATTAAACGCTAATTAATAATTGGTAGAGATAATTATATAGAGAATGCTATATGGGGCGATTCTTAATGATTTTAATGTATTATGCTGACACTAGCTCATGTGGTGCTATAAAATAATTATCTAACGGCAGGGACATGAGCACCATTCACCAGCTAATGACTATTGTGGTGGTCCCGCATCGTCTTCGAGGTACCTTCGTGGTCCTCGTGGGCGACGTCAAGAACACCTCTATTACCCGACGCCTGGGGGCTCTGGAGTCCAGCGCCACGTCTCCACCTGGTCACATGGCCCTCGACTCTGGTGTATATAAGGCCGTTGTACGGCCTTCCTCAGGGTCAGTCCAGCCGCGACTGACCATCGTGAGCGATGGTTGGCGGCTGCCAGGCTACCATATTGTAATACTTCTCTGTGCTGTTGCACAGAGAAGGTAAATGTGGAATATTAACTGCAGACACTAGAAGGCCTAGTGTCGAACGTGCCATAGAGTTCAAACCCTACCACCTGTAACTGTTATCGAGAACGGCTGATGCCTATGTGTTATTAGACAATAAAGTTTGGAACCTGAATAGTTGTTCTTCGTTGTTTATTGAAAGATTCGATTAAACTTCGAGGGGTAGAACACTACACTATCAACCAATTCTGAAATTTCTTAATCTTGCTGATTGACTTACAAGAGCTAAAAAACCACTTGTCTTTAAACCAGAGCAGTACTCTGCTACCAAGAACCATTCCATCAGCAATAATAACCTACATCTTAATGGTGGTGGTGTTTTTGCTGCCAAGTCCTGGAATACCCCCTCCTTCCCAATCCTGCTAGTGGTTTTGGAGTAAACATGTTATTGTCATTAACTCCCTATATACACAAACTGGGTTTCCTTCTCAGTACACGGTTAGCGTGCAGTGTTGTGTACCCTATAATAAAGCCCTGCACTCCGGGGAATGTCATCATTCATAGACCACATTAAGTATTAACGTAAAGACAACCATATCAAAGGCTGCTCTGTGGAGGCACACCACGGAACTCATTCAACCCTAGTCCCGCAGCGACTTGCTCAATAAGATGACTGACCTTAAAATTTCTTTTTCCTTCTGGAATTTCATGTAATTTAAGTATGATAACATCACCTGATGTGGTTACCTTTGGAACCAGAGGTAGTTGGCTGCATGGCTGCAATAAATTGTAGGATGGAATTGAAGGGGGCTACCTTAGGTCTTTAGACAACAGGATCGAGAAAAACCTATGTTCTGGGACTCTTTTTGTCTTGGGGAGTCCCACAAAATAGGCTTATTCATAGACATAAGCCTTATTCACAGTGGCATAAGGAAGTTTAAGTTCCTGAGGCATTTGTCAATAATGCTCTTATATAACAACATAATGTTTAAAGGTGAATAGCAAGCACATAATTTGGATATCTTATTAATGAATTATGCATGACTAGGTGTGTTTCATTCTAGGTACGTAGTAAGCATTCCGTTACCTGACTGGGTGTGTTTATTTTAGGTGTGCAGTAAGCCTTTTCATGACCTGACTGGGTGTGTCTTATTCTAGGTACATAGTAAGCTGTTCCGTGACCTGACTGGGTGTGTCTTATTCTAGGTACATAGTAAGCTGTTCCATGACCTGACTGGGTGTGTCTTATTCTAGGTACATAGTAAGCTGTTCCATGACCTGGCTGGGTGTGTCTCATTCTAGGTACATAGTAAGCTGTTCCATGACCTGACTGGGTGTGTCTTATTCTAGGTACATAGTAAGCTGTTCCATGACCTGACTGGGTGTGTCTTATTCTAGGTACATAGTAAGCCGTTCCATGACCTGACTGGGTGTGTCTTATTCTAGGTACATAGTAAGCCGTTCCATGACCTGACTGGGTGTGTCTCATTCTAGGTACATAGTAAGCTGTTCCGTGACCTGACTGGGTGTGTCTTATTCTAGGTACATAGTAAGCTGTTCCATGACCTGACTGGGTGTGTCTTATTCTAGGTACATAGTAAGCTGTTCCGTGACCTGACTGGGTGTGTCTTATTCTAGGTACATAGTAAGCTGTTCCATGACCTGACTGGGTGTGTCTTATTCTAGGTACATAGTAAGCTGTTCCATGACCTGACTGGGTGTGTCTTATTCTAGGTACATAGTAAGCTGTTCCATGACCTGACTGGGTGTGTCTTATTCTAGGTACATAGTAAGCTGTTCCATGACCTGACTGGGTGTGTCTTATTCTAGGTACGTAGTAAGCATTCCGTGACCTGACTGGGTGTGTTTATTTTAGGTGTGCAGTAAGCTGTTCCGTGACCTGACTGGGTGTGTCTTATTCTAGGTACATTGTAAGCTGTTCCATGACCTGACTAGGAGTGTTTTTATTCTAGGTGTGCAGTAATCCGTTTCATGACCCGACTGGGTGTTTTAATTCTAGGAACATAGTAAGCCTTCCCTATCCTGACTGGGTGTGTTTTTATTCTAGGTGCGTAGTAAGCCGTTCCGTGACCTGACTGGGATTCAGGTGACCAGCACAGGCCCGGTGTCGGTGGTCGCGGGGTCCACATGGACCTCAGTAGGACGGGAACTGATGGGGGACCATTTGGTGGAGAACCTGCCGCCTATATCAACATGGGGGACCACCTTCTACACTGTGCCTATTGCCAATCGCACAGGGGGAGACATTATTAGGATACTTGGTGAGGCTTCATCATCCTCAATAAGTCTTTGGTTGTAGAATGATTATCATACGCTGTGGCACTTGTCAATTTGTACATGTTCTACCTATCCATGATATCTAAGAAAAACCTTGTACCATCTATAGGCCTATATGTAGTGGAAACATACCCCAATCATTTCAGATGTTGCATAAGTATATATATATATATATATATATATATATATATATATATATATAAATTCTTATTGGATCTGATAGGTGTGTTGACTCTACCTTTTGGTCAGATACCTCTCTGAACATTTGGTTCATAACCTTTGAATTCTGCTTTATATAACTTGCTGAAACTATTGCTTTTCCTGCTTCCTACAGGGCATACAGAGGGTACCCAGGTGCGCGTCTTACAGGCCCAACCTGATGACCCCAGTTCAGTAACAGCGACCAGCTACAGCCTTCATGAACGATACTTTGTGGACATTGATGCCCCATCTGGCACACCGCTGGTGATCCTGGCCAGTCGGCGGGTGCTGGTGGCACAGTTCTGTAAGTCTCACAGTGTGGATAACTACCGTAACTCAGACCCCTTCATGGCCCTCGTACCCCCAGCTACACAGTACACCGATGTGTACAACTTTATGACTGTGTCATCGAGGAGTGGACAGACCTCGTACAGTAACTTTGTCAATGTGGTATGTGAGACGAGTAAAGTCCCTGGGTTACAGCTCAACAATGCCCCGATATCCCCTGATGATATACACTGGGGTTGGACCTATGTGCCTACATCGTCCTTCTCCGTGGCCACCTTATCGATCACCAATGGGACGTACAAACTGAGTCACATAGAGCCCAATGTGACATTTGGTGCCATGTTGTATGGCCTCAGGTTCCAGGAGTCCTACGGTATGGTTCTGGGGCAGCGCCTACGTTCCCTGACATATGAAGAGATCTGTCTCAGTCTGCAGGCGGAACAAGAGGACTTCTTTGACAATGATTGTGATGGACTGTTTGATGAGGAAATAGAGAACGGGATAGATGATGATGGGGATGGATTAATAGATGAGGATGTTTTTAATGATAAGATGGCGCGCCCCCAGATCATAGATAACAGTAGTTTGTACTACACAGCCGCACCCCGGGCAGCCGGTGAAGGTAACGATGATGATAACACACTGACTGACTCTGCCACTATGACCACTACAGTGTATGTACCAACCACAGAATATATAACCACAGAACCAACCCTGACCACCACTGAGGAGGCTCCTACTACCACCATACAAGTTACTACCACTGAACCCACTACCACCACAACACCACAGTTCACCAGTACTGACCCCCTGACTACTACAGCACAGACCACCATGGGGCCTACCACCAGGGCACATACCACAGTAGGAGAACCCTCTACCACTACAAGCGTTGTTACAACACGTGAGGTGACAACTGTCCCTATCACGACCACACGCATAGACACAACTACAGACGATATAACAACAGTAGCCGATACAACCCTCGCTATGACTTCAACAGTCGAGGTGCCAACACAGGAGGTAACTATGGTAACCAGCGAGGGTCCATCCACCACAGTGGTAACCACAGAAGCTACAATAGATGCAGCTACAACAGAGCCTCCCCTCCCCACTACAGCCCCTCCTACCACTGATGCACCAAGCACAGCACACACTCACTCCATGATGACAGACGCATCGCCTACCATGGCAGAACGTGACACATCATCTGTAGCCATGACATCAGAACTTGCTGCTACAACAGATGCTGACAGTACGATAGTTTCCACAGCATCAGGGCAGCAGCAGGAGAGCACCATAGACTCAGTCACACATACCCTGTTACTCAACTCACCGAGTTCCACTCCTGAGATGAAAGCATCGACGGTGAATCCTAATGCAGGACGAGATGTCACATCTTCTGCTACAACGGAGTCTATACCTGATGTAACATCATCAGAACCAGAGCGTCCGGTCTCACCGACCCCGACTGGTGGCAGTGTGAGCACGCTCCCTGAGGACCAGTTAAAACTCATCATTCCTGGTATGATCCTGGTAGGCATTCCACTCATTATACTCGCAGTGATTATAGTACGGTCATGTAAGGCCGCTAAGAGAGCCGCATGGCAAGGGCAGGGTGGGGCCTCTGCACCTCCGCCAACCACTAACAAGCCTGCTGTGGGGGCCAAGGCACCACCCAAATATAAGACGGCTGTGGTAGATCTACGGTAGCACAACTCAAGTACAATAGCATCCATGTTCTAAAATAGAGAGAGGACAATTATTATCATATTCACATAAACCTTTGTCCATTTATGAATGAATCTAATAAGGAAAGAGAATTCAGCTTTTTAACATCAGTTAACCATTGGACAAAAAAAGAACAAGTGGTAGGAATGACTTGATACCAATGTGTCCTGTTGTTTCTACATTCATATTCCAATACAGAGCTGTGAGTAGACTTGCTAGTGCTGCAACAGTGCTTTCAGAATTGCCTGCTGTCATTATAGGGACAACTGGGCATGATGCATACAGGCCTGGTCAGTTGGCTTCTGTATTTCCCACCAGGGGGAGTACATGTATAGCTACCTTCTGAGTAAGATGGTTAGTCAGCATGAGGAAAGTGTATTGTATCTCTGGGAGGTTCAAATCTCTGACACTGTGGTCCCTCTCCCAGCACAGGTTTGGTCCACTTGTATTGATTAAACTTAATGGCTACTCTTGGCTCAATGGGACTGGATTCACTTAGAGATATGCTCCTACAAAGATTTCTCTCGTCTCAGAATGTCGTTTCTGCAGTAGTGTGCGATACAGACACCAGGTGGAGTTAGTGCATGTACCGCTGCATCATCGACATGTTAATACAGTCCCCAAACACCATAGACTACATACATATCATGTATATTAGTAACAGTTTATGTGGACATTGTATCTTTAAGAGTATCACCATATATATTTGTGAAAACCTTATATACCGCTACACTGTGATTGAAAGTAACTTATATGAAGCGACACACTGTGATATATGCCTCTCATTCATTTGATTTCATTTTTATTCATATGGCAGATAAATTTACTTTTTGGTTTGTTCCACATAACCAGTTCACCTCAAGATGTCATTATTCTATTAGATGATATCAATTGATAGATTGTCAAGAAAACTCTAAATGTCCAAGCTAAAGATGATTTGTGTTTATAAATGCTCTACCGATCGCCACATCAGGAATGCTCATTGCAGACTCGTAACACTTCATTGGGGCATACCTTCTACACCAGACCCGAAACATAAAATGAAGAAAAGTCAGAAAGGAAAAAGCCATTACAGCTATGGACTATAGATTAGGTTATGGTGTCATACAAAGGGACACAAACCCACATGTTAGCACAAATTACATTTATTTATGATCAACTCATCATATATCCTTGTTTATAACAAAATAAACAATATTCACCATCAATGTACTTATACTTTTATCATATTGTACATGGTCCCCTGCATTACAGCGAAGCACCGACACCATCAGTCCCATTTTCCTAATCACAAATTTACCCTTTAAAAGGGGGCTAGCACGGCAAATGTCAACATGGGTACCGGAGCATAGATAGCTCATAAATCCGCGGGACCCAGCGAAAAATTTGCAATGCTCTGATTGGTCGAGGGGTGGTCACATGACTTGCTAATGCGGGTACGTCTTAGCCGTGCTAGCCCTCCTTTAAGGGCGGCTAATACAGGAGTGCATCATGCCCATTGGTCAGCATGATTTCATTTTGTGATACACTGATGCAGTGTAACTTGCAAGCACAGAATCAGCGCATCATGTCAATGACACACTGTCAGCATGGCGCGCATCATGCCTGCTTACCATATTGTGTCATCATGATGCATTCATGCATACATGAAAACATGTACAGCCCTTACACAGTTGATAATAACCTGAACCTAAAGGTCTCCAACCACAAAATCTATATTATACTTGTACCACATGCAATTTATATGTTAGACTGGAAAAGCAGATGTCTTGTGTAAGGACCATCCCTTTCTGACCATACACCAGTTAATGTACATCTATCAAGTTGGCATATATATACCAGGGTTGCAGGTTTCATAGTAGGAGGGGGGGGGGCACCATTGCTTGATCAGGTACCAGAGAGATAAGCAGAGATAGAGCCAGTATGAGTACACCACTGCCACCAACCACCAACAAGCCTGCTGTGGGGGCAAAGACACCACCCAAGTAAAATTTAATGTGATATATAGGCATCTCATGCGCAGTGTCAGTTCCGTATCGCACGACACTTCTGAGGAAGGCTTGAAGTTAGTATCTAGGGGAGGATTTGAAATAGGAGTAATGGGTATGGAGCATTTGAAAGTTGAATATGAGCATTGCCCTGTAGGCTAGGCTATATGGGGGATTCCTGCCAAAGCTCCCACTTTTTGTTTTTTTGGGGTTGGGGGGGCTGCAGAATAAAAACTATTTAACCATTCTTCCTATTTTTGGTGTTATTTGAAAGTAAACATCCTGGGGATCAAAAAGAGGGCAAATTTGCATATGCCGGACCACAATTGTTTTGAGATATGACGGCCCAAAGTTGAAAAATGGCCCAAAATAGCCTTTTCTCTCAATTTCCACCTCATTCCTCCCCCTATACCATTCAGCCAAGCAGTAAGAGACCACCATAATTTTATTTATTCCTTAGTGGGGGATCCTATCAAACATTTCCACGGGGTTTGGAGGTGATATGTCTCAAATTCTTTTGGCCATGATATTAAAATGTTTAGACGATTCATCACACACCTTACAGAGTAATGAGGGCCATTTTAGAGAGTGAACCATACAGAGCAAGTACTAAATAAGTGGTAAATGATGATCGTTACAAGAAGTGTACATGTTGAAGATGTAATAAATTGATCTTTATGCTTATCCTACAGGTTTTGAACCAAAGTTAATATTGCGTGCAAAATATTTAGAAAAATCTCGGCTATAAGAGATTTTCGGAAGTTTTCAAGCCAGTTATAATCTTTTGGATAATATAAATACAAAGGTATTGTACTAGTTTTGACATAAAATTTGGTAATGATAGGATGAATCTTAAAGGTGTAGTGTGTTGCATAAATTATGTGCAAGGCACATGATGCATCAATTTCGTGATTTTATGGCAACTGCAATAAAAACTGTCCCGCTGAGAGTTAATGACTTGAATGAACCTTTTCATAAAGCCAAGATATAGGGCAATCAATAAAATAAAGTCTTAAAATGTAATGCTGAGTTTGTCATCTTGACCCCCTGACCCCCATAGGTGGGAGGTTTCACAAGAATCACCCATATCATCATACAATGTGAACAAACCCGTATTTTACACAAATTACATTTTATTCATCAACTCATGTCCTTGTTTATAACAAAATAAACAATTTTCACCATCAATGTAGTTATGTAATTTTACACAGCCGAGCACCGATACCAGCAGCCCCATTTATTAATCACAATTTGACCTTTTTAAGGGCGGGTACTACAGGACTGCTGTATGCCAACTGGTAGCATGATGCACTCACCAAGAACTGACTTCCACCACTTCATTAGTGCATCATGCTAGCCTCAGGGGGTGTATCAACCCCCTTGTATAAGCACACTTAGCGGTTTTTTTAGCGCCTCCCACACCGCGTAGCGGCGGTACCGCGAAGCGGTACGGGAGTGCGCTATGATGATTGCATTTGCCCCATGTGATGAGGTCTCACAATACAAAATTTCTGAATAGAGAAATTGATGACTGAAATCTTCTTTATGTCTGCTTTTATGAGACATGTCATCAAACACTGGTATACCGACATTAAGGGCGGGAGGCGTTTTTTTACGCGGTCACAACCGCATTTCTTGTTTAAAGACTTGTACAAGTGGGTGATAATAGGGGATGATCATGATGACTAACAGTCATAACACATCAATGCACTTACAGCAGTTGATGACTTAAGGCAGCATGATAATTACAACAGCAGCAATGGTTGCACATCGGTAACGACGGTGAAGTAGGGAAGCGGTGCTGAATTTGGTACGTCATCCCAGTAATTTCAATAAAAGAGCATTTTTAATCATTTGTTGTGATCCTCTTAGAACACCTTTAGACTGGAACGAGTGGAGAGGAGAGCGGCCGGTGCTGACATTGGTCTCTACATCTTTATGTCCATCATATGTCGTCTGTGTTCAGATTTCCTCTAGACTGGAACCAGCGGTAGATGTTGATGAAGGCATCAGCCTCAGCGTCCACTTTGTCTATCGGATGTTCATTGTCTGGGTATGCCTGCATCCTGTATGGGGTCACAAATGCAAAACAATTAAAAAAAAGAATCTTGAAATGAAATCCATTCATTTGAATCTAAGCTACTTCTCCTGAGAACCCTAGTTTCTGAAATAGGCTGGGAGATATCTTTAAACCCAACTTTTGCTAAAAACTATTTATATAAGTTTTCGGGGGCCAATTTATGAGCTAGATATATTTTACAGATATACCGGTATCTATTTTTCACCACCTTTAAGGCATAAATATGCACCATGCCCATTTGGCTGTCATGATGCATGACTCTAGCGTCATGCATCCATGCATCATGCCCACCTTTTGGAGCTGATACACTCCCGAAGGGTCGGCATGATGCTCCAATGAAGTGCTGGAGAGCAGACTTTCCAGCACTTCATTGGTGCGCTCCTGCATCAGCGGGTCCCTAAAAGGTTAATTATCTTTAAGATGTCGGACCTGACAGGAACGTTCCTGGCTCGGAGTGCCTTCCACAGCTCCTTTCCTTGAGCAGGCGGCACACGACGGTCTCCCAGTCCAAGCATGACTAACGTAGGTGTGCGCACCTACAACAGAACGTGACATCATTATGTAAAGGCACATCTATTCTTTATCTTAATCATATCACATGTATCAAGATCTCTCTGGTTTGTGGATCTGGGAAATGAGAATCTCATAACTAAAGTTGTTAAGTTTTCTGAAAATTTGGAGTAACTAGAAGCATGTCAAAATTCCTGTTTCTATACACAACAAGACCATTTTCCAGTTGTCTGAAATGAAACTAATTTATCTTATTCAACTTGTAGTTCTGATGACACAGATAGGAAGACAAGACATGATATTGATTGTGTTGGACTTTGAAAATAAAGAAACTGAGATAAAAATCTGTCCCAGTACCTGGTCGATGTATCTGATGGGGGAGCGCTTCCAGAGTTCATCGTAGACAGCAGCGTGACCAGTCTGTGTGTGGTCAAACACCAAGCCACCCTCTGTATAACACCTACAGTGTAATTAGTAAAATTTACTCAAACTTAGGCCAAAAAAAAAAAAAGGTTTGTTTCCGGTCACCCGACTGTCCTCAGCTAAATAGGGCCGACCTCAGAATTTTTTGAAGATTTTTTCAATTTTTTACTGATTTTTTTCAAGATTTGATTAGAAATTTTCGAACATTCTCTTCCAAGATTGTTATTCGACATATAGGGACATATTTCCCAATGGTTTTCTTATCCCATGGAAAACATCCACCAGGGAAAACTCAGGAAAGAATGACTATATGAGACTTTGGACCCAAAAAAAAAAAAAAAAAAAATTAAAAAAAAAAAAAATCCGACCTACCTACCTCAACCTTTTGGACCATGTTACTGGAAACATGGTTTCAGTTATTGGTACAAAAGGTTTGATGCAATTCACAGTGATGCCACATGCTGGTTGACAAAATGCCGGAAAACCTACGATTATGGACAACTTTTCCCAGGATATTAGAATGATGCAATAGAGAAATCTCCACATAAAAACAATAAATTCCTTGCAAACCAGGAAAAGTGGCATCTCTGAATTCAGGATTTACTTAAGGGATATATATACTGATGAATTACTTGTGTGTGTGAAATTGGCCCATATACCAATTAGATGGAATTATCAATGTTAGTTATTGAAAATATGATCTAAATCGAGTTTATGCTCAATCAAAACAAACAATACATTGCGTAGAACCTGGGCAAGCAGAATAGTATATATAGCGATGTATTCATATATGTTCTACTTGCCAAATCCCAAAAGAAATCAAGAACAAAAGAGCCCAAACTACTGGTCATCAGCCACCTGGCAAGTGTTAGTGTCTACGCATGCAACAGCAGTGGTTCATTTGGTGAGTAGAACCAAAGAGTGCCAAATGGTATTGTGAGTAGGATTTGAACATCTATCTAAGGGTTACTTATATTAAAGGTGTGGGAGATAAGTGGATTAAGGTGTGGGAGATGAGTGGATTAAGGTGTGAGAGATTAGTGGATTAAGGTGTGGGAGATGAGTGGATTAAGGTGTGAGAGATGAGTGGATTAAGGTGTGTGAGATGAGTGGATTAAGGTGTGTGAGATGAGTGGATTAAGGTGTGGGAGATGAGTGGATTAAGGTGAGAGAGAGGAGTGGATTAAGGTGTGGGAGATGAGTGGATTAAGGTGTGAGAGATGAGTGGATTAAGGTGTGGGAGAGGAGTGGATTAAGGTGTGAGAGAGGAGTGGATTAAGGTGTGGGAGATGAGTGGATTAAGGTGTGTGAGATGAGTGGATTAAGGTGAGAGAGAGGAGTGGATTAAGGTGTGGGAGATGAGTGGATTAAGGTGTGTGAAATGAGTGGATTAAGGTGAGAGAGAGGAGTGGATTAAGGTGTGGGAGATAAGAGGATTAAGGTGTGTGAGATGAGTGGATTAAGGTGAGAGAGAGGAGTGGATTAAGGTGTGAGAGAGGAGTGGATTAAGGTGTGAGAGATAAGTGGATTAAGGTGAGAGAGAGGAGTGGATTAAGGTGTGTGAGATGAGTGGATTAAGGTGTGGGAGATGAGTGGATTAAGGTGTGTGAGATGAGTGGATTAAGGTGTGGGAGATGAGTGGATTAAGGTGTGGGAGATGAGTGGATTAAGGTGTATGAGATGAGTGGATTAAGGTGTGGGAGATGAGTGGATTAAGGTGTGAGAGAGGAGTGGATTAAGGTGTGTGAGATGAGTGGATTAAGGTGTGTGAGATGAGTGGATTAAGGTGTGGGAGATGAGTGGATTAAGGTGTGGGAGATGAGTGGATTAAGGTGTGGGAGATGAGTGGATTAAGGTGTGGGAGATGAGTGGATTAAGGTGTAGGGGATGAGTGGATTAAGGTGTGAGAGGAGTGGATTAAAACCCATTGCGGGCTAGTATCGACTACAGTCGACTTCATGGTAGGCCTAGCGTCAATTATAGTTGATGCCCATTATATAGGATTTGTATAGGAGTGAGAGAAGAGTGGATTAAGGTGTGGGAGATGGGTGGATTAAGGTGTGAGAGGAGTGGATTAAGGTGTGGGAGATGGGTGGATTAAGGTGTGAGGAGTGGATTCAGGTGTGTGAGTGAGTGAGTAATAGATGTTTAACGCCATTTCGACAGCTAAGGTCATATTCATGGCGAGAACTACATTACACAATTTCACAGAGGAATGTGTCAGTGCCCGCACATATGTATTCAGGTGTGTGAGATTGGTGGATTAAGCTGTGTGAGATGAGTGGATTAAGGTGTGATAGAGGAGTGGATTAAGGTGTGAGAGATGGGTGGATTAAGGTATCTAGTTGTGAGAGGTGAGTGGATTAAGATATCTAGCCATAGTAGATAAACATCAAACTCAGACTGGTAATGAAGGTTCTACAACATCAAAAGTCTTTAACCCTTTAAGGACAGTTGAATATCTTTTTGAGGAATGATACATGTATGTCAAGGTTCATGATGGTGGCTGTGAGCTACCACTGCTGCATTCATGTATCACGCTGACCTCATCACGCCTGTCTTGGCGGCGAATGATAACCAATGATCATTGGTCATTAAGCATGCCACCGTCCTTAAAGTATTATGTTCTTCCCTGTCTACTCACCAATCAGGAATATCTGTGGCCCCCAACATGGCTGAAGCAACAAAAGCAGTCCACTTAAGTAAATGTAGTAAGATTTACAGTGAATGACCTTCTCAGTGTCTTTGAGTGTTTCACACATGACCTTCACATGACCTTCATGTGAAAGTCACATGACCTTCAATTGCCTTATATACAACCTTCACTTACCAGTCTGGGATGTCTGTGGCTCCCAACAACACTAAATTGAAGTAAAACACAACTCTCATTTTAATATTCTATATGGTGGTGAAACACATGGATATCAGCACACCAAACACTTGTTACCTTATCATATGATTTCCCTCGGAGCCAACCAATATTTGTAATATAATGCCTTATTTTGCTTATAGCATTTTTTCCTAAAGAGGGGGGGGGGTAACTTTCTTTAGGAGGTTTCAAATGAATTGTTTTCAGTTCAAAGTTAGTAAAATTTGATCTTCTAATTTTGCCTCAAATTGATGAGGGGGGGGGGGCAGATTCTCAGAGAGGTGATATGGTGCTCGGCATCAATGTATCTGCGCATATAGAGGACAACCTGATGGTGGGGGCATCATGCGGAGGTTAAAGAATGAATGGACAATATGCTGTGTAGCACACATGACTTAGGGCACCATAAGAGGCCCCTGGTACGCCTTATAGCAGGAGGGAAACTGAGCTACCCACAGGCTTTTAGATTTTGAAAAAAATATTGGTTAGAACAGAAGTTATGCCATTTTTGATTTGTATAGGAATTGACAAGGAAGAGAGTTCTCAACTAAAAGCATTTTGATTTCACATGGTTTGAGGTCGACCTAATAGCTCTATATAAGAGTTGAGAGACAGGAAACTGGCTTTAACACACAAGGGTATGTTTGCTCCAAGTTTTCCCGCCCTTTTTGAAAATGTTTGGCGCCGATCTGACACTATACATTTACTATAGAATACAACGTGCCTCCAGCATTTCCAGTCACTTTTTGAGCTGGATATGGCCTAAGCATTGATTTCAATGAGGAATTAGGAATAGTGGGAATTGGCGGACATGAAAGTTTGAAACTGAGCACTTTTTGTTGCATAATTTTCAATGCATCTTTAATGTATTAAAGCATTGCGTATTTATGGCATTTCGTAATTCATAATAAAGGTTGGAGTGGGAGTGAGTAATAGGTGTTTAACGCCATTTCGACAGCTAAGGCCATATTCATGGCAAGAACTATAATACACATTTTCACATCGGAATGTGTCAGTGCCCACGCATATGTGCACCACACACATCTGAGGGGATAGGAAAGAGGAGATATAGACCACTTTTAAGCGGGCCAGGGAAGCCCGAGTAAAGGTTGGACAGTAGGCTGTGTGCACATGTGCAATTAAATGCTTAATGTTGACAATTACTTGGTTTAATTTGCAAATTAAAAATTGATGTTGGCAGTTACAAAACAACCACAGAAAATCGGTGGCTATGACCCAGGGAGTCCCTGAGCCAACAAATCAATAGGCTAGGTATCAGCATTAGAGCTGGGAAGGTGGCCAAGTGTCGGTGAGCAGCTATCCAAGTTCAGATTTCCTATAAACTCAAAAGCTTGTAAAACTTACTTATCAGGAATGTCTGAACCTTCAGACTTGGCTAGAATCAAACAAATTATCACATTGATATCCTTCTATGAAGGTATGTTTCAACTCCTGAGATCTTCATAATTATTTGAAAAAAACACAAAAACTTCTTTGACCTTATTACAATCCACTACCAGTAGTATTTATTTTGAATTCAGTTTTAGTTTCCATTTCATTAAGGGTGTGAAATAACAAGGCGTACTTACTCGCTACGTTGATGACCGGGTTCCGACAACACGCTGCTTTGTAGAACCCCTGATATAGACAAATACACATCATGTATAAGTGGAAGATATACACCAAGTTGGTCACTGTATTCAAAATATTGACAACAGGCTGTCATACTGACTACACTGACCAAACAAAGTCTGGTAAAAGCCTCCATATACATCACTACACAATCTACACACAACAGAGTTATCTCTCCATGATGCACCAATATTGTGCCAGCATGATGCACCAATATTGTGCTGCCATGATGCACCAATATTGTGCTGCCATGATGCACCAATATTGTGCTACCATGATGCACCAATATTGTGCCAGCATGATGCACCAATATTGTGCCAGCATGATGCACCAATATTGTGCCAGCATGATGCACCAATATTGCGCTGACATGATGCACCCCTACTATTACTGGTATGATGCATCAATACAGTGCTGGCATGATGCACCAATGCAGTGCTGGCATGATGCACCAATGCAGTGCTGGCATGATGCAGTGCTGGCATGATGCACCAATGCAGTTGCCATGGAAACCACCATGTTGAAAAAGCAAATGATATAGGTGCCCCTGACATGATCATTGACCCCTCTGTGACACAAAAGGTTTCTAATATTACCAAGGATTCTATGCCACTTTTTCCCCAAAAGCGTTAGCTTTCATCCGGTACTAAAATTATTAATCTGTGATGATCTCCGATAATCTCCTGGCACTAATTATATCAAACCAAACACTGTTTTCAGTTGGGACTATTTAGCTGTCCTAGGTCTACTTGGGCGGATTAGTACTGTGACACCTAGACTTACTGGATATTGACCAATGAGATGTGCCGTTAGAAAACCTCCATGAGAGCCTCCGATAACATAGACATCGTCCTCATTGGCGACCTCCATCTCCAAAACTGTCTGTACCGCGTTCTGAATAAACATAAAAACACGTTTATAACTATCTGAATTCAACTTTCAACTCAAGTTCCAAATAAAGAATTAAGGCTTAGACAGGGTTTGTCATGGACCTACAAATTCACTATTTGAGAAGTAATTTTTTTTTTTTCTGTGAGATTTGTTTATTTCTATGTTTTCTGCTGAATTCTAAAATGAAATACTGAAAAGAGCAAAACTGGTTTGGTTCTCTGGGAACTAATTCTCTCATATAAGCTGCAGCTTATTCCAGAATCCAAATTAGGCTTATAGGATGAGCCAAAAGAAGGGGTGCGGCTTATACTGTTATAGTAGGGTATCTGGCACTATAGGACAATACTAAGACTACAATTTTCAAGCAAAAGAAATGGCTTATAGCCCCCTCTAAAGTCGGGGTTCGTCTTATATGAGTGTTCGGCTTATACGAGAGAATTTACAATATATTTCAGACCAATTTCAGTGCCACCTTTGCCCTGAGAGTACATGATGATTGTACCTGTACATCTTTGACATCCTGAGTGCCGATATTACCCGGCAGCGAGTCGATACTGTCCTGTCCATAACCTGTAGAACCCCGATAGTTTACTGAAACAAAACAAAACAATATTAACCCCTTACAGACAGTTAATGGATTATCCTGGTGCGCCAACACCGTGAAGCAAGCATTGCACTTTAGGTGCTGACCTATGGTACTCCTTATCAGCTCTAGTAGCATTTCAAAAAGAAAATGTAATATTTCGGTGATGTGATATTCAAATATCACTATTGTAGGCATGGAAGTGCCACCTACTACTAACGATTGAACGCGTGCAATGCACGACTGGCCCAGGTCTTCCACTACTTACCATATGTGACTTGACACTATAGTGATAGTATGTCCAAGTCATCAATGCTTAAGGCTATGGAGTATGCACCCATTATCGCTCGTCATTTTCATTGCTGAATAACTCCTCTCCTGGCGAGTTAAACATTCCACTGTATCAGGAGGTGTTGAAGAAGAATATATATCAACCATAAAAAGGCATGAGACACTGTAATTCTCCTCCATTTTGTTATAATCAAGCAGTTTCGATGGCACCGTGAGTCGATCGTCTCGCTGTCCGCCATTTTGGATTTTGATGTTCTGTGCACATGCGCGGCCCATCCTTGCCAGAAGTAGCATTTCCGACGGAGAAATTCAATAGATTATATCGATTTGACTTGAAATTAATCAGTTTTAACATGTAATTCATGCATTTTGGGCAATAAAAAATCCCTCAATTTACTGTTAAACAAAAAATAAAATTAATCTTATGACGAATGTCTCTCTGCACATGCGCAAACGCGCCATGCCGGAAGTGCCATAGCCATAACAAGAACATGTCGGTCGTTAAAACATATTTGCTACATGAATGGTCTTAACTGGTCTATTACGAAAATTAACTCCTCTTTTCTTGAAAACCATCACATTGTATGAACGGTCTTTAACTTACCTGCTGAAAAAAAAGTGTCTTAATTGGACAGTTCCCATAGGAGTGCATGTGTTATGTCTATCGCAAAAATCAACCGCACAATGCTATCCTATGGAGCCTAGTTTCCATGAGAAATTAAGTCAAACATGTCAGGTTTTTTCTTCAGCTTTTTTCATAGGTAAAAAATATTTTTCTGGGAATTGTTACCATCGACAGAAAGAAAAGGATCTAAGGAACATGCATCAACTTTCCATTAATTTCTAGAACCCCTCTTTGTATAAGCAATCCCCACTTAAAGTCAGCCATTTTGAACGACTAAAAAAATGCTGAAAACCCGCTGCCAATGACCCAGGAGGACCTGGGCCAATAATGAAGTCAGAAATGGAGTATGTGTTGAAGGTTACATGGTGATTTATTGTACATTAGAAATGTATAATAAGTGTGGTCACCTGCACAGAGCACCAAGTACTGAGATACAAGGTGCTGGGTGCACAGGTCTTATATAGTGGATGCAGCTTTAAGCTGGCATCCTTTGTTAGTACACATGTGGGCTGTTGGTGATGCCTGCCCTTATGGATTACAGGTGAGTTGGCAGGTAGGGGATAATGCTGGCTTTCTTAAGGGCAAACTTTGGCTTACAGGTTTATACCTGTTTGGCATGAGAACAATACTGTTGTTAGGTCCACCTTTGATAGGGGTAGAGATTAGGATTATAGTCTCTATCATGTTCATGCCAGTCTGGATTTCATATACTGGAGAAAATACGTGTACATTCTTGAGTCAAATTCCATAAAGTTCATATTTCATAACCATATTATAATCATTATTCATATAACCATAGTTAATGTCCATAGATGTGCATAACCGGTATTATATCATGTAATAATACATAATGCATGTATTATGTATAGTAAGAGGCATAACGGTGTGTGACACTATAGTCCAGGAGCTAAAACCCTCATGCTGCCATGGTGTGTGACACTGTAGTCCAGGAGCTAAAACCCTCATGCTGCCATGGTGTGTGACACTGTAGTCCAGGAGCTAAAACCCTCATGCTACCATGGTGTGTGACACTATAGTCCAGGAGCTAAAACCCTCATACTACCATGGTGTGTGACACTATAGTCCAGGAGCTAAAACCCTCATGCTACCATGGTGTGTGACACTATAGTCCAGGAGCTAAAACCCTCATGCTACCATCGTGTGTTACACTATAGTCCAGGAGCTAAAACCCTCATGCTACCATGGTGTGTGACACTATAGTTCAGGAGCTAAAACCCTCATGCTGCCATGGTGGGTGACACTATAGTCCAGGAGCTAAAACCCTCATGCTACCATGGTGGGTGACACTATAGTCCAGGAGCTAAAACCCTCATGCTACCATGGTGTGTGACATTATAGTCCAGGAGCTAAAACCCTCATGCTATCATGGTGTGTGACACTATAGTCCAGGAGCTAAAACCCTCATGCTACCATGGTGTGTGACACTATAGTCCAGGAGCTAAAACCCTCATGCTACCATGGTGTGTGACACTATAGTCCAGGAGCTAAAACCCTGATGCTGCCCCCATAATGTCAAGAGGCTATTCTGTTACCACATCTATATTGTATTCATGTTGATAGTTTTTTTTCAGGTACAAGTCCTTATATTGTGATGACAGAACAATGACAAGACGTGTGGGTGTATGTATTATGACGTCATTATACACCACTTGTATTGCGCCGTGACCCCGTGTCAGGACTGCACCCCTCCCCTATAATACACATAAGGCATACAACCCTGTGCATACAAACCTCTCCCTTCCTAATCCTTAAACACAGCCTGACGTCCTAATCCTTAAAGGGCTACTGACACGTCTCCTACAACTTTGTCCCATCGCATTTACCGTAAACGCCGGATTTTTTTTTCTATTTTGGGCCCAAACCGGCTTCTAAATCTTTCCCAAAGTCACCCCCGGCTTATGACCGTTTTTTTTTTACTATAGAATAAAAAGAAAATGGGAAAGATTTGACACCAAAACCGGCTTATAGGATTTCCCTGAACTCACCCCCCGGCTTATGACCGGGGCCGGCTTATGACCGGGGATTTACGGTAGCAGGAAATATTACCTGCATTGGTCACGATCAAGGTAGAGCAGGTTACAGGGTGAAACAGTAGTATCTGGGATAAGGTGCATTGGTCACGATCAAGGTAGAGCATATTACAGGGTGAAACAGTGGTATCTGGGATAAGGTGCATTGGTCACGATCAAGGTAGAGCATATTACAGGGTGAAACAGTGGTATCTGGGATAAGTTGAATTGGTCACGATCAAGGTAGAGCATATTACAGGGTGAAACAGTGGTATCTGGGATAAGTTGCATTGGTCACGATCAAGGTAGAGCATGTTACAGGGTGAAACAGTGGTATCTGGGATAAGTTGCATTGGTCACGATCAAGGTAGAGCACGTTACAGGGTGAAACAGTGGTATCTGGGATAAGTTGCATTGGGTCACGATCAAGGTAGAGCATATTACAGGGTGAAACAGTGGTATCTGGGATAAGTGACCTAATACCATAACAGAGCCACCCATGCCATCTGCAGCAGCTAAGACCCGTGAAGACCCGTGAAGACCCGTATGTTAAGTCACCGAGGTCAGTGTGTGGGAGGTGGGAGGTGAGAGGCAGCTAGACAATGGTTCAAGGGAGAGGCTTTGTGACAGCATCAACACCTTAGGGAGTGGTCATTATTTATCAACAGGGGGCGGTGGTGGGTTTGAGGGGGGGGCGTAAAATCTTCAGACCCCTCCCATTTTGACCCCTCTTGAAGGGGGGGATAAAAAATTTTTAGCAAAAAAGCCAGCGCGCTACTATAGATCAAAGAGGGGCGCGAAAACTTTCCGTGCCTCTGGCGAGGGGGGCGCAAAAAATTTTGACTGCCGTCTAGGGGGGGGCGTAAAACAATTCCGCGCATCCGCGCGAAAACCCACCACCCTCCCCTGTTGCTAGGGTGTTAGCAGGGAAGCTATGTACAACTATATACTGACTTAGCTGGTTTAATTATCAGCCAATGAAATAACATCAGCTATTCACTGCGGTCCTCTCGGGGGCAGTAGTACCCATCAGATAACTGTTATCAGTGATGATAGCTGGGAACCAGCTTCAGCAATGGCGCCGCCCATTGGACAATCCGCTAAGTTGGTATATGTATATGAATATACATAAAGCTTTGCATTTGGTTCTGCAACATGTGATACCGTAATCTCCCACGTATAAGGCGCGTCTTGTACGAGAGGTTTTAGTTCTTACTGAATCCAGAAGGGGGACACCAAGACCTTCCATTTGATATCTTACACTCCCCCCTAAGTCATAATAGAACAAAAGTTATGAATTTTTCATCTTTTTGACTATTTTCTAAAACTCCAGGTGTACCTTTTACGCGAGGTGCGCCTTATATACGCAGGAGATTACGGTATATACCTAATATCACCTTCCAGAATCACCTTGCATACGTTTTGAACAATAATAGATATCCCGTGAAAGCAGATGCATGAATGGGATTGCATAGGCTTACATTAATTGCCAGGGAGATATTCTCATATCAATAGGACATACTCTAGACTAGAGTAATACTTTATGGTTGTGTCCTTTACTTGTTAACTTGTTATTTTATGAGCTTGTTTTTCAAAATCACCATAGCCAGAAAAATTGTCAGTTCTGTTTTAATCTTTATTCTCATTTTCTCTATAGAATGTTTTGCTAAACAATAGACGAAGGCACTCAATTTTGGTATCAACTTAAAGCTTATGCTCTCAGAAATGCAAATGGCTTTCATTAATGACCGTTTTCACATTTTTGAAATGTTAATGATAACTTGCACATTTTACCTGCAGACATTTACTACATGGACATGTATGGCCCTTATCAACTGATAATGCAAAATAGATAAATAAATTCAGGAGCGTAGGAAAAGGGGGGGGGGGCTGGCCCCAATGAATATTTGCTTCCTATGCCTCTGTAAATAGTAAATGATAATAACAAAATGAAATCCTCCCCCTGACTTTTTTTTCATGGCACACTAGTAAGACACTAGATATTTCTAGTTTCTGATAACAAATCATAAAGCTAATATTTCCCATAACGATAGCCATTTTCTTGTCACTTTTGTACCTGTGTACAATATGACAAATAGTCTTGAAATAGTAACGAAATTACAACCACAAACAAAAAAAAAAAATATATATATATATATATATATATATATATATATATATATATATATATATATATATATATATATAGATGAATCGTACATAACAGTAATATATAGCCTTCCATCCAGATCCCTGATATGTCATCATTGAGTGACAAATATATCCCCTGGTGTCTGTTGATAGGTCTATTTCATAATGCAAATAATTGCATTTTGAACATTGGATGTATCAAATTTGTTGTGCTATTGAACTTAAAACGTGATAAAACAGAATGACTTGTTATTTTGTGATACTATAGCTGCAGTAGGCACAGCTAATTATCTCTGATGGACAAGACTTCGGTGACATGACAAGAAAGATAGCAGGATGGGGTGGGTGGAGGCAGGTGTGGGAGTTGGCTGTGACCTGTGTGGCAATCCTGGCGCTATGTCCACCGTAAGATACACCAAATGTACATACTGCCCATGCTTGATACACTCAATAGGACAGCGGAAAATGTAAAAATCGTGTCGGTAGCCCTTTAAGGCGAGTTTCTTTTGCCACATAGCAGACGCAGCAACATTTAAAATGCTGGAGCCACTAGGGACCCGGAATCTTATAGGGTTAAGATATATATGTCTTTTATGAATCTATTAAGGCCCCATTTGCCTTTAAAAAGGGTCAAGTAAAGGGTGCACCATAGAGTTAATACACAGGCTGTATGGATGATGGATGTGAGTGAGTGAGTGAGTAATGGATGTTTAACGCTATTTCAACAGCTGAGGTTATATTCATGGCGAGAACCAAATTACGCAATTTCATGAGGGGATTCTGTCAGTGCCTGCACACATGAGAGTGGATAGGAAAGAGGAGAAATAGCCTTTTGTAAGTGATATAGGGAAGCCCTGAATGATGGATGTACCGAGGTATAAGGAGCACTTCCTGTTTGGTTTGGTTTGGTTGATTTTACGTCCACTAATAGTACTGTAGTGTTCTACCCCTCGATGTTCAATCGAATCTTTCGATAAACAACGAAGAACAACTATTCAGGTTCCAGTTAAAACTTTATTGTCTAATAACACATAGGCATCAGCCGTTCTCGATCACAGTTACAGGTGGCAGAGTTTGAACTCTATAACAAGTTCGACACTAGGCCTTCTAGTGTCTACAGTTGATATTCCACATACACCTCCTCTGTGCAGCAGCACAGAGGAGTATTAGAATATGGTAGCCGGGCAGCCGCCAACCATCGCTCACGATGGTCAGTCGGGGCTGGACTGACCCTGAGGAAGGCCGTACAACGGCCTTATATACACCGGAGTCGAGGGCCACGTGACCAAGTGGTGACGTGGCGCTGGACTCCAGCGCCCCCAGGCGTCGGGTAATAGAGGTGCTCTCGATGTCGCCCACGAGGACCACGAAGGTACCTCGAAGACGACGCGGGACCACCACAGTACTTAAAAGTTAGCAGACATTTCTGTGGTTCACTGACATTAAGTCCTTTCTTTTCAGTTTGGACATGTATTTCAAAGCTGCTTGTCCAGACAGCAAGACTGGTATTTATATGCTGCTTGCCTGACACAGCAGTGACCCAATCTATGAATGACCGAATCTATGAGATCCCAGATACAGAAATGCCAGGAGCATGAAATTATAGTCAATAATACAGCATTGGGTAACCCCGACAATTACAAATACCTAGGAGTGATGGTCGATAGCAAGTTAAGCATGGAACCACATGTTAAGAACACCATTAAAACGGTCAGTCACAAGTTGTATACCTTAGGTAGAATAAGATACCTAGTTGACAAGCATACAGCACTGCAGATTTATAAACAAACCGTGTTGCCATTCTTTGATTATTGTAGTTTTCTCACAAATAGTGCAAACCTTGCCTCTATACAAAAGCTGCAGAGACTGCAAAATAGGGGGCTTAAAATCTGTAAAGGGGATTATTCCAAGATTGAAACCATTACTTTACATAAGGATGCAAAGGTGCCACTGCTCCAGGATAGGAGGGATGAGCAATTATTATTAGTAATGTATACATATGTCAACAAATTAGGATTAAGACCAGCGGAAAACCCTAGAACTAGGGCTGATCATAAGATACAGATCAGGCTGCGACGGCCCAGATTGGAAAAATACAAGAGAGGCCCGCTGTATCGAGGTAAAAAGCTATGGGACAGGATCCCAGCACGGGTACAACTTGCTGAGTCCAAAAACATATTCCAGAGGCACCTCAGGAAAACACAATTGGAGCCAGAGACGGACTCTGACTTTGACTCTGAAGGAGAGGGGGGGCAGGAATAAATAGTAAATGGGTGTGCTATTCACCGGTATGTAGTCATACAACTGTTATACCTTTTGTTACTTTAATACTTGATGCCTTTTACTACATATTCCTCTGAATTTTTTTTTTTTTTCTGCAGTTATATCTTGGTATAGATGTTATCAAGTGAATACTATTTATATTCATCCTTCATTACACTGCTCATTGTTATATGTAAATATGTGCGGGTGGAGGGAATTGTTGCTGGTGGATGGAATCAAAGTCAAATCTAAGTCAAACCGGCCACAAAAAAAAGGGGAGGAAAAAAAACCAAAAAAAAACTCTTCTTTACTATGCCCACACCTATATGTCCCAATGTTTTGCAGCCATAAGCATTCCCTTGATGGGTAAAACCGAGGCAAGCCGGGGAGGGGTTCCACAACTGCACAAAATAAATTGATACTGGTAATGGTACATATGTATTACTATATGTTATAGTTCTATTGATTGTAATGATTGTTGCCACATGGCTAATGAGCTACTTTCCTAGTTTTAAGCTGAATCTCACATTTATATGGAATACATATCAATAAGTGACTCTCATGCACACACAATGTGCCAAACCAATAGACACGGCATAGAATGCCTGGACAAAACTGAACTGTAAAGGACCCTTCAGAAAGTGGTACACATGTTATCATTGATGAAAAGTAGTTAATACCATATGACTAAAGTCAATGGATTGCAATCCACCAATTTCGATTCGATTCAATGTAAGAATTACCTTACGACCACCTTCCACATGAGATTACATTGAATAAAAGAAGTCGCCTGACTTCATTGAAACGAAAATGACCGCATCTGTGAGGAGAGATGAGGGAGAAAACCGCTACCGGGGCTTCATTCCCCTACTCTTTTTGAAGGATAGCAAGTGTTCTTTTATTTGCCTGGTCCCATAGGCAGGGCCAGACAAACCATGACCTTTGATAACTCAGACGTGGTTCACTGAGAGGGAATCCCATGGCAAAAGACAAGCATGTAAGCCCGGGCCTGCGCATATGGACACCAGCTGCCCACATGCTCACCCCAAGACACAAGAAACCCCAACTTTGTCGCCTTTTACGAATCTGGTATGCCCACTGTTAGTATGGAAGGAGCTTTCTCCTTGTAGACTCCCAATGAAGTTATTCTGCTCCTCCATGCCCTCACATGAAGGTCCCCACTCCACAGCGGGACGAGCACTTCCTGTACCCAGCATAGGTTACATACCACACTGCCCCCTACAGGGACTTCTGTTCAACAAAACCATTAAACCAAAGGTACATTCAGGCTAATAAGTGTTCGCTAATTCTATAAATACTTATAAAACGGTGAGCAGTGCTCTGCTGCACGATAGAAGTGACCTTTAGTGCATTATATGAGTACAGTGCACGCCTGAGCAAGGTCACGGTAGCTGTATACAAATCAAAGGCCATTGATTGGTCAAGACATTTCTTGATTAGGTGCTTAACTATCTCAAGGTAATGTCCAACGTTTTATAAAGACAATAGACAACTCTTTCTTCACATCTTGACTACCTGTTGTTCTATAAAGCACTCAGATGCATTTGTGCATTATAGAACAACAGAAAGTCTCTATGTGAAGAAAGTTGTTGTCTATTATCTAATTATACCACTATTTAGGCACTTCCGGTGGTTTTATATGCGATACATATCCGCGGCTCGGGTATATCCAGCATAGACTCCCCTAGGGCTCCAACATCCATGATCTATTAGCTTAATAATAAACTAGAGTAGAGACAGGCACCAATGGTAAATTCGGCTATTCTTCAGAAACCTAGGGTACATTCAGGCAATTATACATGTATATTGGGTAAATTGAGGTCATTCTGTACATGACTAAACCATTATACATGTACTGAGGGTAGATTCAGGTCATTCTGTACACACCTTAACCATTATACATGTACTGAGGGTAGATTCAGGTCATTCTGTACATGACTAAACCATTATACATATACTGAGGGTAGATTCAGGTCATTCTGTACACACCTTAACCATTATACATGTACTGAGGGTAGATTGAGGTCATTCTGTACACACCTTAACCATTATACATGTACTGAGGGTAGATTCAGGTCATTCTGTACACACCTTAACCATTATACATGTACTGAGGGTAGATTCAGGTCATTCTGTACATGACTAAACCATTATACATGTACTGAGGGTAGATTCAGGTCATTCTGTACATGACTAAACCATTATACATGTACTGAGGGTAGATTCAGGTCATTCTGTACACACCTTAACTATTATACAAGTACTGAGGGTAGATTGAGGTCATTCTGTACATGACTAAACCATTATACATGTACTGAGGGTAGATTGAGGTCATTCTGTACACACCTTAACTATTATACAAGTACTGAGGGTAGATTCAGGTCATTCTGTACACACCTTACCATTATACATGTACTGAGGGTAGATTGAGGTCATTCTGTACACACCTTAACTATTATACAAGTACTGAGGGTAGATTCAGGTCATTCTGTACACACCTTAACCATTATACATGTACTGAGGGTAGATTGAGGTCATTCTGTACATGACTAAACCATTATACATGTACTGAGGGTAGATTCAGGTCATTCTGTACACACCTTAACCATTATACATGTACCTTGGGTAGATTGAGGTCATTCTGTACATGACTAAACCATTATACATGTACTGAGGGTAGATTCAGATCATTCTGTACACACCTTATCCATTATACATGTACTGAGGGTAGATTCAGGTCATTCTGTACACACCTTAACCATTATACATGTACTGAGGGTAGATTCAGGTCATTCTGTACACACCTTACCATTATACATGTACTGAGGGTAGATTCAGGTCATTCTGTACACACCTTAACTATTATACAAGTACTGAGGGTAGATTCAGGTCATTCTGTACACACCTTAACTATTATACAAGTACTGAGGGTAGATTCAGGTCATTCTGTACACACCTTAACCATTATACATGTACCTTGGGTAGATTGAGGTCATTCTGTACACGACTAAACCATTATACATGTACTGAGGGTAGATTCAGGTCATTTTGTAAACCTAAAAATACAAAAGTTCAATGCTACATTGGAGTTAAGAGTAACAACTGTTTTACTGGGAAGATATGCTACTCAACATCCGTCCCTAATGGATGTTGAGTATTCTAAACATTAGCCCTTAATGTGTTAATTGTCTAATTTGGATGCAAATTATTTTGCCTGTGCCAACCAGTGTATTATAACGGAATTTGTTCATGACGATTATTTTTTCCCTGTGCCAACCAGTGTGTTATACCAGAATTTTACTGTATAGTGGTACACACACTGTAGCATGTCCTAGGTTTTATGGGGGGGGGGCTTCAAATAAGGTATGTGGCAGTGGGGACTAGGATTCCCACCTTATATCAAATGATCAATGGTATCAAATGAACATCTTCCCTCTTTTTTTTTATACATACATAGGGGCTCCATACAGCAAACTCTTATATGTCCCCTGTCAGAGAAACATATGTAACATGGACGACTTCCAAGGATGTAGAGCAAGGTCTAAAACCTCAAGTGGCTGTACATCCAAAATGTTTTTTCCCCACCGCAATTTCATCAGTGTCCCAGCACAGCTGCATCCATGTTCCACCATGGCTGCATCCATGTCCCAGAATCGCTGCATCTATGTCTCACCATTGCTTCATCACTGTCACACCATTGCTGCATCCGTGTCCCACCATTGCTGCATCACTGTCACACCATTACTGCATCCATGTCTCACCATTGCTGCATCCATGTCCCACCATTGCTGCATCCGTGTCCAAACATTGCTGCATCCATGTCCCACCATTGCTGCATCCATGTCTCACCATTTCTGCATCCATGTCCCACCATTACTGCATCCATGTCACACCATTACTGCATCACTGTCACACCATTACTGCATCACTGTCACACCATTACTGCATCACTGTCACACCATTACTGCATCCATGTCCCACCATTGCTGCATCACTGTCACACCATTACTGCATCACTGTCACACCATTACTGCATCCATGTCCCACCATTGCTGCATCACTGTCACACCATTGCTGCATCACTGTCACACCATTGCTGCATCACTGTCACACCATTGCTGCATCCATGTCCCACCATTGCTGCATCCATGTCACACCATTGCTGCATCACTGTCACACCATTGCTGCATCCATGTCCCACCAGTGCTGCACCCATGTTGCTGCACTCATGTTGAACCATTGCTGCACCATTGATTCAACCATGTTGCACCATAGCTGCATCCACATTGCACCACTGCTGCATTCATGCTGTACCATTGCTGCATCCATGCTGCCCCATTGCTGCATCCATGACACATCATTGCTGCATCACAACAGGGGCGCACATGCCCATATGCCCCCAGGCAGGGATGCCACTCACTGATCCCCAAAAATTCGGAAATGCTCCTAATTTTCTCAATTTACAATAGGAAATACCTATAGGAAATTAAGGCCAAAAAATCGGAATTCCTAAAAAGTGGCATCTCTGCCCAGGGCATTGACCGACGTAACAAGATGTATCCTCTTTAGAGCCTAGATGTCCCACAGACATCGACCAACATAACAAGTTGCCATATTGGCAGTTTTAGTGCACTGTGAAAAGAACCACTTTCTTAGTACACATTGGGACTACCCCCCCACCCTCCGCCCCAAAAGCATACAGGGGTAGGTTGAGATGATGAGGCATGAAGAATGTATACATGTATTAAGTACTTTTCTTTTGAGAATTTCAATGAAGAAAACAGAGTATAGTCTATAAGGTAGCCCTCCCAAAAAAATCACAAAAATATGAAAATAGACCTAATCTAAGTGGTCAGGTGAGTCTGAGAAGTCTATTGCAACAATCTGCATAACGATATTATCTCTGTCATATCAAATGCTAGTGCCTAGAACGCCTTCACATTCATCTCCAAAATTATCAATTTGAGATCCAGAACTCCTTAAAAGTTTCTATGGTAGAATGGTGCAGAAAACATTTACATGTTCTGTTTGTCAAGTTTACTCATTTGCAATTTGTGAGAGAACGAGGCGGTATGGTGCGGAAAGCCCCAACACTACACTCCGTATTTTTTTTCCACATTCAAGTGTGACACCTATGGCCAACTTAGGGTTTAAACATAAAAATATTAATTTATTTCCTCTATGACAGCCTGTCGTACAAAACATGAATCAGAAAAGATTTTTTACAACAAGTTTACTCATTTGCATCATTTTATTTATGAAATACCCCCCATAAGTGATGAAGTCAAATTCTGGTTGTTATGAACACCCTACAGTAGAGTAAACTGAAATATTTTGATTCCCAGAGCAAACCATGGGATATTTCCATTATCATGTATGATTGCCCCAATGACTTAAAGACAGGTAGATAAGCCTTTAGTTCTTCTGGAAATGACTTCAAAATAACCCTCCCAGTGTACATGCACTCCCAGTGTGGTGGCTACAGGCAGTCTACTTGTTAAGTTTGAGTACTTGGGACTGGGCAGGCAGTGTGCTGGAACCCCCTAGTCATGGTGGTGGAGCCAGGCTGTCTGCTGTTGATATGATATAATAAGCGACCTGTGGCTGGTGGGAGGGGGAGGGGGTGGGGTGAGGGCAAACATTCTGGTCTACAAGGGAAGTGTGTACTTTGCTATACATAGGTCTACCACACACCCCAGGGGGCCACTCATGGAACTATGGATACCATATGTGACATGAACTGGGAAAAGGGGTCTTAGGACCCCCTGCACTAAGGCCCATTTTCGCAGATCGTGTCACATATGCCTACACAAACTAGAGGGAAAGGGGGTACCTTTGGGGACCCACGAGCGGACCCACCCAGACCCGTTAAAAGGGGTCCTTTTCGGCTAGATTTAAGCTAAAAGGGGTACCCTTTTAAAGGGTTTACGAATAGCGAAAGAATTTTTCAAATATTCCAGCTAGAAGGATTACGGTGTACCTATCTATCCCTAACTAAAAATAACCATGGTAGGTTCATGCCTAACATCTTCCCTCACATTCATCAATGTTTCATGGTCGGATTATCTCCTGAAAACTATACTGTCTCAGAACAGGGCATTTTAGGTGATACCAGTAACGCACGGCTCCGCGTTAACAAGGGCTGTTTACACGCATGGTTACTATAGAGAGTGCCCCCCCTGGGCCACACTCTAAGGGTGAGTTGGGGAGGCTCTGGGTGAGCTTCAGTAAAGAGGTCTTGTGTTATGTATGTTTGATTTGACCCTCCTAAAAACACCTTTAGGTGTTTTTAGGAGGGTGAAAACAAAATAGGAAGGACATCTATGGAAGGGTGAATACAAAATAGAAAGGACATCTATGTCATGAATCAAGTGACAAAAAGAATGGAAAGATAATTTAGCTCTGAGCGGAAGTGAGCTTCCGAATTCAGACGCTGCTACCCACCCCAACCACCAACACCAAGAACCATGTGCCTTTATATATATATATATATATATATATATATATATATATATATATATATATATATATATATATGTATATGTATATATATATGTATATATGTATATATATGTATGTATATATGTATATATATATTTATATATTTATATATATATATATATGTATATATATATGTATATAAATATGTATATATATGTATATATATGTGTATATATATGTATATATATGTATATATATATATATATATATATATATATATATATATATATATATATATATATATATAATCAGGACCCTTATACATGTACTGAGGGTAGATTCAGGGGTCATTCTACACCTAAACCATTATAAATGTAGTGAGGGTAGATTCAGGCCATTCTGTACACCACCTAAACCATTGACAATTTTATAGATGTCAAAAAAAACTAATTGAATTCATTCTCTGTCATAAGTCACTGAGACCTATATATTTCTAAAGGCGGCTTGTGTATTAATGCACATGCTAACATCATGACCTTTACGGACCATGATGCGTCCATGATCGGTCCCAAGTCTGTTCAGCAGCTATGATTGATTCCTGATTAATTCAGAGAATGGTGTGTACGACAGACTTATGGATCTCTGAGGTTAAAACCCTCACCCCACATCACCTCACAATGTACAAACACTTCTCAGCTTCCCTCTCATGTCCTCTCCCTCTTTCCATATTCTGATCCTCACAGATAAATTTCCCCCTCCCTGCACCCCAATGTAGAGTTTGGATTAGGTTTTATTGTCTGTTTACCATCTCGCAAACTCTAAACCAGACCCCAACTGTCCCCGGTTGCCTTTCCTGCACCAGACCCTACCGACTTGCTACGGAAGAGTTAGAAGCGGAAAAATGGCAACAATAAAAAGGGATACTTACTGAAAGCATCAAGAGAGCCTAAATCCTAAAACGAATAATGATGTGTGTACTAGAATGGGGGACAAGATGGGGGACAAGCCGGGTGGGGTATCTAGGTAAAGGCTAGGAGCTTGGGCGTCTGCAGGAAAGTATAGCAGCTTACATCTGTGAGACAAGATGACCGCATAAAGGGGGACAACATGGCTGCCTAGACACAGGGGGAACAAGATGGCTGTCTACACTCATGGGGACAAGATGGCTGCCTACACACAGGGGGACAAGATGGCTGCCTACACACAGGGGGACAAGATGGCTGTCTACACGCAGGGGGACAAGATGACTGCCTACACAGAGGGGGACAAGATGGCTGCCTACATACAGGGGAACAAGGTGGCTGTCTACACACAGGGGGACAAGTTGCTGCCTACACACAGGGGGACAAGATGGATTCCTACACACAGGGGGACAAGATGGCTGCCTACACACAGGGGGACAAGATGGCTTCCTACACACATGGTGACAAGATGGCTGCCTACACACAGGGAGACAAGATGGCTGCCTACACACAGGGGACAAGATGGCTGCCTACACACAGGGGGACAAGATGGCTGCCTACACACAGGGGACAAGATGGCTGCCTACACACAGGGAGACAAGATGGCTGCCTACACACAGGGGACAAGATGGCTGCCTACACACAGGGGGACAAGTTGGCTGCCTACACACAGGGGGACAAGATGGCTGCCTACACTCATGGTGACAAGATGGCTGCCTACACAGAGGGGGACAAGTTGCTGCCTACACTCATGGTGACAAGATGGCTTCCTACACAGGGGGACAAGTTGCTGCCTACACTCATGGGGACAAGATGGCTTCCTACACAGGGGGACAAGTTGCTGCCTACACACATGGGGACAAGATGGCTTCCTACACAGGGGGACAAGTTGCTGCCTACACTCATGGTGACAAGATGGCTTTCTACACAGGGGGACAAGTTGCTGCCTACACTCATGGTGACAAGATGGCTTCCTACACAGGGGGACAAGTTGCTGCCTACACTCATGGTGACAAGATGGCTTCCTACACAGGGGGACAAGTTGCTGCCTACACACAGGGGACAAGTTGGCTGCCTACACACAGGGGGACAAGATGGCTGCCTACACACAGGGGGACAAGATGGCTGCCTACACTCATGGTGACAAGATGGCTGCCTACGCACATGGTGACAAGATGGCTTCCTACACAGGGGGACAAGTTGCTGCCTACACACATGGGGACAAGATGGCTTCCTACACAGGGGGACAAGTTGCTGCCTACACTCATGGTGACAAGATGGCTTCCTACACAGGGGGACAAGTTGCTGCCTACACTCATGGTGACAAGATGGCTTCCTACACAGGGGGACAAGTTGCTGCCTACACTCATGGTGACAAGATGGCTTCCTACACAGGGGGACAAGTTGCTGCCTACACTCATGGTGACAAGATGGCTTCCTACACTCATGGTGACAAGATGGCTGCCTACACACAGGGGGACAAGATGACTGCCTACACAGAGGGGGACAAGATGGCTGCCTACACACATGGTGACAAGATGGCTTCCTACACACATGGGGACAAGATGGCTGCCTACGCACATGGTGACAAGATGGCTTCCTACACATGGGGACAAGATGGCTGCCTACGCACATGGTGACAAGATGGCTTCCTACACAGGGGGACAAGTTGCTGCCTACACTCATGGTGACAAGATGGCTTCCTACACATGGGGACAAGATGGCTGCCTACGCACATGGTGACAAGATGGCTTCCTACACAGGGGGACAAGTTGCTGCCTACACTCATGGTGACAAGATGGCTTCCTACACAGGGGGACAAGTTGCTGCCTACACTCATGGGGACAAGATGGCTTCCTACACAGGGGGATAAGTTGCTGCCTACACTCATGGTGACAAGATGGCTTCCTACACAGGGGGACAAGTTGCTGCCTACACTCATGGGGACAAGATGGCTTCCTACACACAGGGGGACAAGATGGCTGTCTACATTCATGGGGACAAGATGGCTTCCTACACACAGGGGGACAAGTTGCTGCCTACACACATGGGGACAAGATGACTGCCTACACAGAGGGGGACAAGATGGCTGCCTACATACAGGGGAACAAGGTGGCTGCCTACACAGAGGGGGACAAGATGGCTGCCTACACACAGGGGGACAAGATGGCTGTCTACACACAGGGGGACAAGATGGCTGCCTACACACAGGGGGACAAGATGGCTGCCTCTACACAGGGGAACAAGATGGCTGCCTACACACAGGGAGAACAAGATGGCTGCCTACACTCATGGGGACAAGATGGCTGCCTACACACAGGGGGACAAGTTGGCTGCCTACACTCATGGGAACAAGATGGCTGCCTACACTCATGGGGACAAGATGGCTGCCTACACACAGGGGGACAAGGATGGCTGCCTAGACAATGGGGGACAAGATGGCTGCCTACACACAGGGGGAACAAGATGGCTGCCTACACACAGGGGGACAAGTTTGCTGCCTCTACACAGGGGGACAAGATGGCTGCCTCTACACAGGGGGACAAGATGGCTGCCTTAACACAGGGGGACAAGGTGGCTGCTCCATCAGGCTGCCTATTTTACATCTATAGCCTCAGTGCCTGATCCCTTGTACAGTTCTTTACTACTAGGGTATACAATATAATGTTGTGGCCGTGTTGACATAGGGGGATGGGTAAAGCGCTAACCAGTGTTGACTAAAGGAGGCGCTACCCTCTACACCTTTGTCACCAGGGGGAAGCCCGGCGAGACATAAGGTGGGTGAGGGCAGGGCCCTATCCTAGCATACCCACCTGGGGGATTTCACCCTGTACTCTCCCCTTTAATAACGGAGCCGTGTATTAAAAAGGTGGGAGTGTATGTAGAAGGGTGGGTACAGAGGGTGTGGTGGGTATACTGGGGTAAGAAGGGAGAGACTAGAATCTAGGATCCAGTTTACCGTGAAAGACTAGAGACAGGACTTGGACGCCCCTGGTGGACCCACCAGCTGACCCCCCTCCATGGCATCAGATGACCTTCACTCAGACTTCTAACTGTCCTCTACTTGACCTCAGTGACCTTGGGTTGCACTTTGGGTACTTGGGGCGGTGGGGCAGCCTCACCTGCCCGCCCTATACAAGGACTGACCAATGTGGACTAACGCCGATCTGTACCCGCCATGTCGGGTTTCACCCGGACTGAGGACAGTGTCCTGGGGAATGTTTACAGCTGTATACCTACTACTAATAGGTAAGTTTTACTTTTCTATCTCAATTTAACTCCTTTAGGGCTGATTTAAACTATAAAATGTAAAAATTGCTGTTTACCTCAGGTAAGGGGATAACAGGTTTACATTTTGCCAACTGGGCATTACTAAGTTATTCACAACTCTTCTTCCACTCTTCAATTACCAGAGAACTATCAACAACAAGCAACTATTTTCTTCAGGTTTAGTAAGATTTTCCCTAAGCTAGCAATGACAATTATCATTTGAGATGTGGTGACCATGGGAATGTACACAACACTTTCCATATGTTAACAATTATATATGAAGTAATTGTGAATAGGGAGATTGTGCTCTTACATTGAACTCTGTATATGTTTCTTAGTTTTCTCATTCTGAACCCTTGTTCAAAGGCATAGGGCCAGAAGCGCATTAATACATCGTTAGTTGACATGATGCCTAAATGAAGTGGTGGTGAGGCGCTATGCTACCTACGGCTGCATTTTGCCTCATTCATACTTATGGGCATGATGTATTAATTCATTAGCAGCCCTTTAAGACTTTTACAGGCATCATACCGCCTTCCAGGAAAAAAATAGGATTTTTTCCATGGAAAAATAGGATAAAAATAGGAATTTCAATGCTTTTTGGGTGAGAAAATGGGATAAAAAAAAGGAATTTTGACGTTTTTTGGGCGAGAATATAGAAAAGAAAAAATGGTTTAAAAAGTTACTTTTGGGCTTTATATGTTTGATACTGTATAATAACAAGCTGCAATTAGGGAGGATGTAGGATTTGGGAAAAGAGGGTAGGGTGTGTGCATGGCCATGGGAAAACAATAGGAATGGGCTAGAGGCTGTTCACAAGCGAAACTCGACTAATTTGTAAGTAAAACAAAGCCAAGCAAAATGACTGTGGTAAGCGGTAATGGGAGCATGCCCCCAGGATTAATTCTAACTTGAGAGGGTATTATTAGACCCCAATTATAAAGGTATTGATGCATGACCTCCCCGGGAAAATTTTCAATTTTGGATGGTGTTTGGTGCATCTTTAGTTTACTGACATTCTCCAGCTACAGCTTAGGGACTGGTTTTATTTATTGGAGGACAGAAGATTTTTCTTTGACACTCTCTCCCTTGCCAAGTCAAACGCAATTTTGAAATCTAGATATTCTTAACTATAGATGAGAGGCAGTTCTAGTCTCTTATGATATACTGCAATGGCAACGCTAGGCTGCTGCAGGACTCTGTGGGGCAAACAGGTTCATCCTCGTGCCGCAAGGGGTGTGCTGTACACAGCCAAGTACATAACATCGCTGTCCGGCATTGCCTCCTCTGTCGTTGCTTAGACTTGAAATCTCGTGGTTTGAACTAGTCTCCCCTGAGCAGTGCCACAGCTTTAGGAAAGACATATATGACTTTTGATGACATATAATGACTCTTGTACTCTGTTGATGCTTTACAATACATGAAGCTGATCCTCCTTATAACCGTAAGGGTAGCAATCTTGTTTTCTCTATCCCCAGAACTCGTCTATTACAATACAATATCATATATTCTGACTTGGGTTAAAGGCCAGGATAGGAACTTTTAATTGGTTTAAGGGTGGACGAATGGTGAGATTAGAGTGAGGGCAGGGTAAGACTGTGGTTGGAATATTGGTTGGGCTCAAGGCAAAAGGAGGATGAGAGTAAGGGTGATGGAATGGTGAAATCTCTGCCCACTCCTCCCAATCATCAAGCTAATAGCAAGCCATGTAAATTAAGGGGGCTTAGTGCAGGGGATTTCAAGACCCCTTCTCCAGGTACATGTCACATGTGTTTTGTAATGTGTATGTTCAAAATAGGAGTGGGTCCAGGGGGTAACCTTAGAGCAAATGTATTTCCCCTCCCATAAACCCATTGAAAATCGGCCTTTATATGACTCTATAGGAAATGTAGCCTGTCCCCAAATTTCCTGTGTGTGCCTTCCCCCCCAATCATGCCTTCTGGATCTGGATTAATTAACTTGTAAGAGCCAGGATGGATTCAGACATTTAAGACCCCTCAAAATTTGGGCAAAATTTCTCATTCATCATCAAATGAAAGGGTTTCCCCAGTGTATATTGATTTTTGTATTTTTGTGTTCTTGATGTACCTAGGAATGTATAAATCATAGGGATGTATAATACAGTCTGGATTTTGGTTTAAATATGGTTATATCAGAGAAATAGTGAGGGCATGCCTGCCATCACTGTAAGGGGACGCTTCTTTGCTACAATGTTAAAGTATATGCATTCCATTTGGAAACCTTTTTTCCCGCTATTTCTGTGTCTTTGTTAACCAAGGCACCATGATAATGTCAGTCTTTTGAAATGCATGCCCAAGCTGGTACAGTCTCTTCCATTTACACACTGCTATGGAGATTGGAAGATAGACTAACCAGCTTTTAAAGCTAAGCCCTATCATTATTTGTTCAAAAAGAAGTAAAGGAAAAGGGAAGGCAATATGTGAATGACAGGAGAGGGAGACCACAGATAGAACATACGGGAGGGAGGGCGTTGGGAAGGGGAATGCCAGAGAATGATGCGAGGGACGAATAAAAGCATACAAGGGATGAATAAAGGCAAACATACTACAGAATACCAACCTCCCCTTAAAAAACCTGTAAACTCCCCGCAGGTTTGCTAGTATGTGGAAATACAGATGATGAGTTGTTCCTGAACAAACTTTGAAAATGTCACTGTCAAAACCAGGGATGAAGGTCAGTGCATATGGATAATTCTGAAGAGCCTCATGGAAATTTTGAATTCATTGTAAATTACCACAAAACTTTGATCAAAGAAAAGAAATTTGGGAAAATATTAAGGCATGTCAAATTCTGAAAACTTACATCCTTGCAAAACATGCATTCTGGCTTTTTTTGTATGCAGTGTTTCAGTGCAGGGCATTCTGTTGACTTCTTGGAATCACTTCATAACTTCGATCTATTTGGGATATTCAAAAAAATGTTTTATATGCTTTTAAGGGGCACTGAATTGAGGACCTTACTCTGCTGACTTTTGCACACAGATAACATCCCCGATTCAGAGTTTTTTTAAGTTGTTTATTGGGAAAATTTACCTTACAGAGTAAGTGCAATTTTAAACTTGGCGCCCATGCATTGTGGTAGTTAGGCCAAGCCCCCTATCATGTTACATTTGATAAAATACGTTTGATAAAATAATACAATCATTAGTAGTCAGCAGAGTCTTGTTTTCATGAACGTAATAACAGTCAGCATGTGCAAAAGAAAAAAAAAAGGTATACGGAAAACCATTTCATATATTACAAGTTTTTGTAGCAGCCAGAGTGATGAGATGAGATGATGATGATGAGATAGTCGCTTAATAGTTCACAAAATCATACAAAACAATCTGGATAATTCTTTTTGATGGCAATTTTAAATTGTTGTAAGGTTTCAGGGCCTTTAATTGATTCAATCGTATGCATGCTCTAAAAAAGTTCCATTAAATATCATTGTGATTGACAGGGTCACTGACATAATCATCAAAATGACATGAAAATTATTGAGTTTCCAGGCGCACACAACTCAAAATGAGAAAAAAAGTTCTTATCTCTCTGAAAAATAGGAAAAATAGGATTTCTTTTGTTGAAAAATAGGGAAAAATAGGAAAATAGGAAAAATTGCCAAAAAATAGGAAAATAGGAAAAAATTGCCAAAAAATAGGAAATTAGGAAAAAGTATGATGCCTGCTTGTAGCATGTAATTTATATTGCTAGTTTATGGTCAATTTTCCTATACCTTGGCAAAGACTGAAACGGTCTGACATATGGTGACGATATTTGATACCTTGAAGGCTGATAATGCCTTAAAGGAAAAACCCGCTCTTCATGATGCCTTATTTTGTAAGTCGAAATTGAATCGAAATATGTTGGCATACTCATCAGCACATCTAGTATAAGAGCAGGCAGCAGGCTCCTTAGATGCAGCCTATGACGTCACAGGAGACCAAATGCATCATGTGCTGCATTGGTAATGCAAGGGTTCTGTTGCAAAACATGTTTGTAATTATACAAGTAAAATTTCTAACATGATTATATCAATTAGGATGACTCAGTGAGCTTTTTATCACTTTTTATCAGTGAGCTTACTAATAAAAAGAAATGTGGATCAACATCCGCAAACCCGCTCACGGGCATACCTTTTACTATGTTGATCCACAAAATGTGCAAGTACTATTCATAGATATCTATTAGCAGCATTAATCTAGAGACGTGTGGTACTTTGCAGTCACAACTGGGGTGACGTCATAGGCTGCATTAAAGAAGCCTGCTCCCTGCCCTTATTATAGCAGATGTGCTTATAACTATGCCAAAATATTTTCATTCAATATAAAGACTAACAAAATGAGGCAAGTATTATGAAAAGTGGGTTGTCTTTTCCTTTAATGTATCATGCACATTGATTATCACGATGCGTTGTGACAGGCTCAACCAAATGGGAAATAGTTAACACCATGGAAAATATGAAGCATAATTCCTTTACCTTCGAAATTTTCCTAACATTTGACCAATTCATGAGACTTGACTCAGTTAATGCTTCGGAAAGAATAACTGCTGATGGTTTGATTCCAGGCATGTCCATTGTGGATACGTGTTACAACCCGACTGCCTCTGCCTGCTACATTGAGGCAGTCAAGAAGTTACAAACTGTCAACTGTCAGTAAGTATCTAACACCATATGAGGCACAAACTGTCAGTAAGTATCTAACACCATATAAGGCACAATCTGTCAGCTGTCAGTAAGTATCTAACACCACATAAGGCGCAAACTGTCAGCTGTCAGTAAGTATCTAACACCATATAAGGCACAAACTGTCAGCTGTCAGTAAGTATATAACACCATATAAGGCACAAACTGTCAGTAAGTATCTAACACCATATAAGGCACAAACTGTCAGCGGTCAGTAAGTATATAACACCATATAAGGCACAAACTGTCAGCTGTCAGTAAGTATCCGACACAATATAAGGCGCAAACTGTCAGCTGTCAGTAAGTATCTAACACCATATAAGGCACAAACTGTCAGCAAGTATCTAATACCATATAAGGCACAAACTGTCAGCTGTCAGTAAGTATCTAACACCATATAAGGCACAAACTGTCAGCTGTCAGTAAGTATCTAACACCATATAAGGCACAAACTGTCAGCTGTCAGTAAGTATCGAACACCATATAAGGCACAAACTGTCAGCTGTCAGTAAGAATCTAACTCCATATAAGGCACAAACTGTCAGTAAGTATCTAACACCATATAAGGCACAAACTGTCAGCTGTCAGTAAGAATATAACTCCATATAAGGCACAAACTGTCAGTAAGTATCTAACACCATATAAGGCACAAACTGTCAGCTGTCAGTAAGTATCTAACACCATATAAGGCACAAACTGTCAGCTGTCAGTAAGTATCTAACACCATATAAGGCACAAAGTGTCAACTGTCAGTAAGTATCTCACACCATATAAGGCACAATCTGTCAGTCAGTATCCAACACAATATAAGGTGCAAACAGTCAGCTGTCAGTAAGTATCTAACACCATATAAGGCACAAACTGTCAGTTAGTATCTAACACCATATAAGGCACAAACTGTCAGCTGTCAGTAAGTATCTAACTCCATATAAGGCACAAACTGTCAGCTGTCAGTAAGTATCTAACACCATATAAGGCACAAACTGTCAGCTATCAGTAAGTATCTAACTCCATATAAGGCACAAACTGTCAGTAAGTATCTAACTCCATATAAGGCACAAACTGTCAGCAAGTATCTAACACCATATAAGGCACAAACTGTCAGCCGTCAGTAAGTATCTAACACCATATAAGGCACAAACTGTCAGCAAGTATCCAACACAATATAAGGTGCAAACAGTCAACTGTCAGTAAGTATCTAACACCATATAAGGCACAAACTGTCAGTAAGTATCTAACACCATATAAGGCACAAACTGTCAGCTGTCAGTAAGTATCTAACTCCATATAAGGCACAAACTGTCAGCTGTCAGTATCTAACACCATATAAGGCACAAACTGTCAGTAAGTATCTAACACCACATAAGGCACAAACTGTCAGCCATCAGTAAGTATCTAACACTATAAAAGGCACAAACTGTCAGCTATCAGTAAGTATCTAACTCCATATAAGGCACAAAGTGTCAACTGTCAGTAAGTATCTAACACCCTATAAGGCAAGAACTGTCAGCTGTCAGTAAGTATCCAACACCATATAAGGCGCACACTGTCAGCTGTCAGTGAGTAATAGATGTTTAACACCATTCCAACAGCTAAGGCTATATTCATAATAAGAACTACATTACACAATTTCACATGGGAATGTGTCAGTGCCCGCGCATTTGTGCACCACACGCATCCCCAGCGGATAGAAAAGCAGAGATATAGACTCTTTTAAGTGGGCTAGGGAAACCCGTCTGCTGTCAGTAAGCATCTAACACCATATAAGGCACAAACTGTCAGCTGTCAGTAAGTAGCAATTAGTCACAACGACTCATCACGTCTGCAATGTGCCTTATTATTTAGGATATTGTATTCTCATCCCTAATCATTGCTGTCTTTCCATAAAACTCATTCTTTAGAGGGTCAGTTGGGTGTTGGTCCAACCTCTGGAAATTTCAGGGCCCTTGAAGTGGAAGGATTTCTCAACTTAGGAAACTACACTAAAGTGTAAATTCTGAGGGGCCTCTGAACCTCTGAAAATAGAGGAACCTCTAAGGGTCTGAAATCTCTGGTATCCACATTCTTAAAAGGCCAAAAGTCTGCCACTCAAGACTGAATTCAATTGGATTCATCGCCTTAGTACCACAGCACCCTATGGGCTGAATAGCATGGACAGTGTTCATGGCTAACACCCACGATTGCCTTGTCAAGGGTTCTCTTATATAGGATAATCCTATCTCTATTGCCAATGCTAAAACTTTATGCTGAAATCACACGTGAAAGATCAGTTTTTGAGTATAGGCTTAATGATTAGCTATGGATAAATTTATATTCCCGAAACACGGCCAAAGGGACAGTGCATGGCTCTCAATATGATATTACTTTTCAGGTCAAATCTGGTTGTACCAGAGTTACAGACATGTGTCCATGCAGCGATCGGGGACTGTGCCCGTAGTGTTGTCATCTACTGGGACAAGAAGATAGCAGACTTGAAAAGTAGCCTTGACAACATTGTCGCCACGAGTACATTATCATGTAATATAGGTAATTATTTTTTTCTAAAACTCATCTGTATTTATTGTCATGCTAGTACAAGAAGGTTGTAACTGTCATACTTCACAGTTACAACCTTCTTCTACCAAGGCGATGATAATTTCTGAGTTATTCGGCAAAATCTGGAAATCATGGTTCCCACAAAATCCCAAATTCCATGACAAGAATAAAAATTTTCCATGACATTTTAAAGCAATTTTCGACAGGAGGGGAGAGTATGATAAGATATCAATTATGGAGAACTTCAAAGATATTATGATAGCTAAGAATGTACAGCACAGCTGTAATGCCAGTCAGTTATATATAGCTAAGGTATATGTGGTGCATTCCTAAGGTATTCATTGTGCGTTCCTAAGGTATTCATAGAGTATTGCTAAGGTATTTGTGATGCATTGCGCAGGTATTAATGACGTGTTGCTATGGTATTCATGATGTGTTGCTAAGGTATTCATGATGCATTACTAAGGCATTCATGATGTGTTGCTAAGGTAATCATGATATGTTGCTAAGGTATTCATGGTGTGTTGCTAAGGTATTCATGATGTGTTGCTAAGGCATTCATGATGCGATGCTATGGTATTAATGATGTGAGTGAGTGAGTAATAGATGTTTAACGCCATTTCGACAGCTAAGGTCAAATTCATGGCGAGAACTACATTACACAATTTCACAGAGGAATGTGTCAGTGCCCGCACATATGTGCACCACACACATCTGAGGGGATAGGAAAGAGGAGAAATACACCCTTTTAAGTGGGCTAGGGAAGCCCGGGTATTAATGATGTGTTGCTATGGTATTCATGTATTGCTATGGTATTCATGGTGCATTGCTAAGGCATTCATGATGCATTGCTATGGTATTCATAGTGTGTTGCTATGGTTTTCATAATGCGTTGCTAAGGTATTCGTGATGCGTTGCTAAGGTATTAATGGTACATTGCTAAGGTATTTGTGGTGCGTTGCTAAGGTATTCATGGTACGTTACTAAGGTATTCATCGTGTGTTGCTAAGGTATTCATAGTGCATTGCTAAGGTCTTCATGATGTGTTGCTAAGGTCTTCTTGATGTGTTGCTATGGTATTCATGATGTGTTTCTAAGGTATTCATGGTGCATTGCTAAGGTAATCATGATACATTGCTAAGGTATTCATGGTGCATTCCTAATGCATTCATGACACATTCTTAATGTATTCATGATGTCCCTATTCCTAGTACTATGATGATAATAGAATGGAAGGCATTCATGGTGTACTGCTAAGGTATTCATGGTGCATTGCTAAGGTATTCATGATGCATTGCTAAGGTATTCATGGTGCATTGCTAAGGTATTCATGGTGCATTGCTAAGGTATTCATGATGTGTTGCTAAGGTATTCATGGTGCATTGCTAAGGTATTCATGGTGCATTGCTAAGGTATTCATGATGTGTTGCTAAGGTATTCATGGTGCATTGCTAAGGTATTCATGATGCATTGTTAAGGTATTCATGATGCATTGCTAAGGTATTCATGATGCATTGTTAAGGTATTCATGATGCATTGCTAAGGTAATCATGATGTGTTGCTAAGGTATTCATGGTGCATTGTTAAGTTATTCATGGTGCATTGCTAAGGTATTCATGATGTCCCTATCCCTAGTACTATGATAATAGAATGGTGGGCAATGGAGCCTAGCTCCTATCTCAACGGCGGTTGCTGTAAGAATGATACCATGCAAGTAAGGTCATAATAGCATACTATAGCTACCCCTATGGCTAAATGTCATAGCTCTTAGGAATGATTCATATTAAGTTAGGTTTAATATTAGACTTGTTAACTACCTATTAAGAGAATTAGTGGTTTCCTAATGGTCAAGGGCTATTGGTTTTCCAAGTGTTTCATGTTTAAGAGTCACAGATTATATGAGTGAAGATTATTTGCTAAGGGCTATGGTGACCTGTGCAAGTGTAAACATCCCAGAAAGTGATGAGTTCTGTGTTGGCTAGAAATGGCCAGTTGGCTATGGCCAACTGGCAATAATCAGGGTTGACCTCTCTGCAAAATTCCTGCAATCAAGGTGGAAAATAGGGTCCACTCTAATGGATTTTACTATGAATATTTGGTTTTCCCATTTTCCATGACTCAAAATGAAATTTTCAGAAATTCCATGACTTTCCCTGACAACTTTTTATTCCATGACACGTGGGAACCATGCGGAAATGCTTCAAATCTATGCAGGCACAGTTGTATATTAATCCATTAAAATACAGTTTTATTAAATATGGTACAGTTTGGCTCATTTTTAATTCATAAATGGAAACTTTTACTGCAGCATGTCCAACTCAAGCAGCTGAAACAAAGAAAATCTCTGATTGTTCCAACGGCTTTACAACTGTTCTCGATCAGATAAAGACCGGGGGCTCTAATAGTGAAAATGTGTCAGCTTCCTGCAAGTAAGTACGTTACATCCACAGTAAAACCTCTACTATTGTGTAGTTTAAGTACCTTAGATCTACCTTAAGTCGACCTGTCATTAGACGGGAACATTTTGGGCTGACAATGTTATATGCTGGTTCTCTGGCCCAACTTATAGTTTTCTCCATAACCTATCCTAAATATAATGCAGCAATGTAAATTGCTGATAACTCGAAAAGTGAAAAGCCTGTGATTGGCACCCATTAGTTGACAGTCCACCGTCCTTTACAGGGGACGCCATGGAGTCAAGCACTCCCTGACCCAGGTTATTCGCACCACCAAGCCAATATTCGCATAACTCCCGCCAAACTCCGCTATTCGCACCCCATTGTAAAAAAAGGCGGGAAAGTTGACACATGGATCAACATCACATAAACCTCCACCATTGGAGGCAAAAAGCGTCTTATGGCTGCCAACCAACTTACAATATTGACAATTTCTCAAAATTTACAAAACTTGGTAATGAAATACCTTTTCCTGCAAGACCCCTACATCTCCTTTAATGGCACTACAAATTCATTAAGTAATTCTGCCTCTTATATATAAAATTTCTATCTTTTTTAAACTTATTTGCACCACCAAAATGTCTGAAAGTGCAGGGCCCCAGGGTGTCTCCTTATAACTTGCTTTTCGAGTTAATAAAACCCCTTTCATAGAAGGGGGTCTACAATCCCAAAATGAAACCAGCTTTTGATCGGGCTTTTACCACAGCAACATGTTAACTAAAACTTTTTCTGAACTCCCTGAATTGGAGCTTAAGGTGGATTATAATTTTTATACATAGCAAAATGGTAAACATTTAATTATTTTACTACATCCCCAATTCTCTATTCTGAGGGTTTTTATTGAGGTTGAAGTCAATGAGGTATAATGAGTTTCATCTACACCTGGATGGACTAGAACCTTTATACTGTGATCGTAGATATTTTTGCTGGTATAAATTTCAGTTGTACTTAAATTCACAGATTTAAAAAAAATGTTCCTTAGTTGAAGTTGAAGAAACAAGCTTTGTCAGACAAAAACTGTCGTATAAATTGTTTTTGTAAAGAAAAATTAAAGGAAATGCAATGTATTATTTGAAGGAATAGTAATTGTTTTGTTCCCAATAGCTTCTTTCAGACTTTGTATGCACACTTGAAAGTACTACCATACAAACCCGCCTTTAAGTTCTACCCCCCTCACTACCCGCCCTAGGAAAGTCATGTCCATTTTGGATAAATATTGGATGAATATTTACTAAGGATATAAATTCACATGTTTTTAATTTCCGTGAAATCTGCAAAAATATGTACAGCGCAAAATAAACTACTACCACAGTAACTCTGATCTCACTGTTCTCATGTTTATCTTTTACAGAAAGGCACAGACAGCGATAACTTGTTTAAATAACGCCGGGTCCTGCCTGACGACAGTGACAGCGCGTAATGAGTTAATTACTAAATACAATGCTGTCAGCAAGTACTGTGTGTCATCATATTCATCGTCTAACTCACAAACATCTACAAATCCGCTATCAGGTAACCACAACATTAGCAGCTATCTGCGGGCCACTAAAACATTAACCCTTTACGAGCCACTAATGTATTAATGCTTCATTGCACTTTGATTACCATGATGCATTCATGCATCTTGCCAACCCTATGGGGTTGGTACACTCCCTGATGTTCCGCATGATGCACCAATGAAGTCTACATGGGTGCATCATGTTGACCAATGCGCATGATGGACTACTGCAGCATCAGTGGTCCTTAAAGGGTTAATTCATCACCATTGAATCCTGTTGGCTCTAACAGGTCTTTTCCTCAGCATGTCATACATGTATCAACCCAGAATGCAGTCCTGGCGAGTTACTTGTTAGGACTGTATTATAGCATAAGGCAGTCATACATTAGTAGGTTGACAAGTGTTAATTTTACATTAGAAGTAATGTAGAAGACTTACCGAGTAACACAGCGTAACCGAGCTTGGTCAGCGTGCACGGATACAGCATAAAGTCCGCCATGAAGGCACTATGAGGGCCACCTACAACAACATAAATACGGCATAAAGTTAATATGGGGCCACCTCCAACAACATAAACAGAACATACCGTTACTGTAAGGGCCACCTACAACAACATAAATACAACATAAGGTTACTGTGAGGGCCACCTGCAACAACATAAATACAACATAAAGTTACTGTGAGGGCCACCTACAACAACATAAATACAACATTAAGTTACTGTGGGGCCACCTCCAACAACATAAAGTTACTGTGAGGGCCACCTACAACAACATAAATACAACATAAAGTTACTGTGAGGGCCACCTATAACAACATAAATATAGCATAAATTACTGTGGGGCCACCTCCAACAACAGAAATACAACATAGTTACTGTGGGGCCACCTCCAACAACATAAAGTTACTGTGATGGCCACCTACAACAACATGAATACAACATAAAGTTACTGTGAGGGCCACCTACAACAACATAAATATAGCATAAAGTTACTATGAGGGCCACCTACAACATAAAAACAACATAAAGTTACTGTGGGAGCCACCTACAACAACATAAATACAACATAAAGTTACTGTGAGGGCCACCTACAACAACATAAATACAACATAAAGTTACTGTGAGGGCCACCTATAACAACATAAATATAGCATAAATTACTGTGATGGCCACCTACAACAACATGAATACAACATAGTTACTGTGGGGCCACCTCCAACAACATAAAGTTACTGTGATGGCCACCTACAACAACATGAATACAACATAAATTTTCTGTGAGGGCCACCTACAACAACATAAATATAGCATAAAGTTACTGTGGGGCCACCTACAACAACATGAATACAACATAAAGTTACTGTGGGGCCACCTACAACAACATAAATACAACATAAAGTTACTATGGGGGCCACTTTCAACAACATAAAGTTACTGTGAGGGCCACCTACAACAACATAAATACAACATAAAGTTACTGTGAGGGCCACCTATAACAACATAAATATAGCATAAATTACTGTGGGGCCACCTCCAACAACAGAAATACAACATAGTTACTGTGGGGGCCACCTCCAACAACACAAAGTTACTGTGATGGCCACCTACAACAACATGAATACAACATAAAGTTACTGTGAGGGCCACCTACAACAACATAAATATAGCATAAAGTTACTATGAGGGCCACCTACAACATAAAAACAACATAAAGTTACTGTGGGAGCCACCTACAACAACATAAATACAACATAAAGTTACTGTGAGGGCCACCTACAACAACATAAATACAACATAAAGTTACTGTGAGGGCCACCTATAACAACATAAATATAGCATAAATTACTGTGATGGCCACCTACAACAACATGAATACAACATAGTTACTGTGGGGCCACCTCCAACAACATAAAGTTACTGTGATGGCCACCTACAACAACATGAATACAACATAAATTTACTGTGAGGGCCACCTACAACAACATAAATATAGCATAAAGTTACTGTGGGGCCACCTACAACAACATGAATACAACATAAAGTTACTGTGGGGCCACCTACAACAACATAAATACAACATAAAGTTACTATGGGGCCACCTACAACAACATAAATACAACGTAAAGTTATTGTCAGGGCCACCTACAACAACATAAATACAACATAAAGTTACTGTGAGGGCCACCTACATCAACATAAATACAACATAAAGTTACTGTGGGGCCACCTACAACAACATAAATACAACATAAAGTTATTGTCAGGGCCACCTAAAACATGAATTCAACATATCAAGTACTCATGTTAGCTTTCTTTGGTGATATCAAGATAACACTTAACTCGCTTTGTGGTTAACTTGTTTTATTTGGTGTATCTTATTTCAATTAAGCTTTTATCCTTGTTTAATTGCGTTCTACAGATAAGCCCAACCAGACGGCACTTATCATCATCGGGTGTTTGGTACTCGTCATTATCATTGTTAACGTCATCATCTGTATAGTCTACGTCTTCATGAAACGCCAAAAGTAAGTATTTATTTTATAAATACAGCTGATCAATACCTAAATATCCTGTGTAGAAGCCATGCTTTTTTACCGAAACCTAGAAACATACCAAGTGGGTCCACCATTTTGGATTTTGCTGGTTCTGCTAAAAGTGGCAAAACACACTGATAGGACATGTCATGATCATGATGGGTACCTTGTCCCTGGATAACATCCACCTCCAGGCACAAGCTAGTTCTCATCTTCCATCAGCTTATCAGTGCATGTTGCCAGAACCAGTTCCTGCTTACACCCAATATAATGCGCCTTATACTAAGTCTAAGTACGCGCTTAAGTCCCTCATAAAAAGGAGACTCAATGATTTACATATTCATAATTATAACCAATACATTAATGATGAAAAGCATGTTGCAAGGTGCTGTGTTCTTAAGACTTGTCAGGATGGTCTCAATGAGCCATATGGAGAAACTGAGTATCTGAGTCACATACGCTCACCCACCATTAGAAGCTATATCACCAAACTGCGCATTGATACCAAATGTACCGTGATAGCTTATCAAAAAGCTATAAAGGGAAGAAACCAATGGAATGCCTGAAGTTTGTGGACTACTAAAAAACCATAACGATAACAGAAAACTTTCTCAGATATTATCAGTAAACCCCTACTGCAAATCATCAAGCAAGCCTGCTGCGATAAAATTGTATTCTGTCATATATAAAAACACTGTATAACTTAATCAATGTTGATCTGGTGCTGACATGAATGTAATGCCTTCTTGAATCTTATAGCTTGTGAAGATCATACCTAAGGTCACCTTTTAACTTGTCAGAGACAGGATGCGCCTTATATGCAAACTTAAAGAATTACAGTATGTTTATCTCTCTACTTACCGTAATCTCCCGCGTATAAGGCGTGTCTTATACGCCAAACAAAATGCTGCTGGGTCTTATACGTGGGAAGTAAATTGCCTTGAGTTTGGGGTGCGCCTTATAGGGGGGTATTTTTACTATAGAACAGTACTAAACTGACAAATATCTGCCCTCAGGGGTGCGCCTTCAACGTGTAACAGCCTTCTCTGGGTTGTGGGTGCGGCTGCTACGCGAGCTGCGCCTTCTACATGGGAGATTGCGGTATCTCTCTTTGGCTGTCTCATTTTGAATATCTGCCTGTACATTTATCTGTGTCTGACTATAATATAGGAAATCCAATGGCTCTTTTCACAGTAACTTTTTTTTTTTTGCCTATGCCCGACGAGATTTTTGGAGTATTTTACAAAAAAAAATGGTTCTTCAAGAAAAATATAAGTTATCACTCATAAACACATCACATTTTGCCCTTCATATTCGGAAATTTCTCAATATTTCTCCTGAAAATGCCTAAAAATATGGTATTACTAGGCCTTTTTTTTTTTTTTTTTTTTGCTCCGGGGGTGGTGTGTTTTGGTTGTGAGATACGAGAAATGTGAGCCTTTTTTTTTTTTTTCCTCTGCCCGACCAAAGTTGGAGGTGAAAAATCCTGTAATCCAAGTAATCAATATCAGGTGGCCTAAAGGCGTAGGACAGAAATTTCAAACAAAATGTAGACATTGCTGCTCAAGTTCTAAAAATCACACCCTTTCCCAGCCCTGACTCTTCCTTCCCAGCCTCCCCACCTCTTATACCACTTCTCAGAACCCGCTCTTTCCCTATTCCCACCCCATCCTGTGTTTCCCGGTACATGTTCCCGCCCAGTCCTCCTTCACCCTACAGGCGCCTGACGAGGTGCACGTCCGGTTCACCCTGGCAGGATAAAGCCTGTGTGGACATATGCCTTATACCACATTGTGTGGACATATCGAATATAACGCCCCATGTAGACATAACGCTTGTTTACTAAGTTTGTATTCTCAGGGTGGTCCTTAAACCCCCCCCCCCCATGTCTCCCCTACTCCACCCTCTACACCATACATAGTCTCTATGTACAACTGAAGTCTGTCAGTTCCTCAACCCTCTATCAACCTCCATATTGATTGATTGATTTGTGTTTTACAGCACTTTAGCGGCACTAAGTGGCTATCCCGTGCTTCACAGGTTGATAACTTAACAGAGGAATGTGTCACTGCCCGCGCATATGTGCACCACACACATCCTGAGGGGATAGGAAAGAGGAGATATAGACCCTTTTAAGTGGGCTAGGGAAGCCCGTATCAACCTCCATGTCTCATACTACCATTAAGCAAGGTGGGGCCAGGTTATGCCTTTAACACTACCTACCATATCAACCTCCATGTCTCCATACTACCATTAATCAGGGTGGAGCCAGGTTATGCCTTTAACACTACCTACCATATCAACCTCCATGTCTCCATACTACCATTAAGCAAGGTGGAGCCAGGTTACGCCTTTAACACTACCTACCATATCAACCTCCATGTCTCATACTACCATTAATCAGGGTGGAGCCAGGTTATGCCTTTAACACTACCTACCATATCAACCTCCATGTCTCCATACTACCATTAATCAGGGTGGAGCCAGGTTATGCCTTTAACACTACCTACCATATCAACCTCCATGTCTCATACTACCATTAATCAGGGTGGAGCCAGGTTATGCCTTTAACACTACCTACCATATCAACCTCCATATCTCATACTACCATTAATCAGGGTGGAGCCAGGTTATGCCTTTAACACTACCTACCATATCAACCTCCATGCCTCCATACTACCATTAAGCAAGGTGGGGCCAGCATGAGTCAGCACTTTCCTGGTGGCAGTGTACATTGTGTAACAGACTACCCGTGCACCCCGCAGTGAGTGTTTTATAGAACTACGGCCACCGTTTACACATTGACCGGTATGTACACGGAGGGACAATGGGTGACGACGGGTGGAGGGTTTTAGGTGACAATCGGGGGTTAAATAGAGTCAGACCTGTCTTTTACTCTCATGTTGATAAAGGGACATCAGTAGGCAGCCTGTTTAGTGGGGAAATTAGTTTTTCCCCAAAGAAAATCTCTAAAGGGAAAAATGGAAAAAGATTATTTGTACAATTGCTCTAATCATTTCGTTCATTACTAGTCTGAATTTGATATCTTGTAGTATGGCTATACTTGTGAAATAAGAATGGGTTATCATTCATTTATTATATCAATTAATATCACCATTGACTAGTCAATTGCTACATGCAATGGGAGAAAGTGTCAGTTTATTTCAGTGAAATTTTGTCTGATGTTGTTGAGTAAAACAGAATTTAAAGCACATTTCTCAGGTAGATTAGTAATTTATTTGATTTCTCTCCCAGTTGCTCAAGCAGTTGCAAAAGCCACTTCATGAACAACAAAGTTCAAGGGGCTGAACTTCAGCTTAACAGAGTGGCTCTGCTTGAGCGTGAAAATCTTTGGGGGGGGGGGGGGTGATGCCTGACCAGTTTTGCAGGACAGCAGCTTTAGCTGTCAAAATGGCTGCTGGGCTGGCAGAGATTTTACACTCTAAAACAAATGGCATTACACATTTCTAAGGTTTTAAGAGTTAGATGATCTAAAAAGTGAGCTCATTCTTCTTTTTCATTATTTCTTTCCTGACGATTAATAATCTTGAGCAATTCGGTCGTGCCTTAATTAATCCGGGCCTGCAGAATAATGCAGGCTTGATGCCTTGAATGGCCTGCAAGGGGAAAATCTCTTGGTATAGACTGAAAGTTTATAGGTTTTTTTCTCTTTTTTTGGATGTGTTTATTACAGTGAGTGAGTGAGTGAGTAATAGATGTTTAACACTATTTCGACAGCTAAGGTCATTTTCATGGCAAGAACTTCATTACACAATTTCACAGGGGAATGTGTCAGTGCCCGCGCATATGTGCACCACACACATCCCAAGGGGATAGGAAAGAGGAGATATAGACCCTTTTAAGTGGGCTAGGAAAGCCCGCGTGTTTATTAAAGCAATGCTTGGTAGATGCATTTGAATGCTGTCAGAAACGTACCTTTTTTCATTATAATTTTTTCTAACAAGGAGTTAGTGCATAATGAACATGTGATTCCTAATATACAACCAGCATCAGATGTTACAACACATGGATTAAGATTACAGGTGACAGTGTCACATTGTCAGTTATAGTCTAATGAAGCTTTGACTATCAGGAGCAGTCTAGGTACACCTTACATGCTATGTGTGGACCACAGGCAACAACTGCTTGGAGAGTGAGTGCTAGGTGGTAGTAGTATTAACACAAATGCCTGCCACTCGTCCATTTCAGCCATTTCATTTTCATCAATGTGGTGTGGGGCATTATATATGATGTATCGGCCAATATTTGCTGCCTAATATTTATATTATGATTAATAGAAATTGTTTATATGGTGAAATCTCCTATGGATTAAATAGAATCATTAGTGTTGCTTAAAATATTTTCCTACTTGATACTTGTGAAATAAAAATACACATGAGAGCTCTGGCATCCAAGGCCCCTACTGGCATTGACGTTTTGTGTGGTACACAACCTAGGGCCTGTACCTGAGTACTAATAGGCAGTTTGGTGGGCACTTTGTGCTTCATGATTAGAGCAATACTAATAGGCAGTTTGGTGGGCACTTTGTGCTTCATAATTAGAGCTTGCTTGATTAATTGGTACTTGTGGTATTAGGCTAGGGTTGACCAGCCTGTACTAAGTATACCTATCCATAGCTGTTATAGGTGCCCCCCTCCCACCATTCCATGAAGGGTGCCATGCAAATTAGCCATGTGTTTTCAACTCAGCAGAAATGTTGTCATAAAGATGCTCGCGGACTAGGTTCAAAACAGCCCATATGAGCTTATAAGTGTATAACTCTAAATGGTAAGGTAATGGTACCTACTTTATATGGAAAATAATTAGCTCTGAGCCCTTAACTGCTCTCAAATTGATTCAGATTCACCAGAATGCCTTCATTAGTCAGGCTGTAAGATGACTGTGGACTAGGAGTGGCAGGCCTTACATAACAAAACCACTTGAGGCGTTCGGAGTACGGCCGAGGGATCAATGCTGGTTTGTAAGGCCACCCCCTATTGGTCTGCCCCATGTGGGTCAATGTTGATCCCTGAGTCAACTTACTACCCTCCCAAGCATAGTTAGGGACTGGTACCTACCCAGACATGGCTGGGGTGGAAAGGGGTGGAGGGAACAAGCTAAGGTTGTGTAGTTAGCGTTCGAGGTCACCCCCACCCACAATGCACTGCATATGGTTAGAAAACCGCTGCCCGAACGCCTCGATTGGTGCGTTTGTGGTATGGCCAAGGGATCAATGCTGGTTTGTAAGGCCACCCCTTATTGGTCCTCCCCATGTAGGTCAATGTTGATTCCTGAGTCAACTTACTACCCTCCCAAGCATAGTTAGGGACTGGTACCTAGCCAGACCAGGCTGGGGTGGAAGGGGGAGGAGGGAACCAGCTGAGGTGGGGTAGTTAGCGTTCGAGGTCACACCTACCCATAATGCAATAGATATCGTTAGAAAACCGCTGCCCGAACGCCCCCATGATCACCAAACCGATATTTTGAACTCAGTGGAAGCCTGTGTTGTGGATGTATGGTTTTATGATATATGCTTTATTTCTCTCAAACTTATCATCCTTATTATGTTTCAGGAAAATGAAGAAAGCTACAACACGAGCGAGGGCGTCCAGAGAAAACTACTACCAATAGTCGGAGGATGATCATGGCCTGGCAGACCAGGCCCAGAGTTTAACCTGGGATAGACGACTCTCACAAAGACTGCATCTTTTGTTGGATGTGCAGGAACAGACAGAATGTTAGCAACAGCAGATTCACAACCATGACAAATACAGTGATTGGCGAGCGAGGTCTGACGGGATTTGCAGAAATGATCAACTTTGGATATCTGCGACAGCTGTTGTATGACCTTTTGCATGATGGCATTCACAGTGGGAACTGGGAGTAGTCGATCACCACCTTTAACTATCACATATAGGAGTCGCTGATCGACTATGTGAAGTGCCACACACACCCCAGTCTGTGCCTACGGGGTGTCTTCAGGACCTTCAGGCTGCAGCTTTTTCCACCAACCTAAACCAACACCACCACTTTGTAGTGTAAATCTTCAGCCACCGAGGGGGAAAAACGCATCCTAAACACACCTTTGTACAAATACAGTGGAGAGCTTTAATGGCGGCCGCTTTTCATACCGACTGAGGAATACTCGTGCCAACATGAGGCCACTTTGGTGTGTACTAGTAGCTTATAGGATTACCTGGCAGCAGCACCATCTTGTCTTTACAACACCACCAGGGGGCATCTATGTGATAAAGCATTTTTTAGGATCTTATACTGAGTCATGTTAGGCTTGGCGCCATCTTGGATTTTAACATACAAAATCCTTTGTGGGAGTCTATAAAGGATGGATTACGGTAACGACACCCTGATTTCGCCCAGAAGCAGCATAACATCAATTGGTATATTTTTCATACAGCCTCACACAATCATTATGTGACCAAATTGGGAGATTCTCTTTTTAACCATGACTTCTGCAATTACTGCTGAGTCATGTAAGGAACAGCACCATCTTGGATTTTGTGTGACATCATGATCTGACTAGCAGTGTAAGGTGCTGTGAGCATTAACCGCTCAAATATGCTAACACAATCTTGGATTTCTATTCCACGCAATGCAGTAAATCTATTCTGCGACACCATCTAGCATGTTGCTGATATCAATTATTTCACCATTTTAGCCATTATCAAAAAAGACAGATACATCAAATCTGGATAATCAACCAATCAGGTCGTCTTTTGCATTCAGCCCGAATACCCTACTAAGGCTGGCCGGGATCCCGGACTTGCAGCACGAGTCTATAATATGTGTATGGCACCAAGTACATTTTGATACCTTCAGGACCTTGTCCTACACAGAGGGTTGTACCAGACAGGACCGCAGCGTTTTGTACTTTTTGTGATGGTGAATGATGAGCATTAGGTGAGGCTTCACTACACGATTTTTGCTGAAAATCGGAGCTATTCTCACAAAAGCAGACACAAACACAGATTATAGAGTGGTATTTGTTATTATTTCAAGGTGTAAATAGAAGATTGAGGGAGCTTTTGTTTATGTGGGGAAGGCTTTGTGTACAATCTCAGGCACATTTTTGTTGCCACAAGATGTTTTTGTTTACTAAATCAAGTTGATCTAATGTAAATATTGCAGACTTTCACACTGATGACTCTCTGCATCTCAATATCAGACAGGTTTGATTTTTACAGTACCCTGCGATCTATGTGACTGCCGTGTTGTTATTTATATTTTGCTGTGTTGATGTTTATATATTGAACTCCCACCCAATCACAGAGTCTATGCAGGTGCAGGTTAGTTGGTAAATATGGCACACAAGGAGAGAGACCACCCATAGAATAACCCCTGAAATCTCATGTTTACAACTTTGAATCTCATGTTTACAATATAGGAATGTCAACACCCTATACCTTAGGCACTATAGGGATAAAATTAGGTGAGAATGTACCAAACAATCGTGTAGTGGAGCCTCACCTATTTACTCAAGGTGTGTACCTTGGCACTGGATTTATTAACTTATTATTTTCGATGTCGTGGATGCGATATCCTTTCGTGATATTTTGGGGAGTTTATTACATGCTTTCCATACTCGATAACTGAAGGACGTATGATTTAATACAGAGATGTCAGTTCGATATTTGGCGAAACTCTGAAAATTATTTTGGGGCACTTCAAAAGGGGGATTATACTCTAATCAGAGTGACAAGTACCTTCAAAATTAATCACTTAGGGTTGGGTGTATCTTTAAGAAATATCAGAATCATAAAATATTCATTAAAAATATCACCTTACCTGTAGTAAAATATCACCTTTGAACCTCTGAAATCAGAGAAAATCTGAAACTCTGACATCTCTGTATGAAGGACACCCAGGTTATAGACTTGTACAGTCTGTGTTTTGTTTATATCATCTGATGATTATATTTTTGTTGACTTCATATCATTGGAATTTTATAGGTTGAGTTAAAAACAGTCTTTGTAAAAGAGGCGGATGCAATCATGAATCAATTCCATAAAACCCCACTCATAAGCTGACCTAAATCAGTAGCGGCGGTAGATTTTCTATTTAAGCTGATTTTGGAGCCTTTTTTTCACTATTAGTCTTGGGGGATAACTTCAGTTAAAAAGTATCCACGGATTTTGGTCCTAAATCTATTTGAAATCATCATGAGCGGGGTTACGGTATTTTGGTCTCCTCTGCTACATACAACTGTAGTAAATTTCCATTAGAAAGGCCTGGTTGATATGTGAATATGTCATTATGAGCTTCATATTGTATTGGGTTGTTCTTATTACACCCCGGTAGGTAGGTATTAATATTTTCCCTGCAGTTATACATATATTATACATTTGTATATTATTTGGTTTGTTCATACAGAATGATTTAGTCATGTTACCATTCTCTGAGAAAATGATATTATGAGGAAATGCGCTGTAGATGCTTTCTTGAAGGTTAAAAATCCTTGCAAAAACAAAATACTACTGTAAACTCCCGCGTAGAAGACGCGCTGCGCGTATAAGACGCACCCCAAACTCAGCACATGCATTTTTGCGTATAAGACACACCTCTTAGGTACCAATTTTGGAAATTCAGTACTGTTCTATAGTAAAATTACCCCTCGTATAAGACGCCCCCCCCCCCAACTTGAGAGAAAGCTATAAGACTCCCCAGCATTTTGTTTGGCGTAGAGGATGCATCTTATATGCGGGAGTTTACGGTAAAACACATACCAATAATTGAAATACTGTTGCTAATTTAATTGGTACACAAAATATCTAACCGGAAAGATATGTTATTTGGTTAACTATGCACGTTATCCCGATATTAGTTTTGATTTCAATATCAATTAAATTTTGAAAGATCAACCTGAACAAGTTTTGATTCTCATTTAAAATCATGAAGTAGGAACATTTTTTACTTTCATTTTTTGCAGAGACATAGCCTAGATCAAAACAAGTGGATTAAAATGGAGATAGTGACTGCTTTTTTTGCCAGTGTCCTATTGTGACAATGTTTATTTGCACTTTTGAACCACAGAACTATAGAACAATAGAGCTATAATATAGAACGATAGTCTGAGGAAATACTGACAAATATTGACTAATTACTGACCAGGGATGTAAGTCAGGCATGGTCAAAAATCAGGAAGCCATACACTTTCTTGACATAAAACCCTTCTATTTATCCAAACAGTCCTCCTTACCACTCGTATCCGGAAAATACATATCGTTCAAAATTTTCAGAAATCAGGAAATCCTGATAAAACCTGAAGACTTACATCCCTGACTGACAAATATTAAGTAAGTACTGACATATACGTGAGCAGGCAATTGATTGATTGATTTGTGTTTTACAGCACTTTAGCGGCACTAAGTGGCTATCCCGTGCTTCACAGGTTGATAATTTAACAGAGGAATGTGTCAGTGCCCGCGCATATGTGCACCACACACATCCTGAGGGGATAGGAAAGAGAAGATATAGACCCTTTTAAGTGGGCTAGGGAAGCCCGCGTGAGCGGGCAAGCAGGAAGGGACATCCACCATAGATGATCCTTTTTGCTTGCCTGCTCACATGACTAATGAGTAAATACTGACAAATATGTCTGTCTTAAATGATGTTTTAAGGCAACTTAACCACCCCAGCAGTACCTATGCAAACTGCTGTCTCGAGACTGGTGTCTTATGACGCACTATGTCAAGCATTGGGACTATATACATCGTGTAGAGAATATAATCAAATTGATTCTGTTACTGGTGTCTTATAAATGCAAAGAACGAGTTCCTGACCAAAGACCACACTTTATGCCATGGCTGATACGATCCTTACTATAGATTAGTACTAGAAGGGCCGTATTCAATGAGGGGGGGGGTGGAATACAATACCTGCATATTCAACGGCGCCATTTTGAAATTTGTACAGAGCTAGCCGTTGGTGCCAAGCCTGTTAGCTTTGCATTAAATGTTAAACACCTATACAGGGTCTGCCATATATATAAATGGGCATGGCGTCGTGACCTACTTTCCGCATGGTATGCAAACAAACCCGGGAGGTCTAAACTGAGAGTATTGAACCCTCCAAATAAATCTCGATTTTTTTTCCTCCCCTGCACATAGAAAACATATCTACACTATATAAACATGTCATAAACATATATTGCAGTATGATTTGTGTTCAATTAGATTATGACAACTTGATGTATGTTCAAGAACATTCACCGAAATGTGCATGAGCGATAATATGCCATCTTTCCAAAGGCTTGACAGTGGCCGATGTGCTCGCAAATAGTAGTTTTAGAGTCTTAGTTTTCCAACGTTTTCTCAAAATATTTATCCTGATTATTTGTCCAAAGGACTAGAATGTGATTTTATTAGTGACAAGACTTACAGTGTTTTGTATGAATCTAGAGGTTGTCAGAACGTTTCCTGAATGGTTAAAAGTGCTGTACTACCGGTACGTTGTACCGTAAAACGGGGATACTTTGGCCCATATTTTGGATATTTCCGAAAAATTAGCATAATAGGAGTGCAAGAATGGGAGAAATAACTATTATTAGTTTCAGTTTTAGTCAGTATCTTTCAGATGTATGTGTAATTTTAAAATTTTGTGTCCAGCAAGTACTAGATTTACATCGAAATAGGTTGGGGCAAAGTTACCCTTACATCTAAGCTACAATTTTAGCCTAAATAGAATTTTGAAAGTGATATAAGATAGATTTTAGATAAAAGGCAATGAGTAGAGGCCAAAATTTTCACTGATTTTCAAACGCGAACGTCCCCTGTTGGCCTATAGTAATGCGCAGGGTTTTCCACTGAAAACAGATGAAATTATTTTGACCCCCCCATCAGAGGTGTTGAAAAAATTCTGACCCCCCCCCTCAAACCCACCAGCCCCCCCTGTTCTGACCCCCCCCCCCCGAGGGGCAGGTCGGAAAAATTTTGACAAAAGTTACCCTTACTTCGGGGCAACATTGGCCCACAAGGGATTCCCTATGGTAGTATATTTCTTATTTTTTCACAACCAAATATTGGGTCAAAGTTACCCCTAAAAACTTTGTCAATATAAAGCATTCTTAGAAAGTATTCAATTCAGGTATTTTTCATTGAAGGTGAACAACGGGTCAAAATTTTCCGACCTGCCCCTTTGAGGAGGGATCAGAATTTTTTCAACCCCTTGTCTGGCGGGGGGGGGGTCAGAATTTTTTCAACACCTCTGATGGGGGGGGGTCAAAATAATATCATCTATTTGAGTGGAAAACCCTGCATGTTACCTATAGGCTAAAAGGGGACGTTCGCTTTCGAAAATCGGTGAAGATTTTAGCCTCTACTCATTGCCTTATATCTAAAAATAATTATCACTTTCAAAATTCTATTTAGGCTAAAATTGTAGCTTAGATGATAGGCTTTTTGATAAAAGTGACCTAGATATGAAAATATCCTTAGTTGTAATATCGAGATCAAAATAACCTTTTTCTGTGACTGGGCTAAGGTTACCCCTTAAGGGACAAAGTATCCCTGTTTTATGGTATATAGTATTATTACCCTATATATAAAAAGGCATTAGTTCGTCGCTGGTCCCCACCCTATTAAAATAAGCTTGAGTGCTTGCCAGGAACAGATAAACCAAAAGAGGCTAGATGAAAGTATGTAATTTTCTCAAAGTTAACTCGATTTTTTTCTTAAATTTACCCAAAATATCATTGTTACTACCTGATTAATAGTTTAACTTATTCTTAACAAACTCACTCTTAAATTGAATTCTGATTTTAAAAAGAAAATCATTTTCAAATATAATCTCTACAAGGGAGGCCTAGGGCCTATATGGCAACACATCAGACAAATATCCGCCATTTTCTTTCCACAAAACGGAATTCTTAAAGAGCATACCTGTACAATAATGTTGATCAATTGACATGAGAATAGAAAGCTTATGTCCCTAACCTACTTCTCCTCAAATTATATTCAAATATCTATTATAATTGTTGAAATATCTAGGTTTAAAGTTCTGAATGGAGCACCTCCGAGAGAATCAGCTTGGAGAGTGGTTGCTACCATCATATTTCATGACGCAACATCATGTTACTTAGCAACATCACGTCACCTGGTAAAGTCACTCAATAGGCAACGTCATTGGCGTCATTAAACAGGCCACAATTTGCTGTGAGCAGAGGCCACAGTCTGCTGTAAACAGGGACCACTCTTTGCTGTGAACACAGGGCTCAGTGTGCCGTAAAAACAGGCTACAATTTGCAGTGAAAACAGGCCACAGCTTGCCGTAAAAACAGGCCACAATTTGCCGTGGAAACAGGTCACAGTTTGCCGTAAAAACAAACCATATTTTGCCGTGAAAAAGACCCCAAATAAAGGTACTACTGCTTCAAACTCTAGTGGCGAAGCCACTAGTGTTATAGAAATTAGGGAGTAATCATTTTTTAACAACAGGGGGGGCTGGTGGGTTTGCGTGCGGATGCCCGAAAAAAATTTCGACCCCCCTCTCGAGGGGGTAAATTTTTTGCGACCCCCCCTTAAAGGCGCTCTGAATCGAGGAACTACGTCCGCCGACATTAGCACTGTGGCAGACGTAGCCGATTCAGAGCGCCTTTAAGGTACAAAAATCGTTGCCATTAAGTAAGGGTAACTTTGCCCCAACCTATTTCGATGTAAATCTAGTACTTGCTGGACACAAAATTTTAAAATTGCACATAAATCTGAAAGATACTGACTATTAAACTTGAACTAATAATTTCTCCAATACTTGCACAACTATCATGCTAATTTTTCGGAAATATCCAAAAAATGGGCCAAAGTATCCCCGTTTTACGGTACAGTATGATATAGTCTATAATATGGTATTACGTGGAAAGGACTAATCTACCAAGGCCTTTCACACGATTGACATTGTGGCAGGGGCTTAGTCATTCATTTCCCCTTATTCAGAAATGTTATAATTACTCACATAAAAAAACTCTGCTATCACATGACCTACTTGGTCGAGCAAGCCAATATGGCGGACATGAACAAACTGGGATGAATCGACACATTCAAAATGAGTAAATTGTCTTTCTTCATTTTAAAGCAAATTTACCCCCTTAGGGCCATGGCATAAATGCAAATGTCAACTCCCATTGGATATTTTTGGATCGCATTCCCCTCGTGGTTCTGCCCGGATTCAACTCGGCCTTATGTACCTCTTATGGGACTGTATAATTACTTCAGGGTCGTTATATAACTAGCCTGGATCTTGGACATTTAGAGCCTGCCCCCCTCCTAACTAGCCTGGATCTTGGACATTTAGAGCCTGCCCCCCTCCTAACTAGCCTGGATCTTTGACATTTAGTGCCTGCCCCCCTCCTAACTAGCCTGGATCTTGGACATTTAGAGCCTGCCCCCCTCCTAACTAGCCTGGATCTTGGACATTTAAAGCCTGCCCCCCTCCTAACTAGCCTGGATCTTGGACATTTAAAGCCTGCCCCCCACCTAACTAGCCTGGATCTTGGACATTTAAAGCCTGCCCCCCTCCTAACTAGCCTGGATCTTGGACATTTAAAGCCTGCCACCCTCCTAACTAGCCTGGATCTTTGACATTTAGTGCCTGCCCCCTCCTAACTAGCCTGGATCTTGGACATTTAGAGCCTGTCCCCCTTCTAACTAGCCTGGATCTTGGACATTTAGAGCCTGCCCCCCTCCTAACTAGCCTGGATCTTGGACATTTAAAGCCTGCCCCCCCCTTCTAACTAGCCTGGATCTTGGACATTTAGAGCCTGCCCCCCCTTCTAACTAGCCTGGATCTTGGACATTTAGAGCCTGCCCCCCTCCTAACTAGCCTGGATCTTTGACATTTAGTGCCTGTCCCCCTCCTAACTAGCCTGGATCTTGGACATTTAAAGCCTGCCCCCCCTCCTAACTAGCCTGGATCTTGGACATTTAGAGCCTGCCCCCCCTTCTAACTAGCCTGGATCTTGGACATTTAGAGCCTGCCCCCCCCTTCTAACTAGCCTGGATCTTGGACATTTAGAGCCTGCCCCCCCTTCTAACTAGCCTGGATCTTGGACATTTAGAGCCTGCCCCCCTCCTAACTAGCCTGGATCTTGGATATTTAAAGCCTGCCCCCCACCTAACTAGCCTGGATCTTTGACATTTAGTGCCTGCCCCCTCCTAACTAGCCTGGATCTTGGACATTTAGAGCCTGCCCCCCCTTCTAACTAGCCTGGATCTTGGACATTTAGAGCCTGCCCCCCTCCTAACTAGCCTGGATCTTGGACATTTAGAGCCTGCCCCCCCTTCTAACTAGCCTGGATCTTGGACATTTAGAGCCTGCCCCCCTCCTAACTAGCCTGGATCTTGGACATTTAGAGCCTGCCCCCCTCCTAACTAGCCTGGATCTTGGACATTTAGAGCCTGCCCCCCTCCTAACTAGCCTGGATCTTGGACATTTAGAGCCTGCCCCCCCTTCTAACTAGCCTGGATCTTGGACATTTAGAGCCTGCCCCCCTCCTAACTAGCCTGGATCTTGGACATTTAGAGCCTGCCCCCCCTTCTAACTAGCCTGGATCTTGGACATTTAGAGCCTGCCCCCCTCCTAACTAGCCTGGATCTTGGACATTTAGAGCCTGCCCCCCTCCTAACTAGCCTGGATCTTGGACATTTAGAGCCTGCCCCCCTCCTAACTAGCCTGGATCTTGGACATTTAGAGCCTGCCCCCCTCCTAACTAGCCTGGATCTTGGACATTTAAAGCCTGCCACCCTCCTAACTAGCCTGGATCTTTGACATTTAGTGCCTGCCCCCTCCTAACTAGCCTGGATCTTGGACATTTAGAGCCTGTCCCCCTTCTAACTAGCCTGGATCTTGGACATTTAGAGCCTGCCCCCCTCCTAACTAGCCTGGATCTTGGACATTTAAAGCCTGCCACCCTCCTAACTAGCCTGGATCTTTGACATTTAGTGCCTGCCCCCTCCTAACTAGCCTGGATCTTGGACATTTAGAGCCTGTCCCCCTTCTAACTAGCCTGGATCTTGGACATTTAGAGCCTGCCCCCCTCCTAACTAGCCTGGATCTTGGACATTTAAAGCCTGCCCCCCCCTTCTAACTAGCCTGGATCTTGGACATTTAGAGCCTGCCCCCCCTTCTAACTAGCCTGGATCTTGGACATTTAGAGCCTGCCCCCCTCCTAACTAGCCTGGATCTTTGACATTTAGTGCCTGTCCCCCTCCTAACTAGCCTGGATCTTGGACATTTAAAGCCTGCCCCCCCTCCTAACTAGCCTGGATCTTGGACATTTAGAGCCTGCCCCCCCTTCTAACTAGCCTGGATCTTGGACATTTAGAGCCTGCCCCCCCTTCTAACTAGCCTGGATCTTGGACATTTAGAGCCTGCCCCCCCTTCTAACTAGCCTGGATCTTGGACATTTAGAGCCTGCCCCCCTCCTAACTAGCCTGGATCTTGGATATTTAAAGCCTGCCCCCCACCTAACTAGCCTGGATCTTTGACATTTAGTGCCTGCCCCCTCCTAACTAGCCTGGATCTTGGACATTTAGAGCCTGCCCCCCCTTCTAACTAGCCTGGATCTTGGACATTTAGAGCCTGCCCCCCTCCTAACTAGCCTGGATCTTGGACATTTAGAGCCTGCCCCCCCTTCTAACTAGCCTGGATCTTGGACATTTAGAGCCTGCCCCCCTCCTAACTAGCCTGGATCTTGGACATTTAGAGCCTGCCCCCCTCCTAACTAGCCTGGATCTTGGACATTTAGAGCCTGCCCCCCTCCTAACTAGCCTGGATCTTGGACATTTAGAGCCTGCCCCCCCTTCTAACTAGCCTGGATCTTGGACATTTAGAGCCTGCCCCCCTCCTAACTAGCCTGGATCTTGGACATTTAGAGCCTGCCCCCCCTTCTAACTAGCCTGGATCTTGGACATTTAGAGCCTGCCCCCCTCCTAACTAGCCTGGATCTTGGACATTTAGAGCCTGCCCCCCTCCTAACTAGCCTGGATCTTGGACATTTAGAGCCTGCCCCCCTCCTAACTAGCCTGGATCTTGGACATTTAGAGCCTGCCCCCTCCTAACTACCTTGCGTTGGCCATGTGTAAGGACATGTGTCCCAACCTGCCTGCACTGCACAACCCCACTTATCCAATTGACCTGGGCAAATTATGTGTACCTTATTAACCCTACTTGAACGACTTAAGGAAGTATGCCCCGCCACACTGTCTGGACAATCAAATTAACAGTAATTACATGGAACTACCCAGTCTCCACATTGAACATCAGCCAGGCAAAAAGGACCTCAGTAAGGTGGCCTAGAGGATCCTTTTGCCCTGTTGATCCATATAAATCAAACTTCGAGGAAGACCACTTACACAGGCTTCAAAAGCACATTAAATGATTGAATTTTTCGAAACCTATGGTTGTATAATATACACTTTAATAATGCCATAAATTGTAACATATGATTGTATTAATGCATATAATATGAGGCATGAATACATATAACTCTATATGAGCGCTCACAGTCCACTGATCATCAGCTGAGGGGCTCAGTAGAACGGCTTCAGAGGGGTCTATTGGCGTTGTACAGGTACTAAACTGTGTGAGATGGTTAGGGCTCTGTAGAACGGCTTCAGAGGAGTCTATTGGCGTTGTACATGTACTAAACTGTGTGGGGTGGTTAGGGCTCTGTAGAACGGCTTCAGAGGAGTCTATTGGCGTTGTACAGGTACTAAACTGTGTGGGGTGGTTAGGGCTCTGTAGAACGGCTTCAGAGGAGTCTATTGGCGTTGTACAGGTACTAAACTGTGTGGGGTGGTTAGGGCTCAGTAGAACGGCTTCAGAGGGGTCTATTTGGCGTTGTACATGTACTAAACTGTGTGGGGTGGTTAGGGCTCAGTAGAACTTTCATAGATAGTGGCCATAGGGAAGTATGTGCGGCCCCTGGACAGCCTGCTAATCCTGTAAGGATCACAGTGTGAATCAATGCATCATAAACCCTATGCACTGCCCTTTGTATGTCCCTATAGAAACAGACACCATTGCATTAAAGGGTTAAAATGGGTTTTCACAGCTATATCCAGGGTGAGTAGACTTTCTTTGTCCAAGCACTAACAGCCAATATTAAAAGGATAGGTTGGTCCCTGTGCAACCCTATGTGTAATCCTATGAGTAAAAAAGGGCAATATGTGGCTAGGCTATAGCAAGTCTACACTAGAAGGGCGATTCAACATCGGTGAACATGGTTCTTGTAACTATTCTTTGGGCAGTCTATGCCCAAAGAATAATTACTATGGATTTGTATGGGAACACCCATTCTTCAGAGGAGCGTGAAGAAACAGATTTTCATTCTCCACTCGGGCGTCATCAAAATAGCCTCAAACCCATCATCAAAAATTGGTTTCTGAGGAAATAGAAGTCAGGCTGTCTCCCACGAGGCATTAGGCCGGGTTGGAGACAGCCTGACTTCCATGCATGAAGAAACAACCTGAAATGACAAATCATCATTGAACTCTGTCTAATTCCTGTTCACGGTAGCGCCACCTGTTGGCTAGTCAGACAGTCAGTGACAGTACGTGGTTCATGCACGTTGTAATGTGTGATCGGACATTCACACAGCACACAGGCTCCCTCTGTAGGCAATCAGACACACCTGGCTTTATGTGGCTAAGGAAATAATGCAGATCACAGGGATCTGATCAGAAATACATACACAGTATTGACAACAACATTACAATAAAGGTAATATTCGTCGAGACGATTCCATGCCCCTAATCTTCGAGGGCATTATATGCCTGAGATGCCTCAAACGTCTGTCTGTCACGTCTGGCCTCCAGTGCTTGGCCCAGCAAAGGGTGTGAGTCAAATCAACAGGGGTCCATTGGTGAATAATATAACAATCTTTTGATGTTCAGGGTTTGAATTTGACATTGGGATAGTGAATGTGAAAGCTACGCTATACTTTCGTGCTTATGCTCCTCACTCGGCAAGTATGTTGAGCGCGGCACTGAGGGTGCCATGGGTCTTCTCTACCACATGTGATACTTAGCGGACAGGGATTCAGAATTGATATAGGACATGCACACATCATCGAGTATGACGGTAATGTACATAAGGAAAGCAGAGATGCATTACTGCATCATACAAAATGGTCACAATGATGCATGAATGCACCCGTGGTGAGTAACTCACCAATGCTGCATTCATGGTGTGGTGAGTAATCACCAATGCTGCATACATGGTGTGGTGAGTAATCACCAATGCTGCATTCATGGTGTGGTGAGTAACCACCAATGCTGCATCCATGGTGTGGTGAGTAACTCACCAATGCTGCATACATGGTGTGGTGAGTAATCACCAATGCTGCATTCATGGTGTGGTGAGTAACTCACCAATGCTGCATCCATGGTGTGGTGAGTAACCACCAATGCTGCATTCATGATGTGGTGAGTAACGCACCAATGCTGCATTCATGGTGTGGTGAGTAACTCACCAATGCTGCATCCATGGTGTGGTGAGTAACTCACCAATGCTGCATCCATGGTGTGGTGAGTAACCACCAATGCTGCATTCATGATGTGGTGAGTAACGCACCAATGCTGCATTCATGGTGTGGTGAGTAACTCACCAATGCTGCATTCATGGTGTGGTGAGTAACTCACCAATGCTGCATCCATGGTGTGGTGAGTAACTCACCAATGCTGCATCCGTGGTGTGGTGAGTAACTCACCAATGCTGCATACATGGTGTGGTGAGTAATCACCAATGCTGCATTCATGGTGTGGTGAGTAACTCACCAATGCTGCATCCATGGTGTGGTGAGTAACCACCAATGCTGCATCCATGGTGTGGTGAGTAACTCACCAATGCTGCATCCATGGTGTGGTGAGTAACTCACCAATGCTGCATTCATGGTGTGGTGAGTGACTCACCAATGCTGCATTCATGATGTGGTGAGTAATCACCAATGCTGCATACATCGTGTGGTGAGTAACCACCAATGCTGCATTCATGGTGTGGTGAGTAACTCACCAATGCTGCATTCATGGTGTGGTGAGTAACTCACCAATGCTGCATTCATGGTGTGGTGAGTAACCACCAATGCTGCATTCATGGTGTGGTGAGTAACCACCAATGCTGCATTCATGGTGTGGTGAGTAACTCACCAATGCTGCATTCATGGTGTGGTGAGTAACCACCAATGCTGCATTCATGGTGTGGTGAGTAACCACCAATGCTGCATTCATGGTGTGGTGAGTAATCACGAATGCTGCATTCATGGTGTGGTAACTCACCAATGCTGCATTCATGGTGTGGTGAGTAATCACCAATGCTGCATTCATGGTGTGGTGAGTAACCACCGATGCTGCATTCATGGTGTGGTGAGTAACTCACCAATGCTGCATCCATGGTGTGGTGAGTAACTCACCAATGCTGCATCCATGGTGTGGTGAGTAACCACCAATGCTGCATTCATGGTGTGGTGAGTAACGCACCAATGCTGCATTCATGGTGTGGTGAGTAACTCACCAATGCTGCATCCATGGTGTGGTGAGTAACTCACCAATGCTGCATCCATGGTGTGGTGAGTAACCACCAATGCTGCATTCATGGTGTGGTGAGTAACGCACCAATGCTGCATCCATGGTGTGGTGAGTAACTCACCAATGCTGCATTCATGGTGTGGTGAGTAATCACCAATGCTGCATTCATGGTGTGGTGAGTAATCACCAATGCTGCATTCATGATGTGGTGAGTAATCACCAATGCTGCATTCATGGTGTGGTGAGTAATCACCAATGCTGCATTCATGATGTGGTGAGTAATCACCAATGCTGCATCCGTGGTGTGGTGAGTAATCACCAATGCTGCATTCATGATGTGGTGAGTAACTCACCAATGCTGCATTCATGGTGTGGTGAGTAACTCACCAATGCTGCATCCATGGTGTGGTGAGTAACTCACCAATGCTGCATTCATGATGTGGTGAGTAATCACCAATGCTGCATTCATGGTGTGGTGAGTAACTCACCAATGCTGCATACATGGTGTGGTGAGTAACTCACCAATGCTGCATGAATGCATTATGCTGACTTTCCAGGGTTGATCCCAGTCAACAAAAAACGTTAAAAAACGTTTCAGAACTTTTCCCTATGGCAACTTATCATTGCAAAACGTTTTAAAACGTAAAAAACATTTTTTGATGTTAAATTACATTTTTTTGGTGAGTGGGATACATCAGAAAGGCCGGCATGATGTAGACAGAAATTGGTGTGTTTTAGATCACTTTGATACAGAATTTTGAGGTTAGATAAGATGTAGTCAGTGGGAATTTGTAGCCATACCCCCAAGACAACTTTGTAATTAGAGAGAGGTATTGGTATTTCAAGTCATTTTGGGATACAATTTTGGTGAGTGAATGGGTGTGTGAGTGAAAGAGCCAAGGGGGAGGGTGTTGGACCATGCAGTAAATCTATAGTGTATAGCATACTGAACATACCCTTGAAGAAGTCCTCTGTACACCTGCACACTTATGGGATGTATAGTCTGATAAAACAGTCTTTGGGAGCATTCAACAATTACGTCACTGCTTAGGGGGTGGTGGGTCTTTGGGTTCCTCTATATGTTCCATACAAAAACAGTGACAAACTGGGGTGGGTGGGGTCCTGAAAAATGCCTAAATATCAGTGATATAATTGTTGAGAACTCCCTTTGACTGGGGACCTCACATCTTCCTTCCTGTACCACACATATAGCTCTTGGTCTTTGTCACACAAGCCTACATATCTCAATTCAGCAATTTGCTAATCCTTGTTGGTATTCCTTCTATAATTGTTCTCCAAATAGGTGATAGACTGTACTGTCCATGTAATCTGAATAAACCTATGAAATGCTATTATATAGTGACCCCCATCCCCTCACCCCCCTTTGAACCTGTTGCATGATCAGGTTTTGTTTTGTATGTCCACAATGCCAAACAGACATAGTCTACCCCACCCTGTTTGTGTATGACATTGTGTGTGTGGGAGAGGTAGGGGGTAATGCGAGTGGCTGATGACAGCTGTGGTCTGGTGTGTGATGGGGAGGGTGGTGATATCAGATTATAGGGATGTTGTGTGTCTTAAGGTGAAGGGAAATCACGATATAGTTTGGCTGTATACTGAAAGTTGGAGTTATAAGTTAAAGCTACATCTTGCCTATCCAGTAATATAATTATGAACTAGGCCATATCTATTGCAATCTGAGAGTGGATTTGACCAAAGAATTATTTTTTTTTAATTTTTAAATATTTTTTTTGGCTTCAAAATCTGAGAAAATGGGTCAAAATGTTGGTTTAATAACACTTGAATATTATTTCTTTGTAAAGCTCTGAAAATAGACAAATTATAAGGTCTACATCAATTCCGTTTTACTACAGAGGTTGATGTTAGGTGAAACAAAACAAAATCCTTTTCAAGCCTTCCTAGACCTGTTGGGCCGGAATACCCCTGACTACCCTGATAGAAAGGGTAGGGTAGGACACCTGTTGACCTAATAGGTCTGATGTTGGGAAGGGCTGTGGGAGTCTGTGAGGATACACTTAGTTACTGTGGGTTGTGCTCTATTGAAGGGCAGTCAATGTTCTAGTCATGTTGGTATCAGGTATCCCTAATAATGTGTTACACCAGACTACTGTAAACATGGCTATTATGTATTCTTTAAACAAAATGAAAAATTGAAATTTTTTGCATTTATTTATTTATTTATTTATTTTTTTTTGGGGGGGGGCATTTTTTACATTTTGCGAAAAACCCTGAAAGCCTGAAATAACCTGAAAACTGTCATCCCTGCCTACAGTATAACTCACCATGTGGGTAGACGACCAGCGGCGGCTTCTTCCCCGCTACTTGTTCTGTCGGCTCCAGTAGTATGACGTCAAAATCCATGGCACCTGTAACACACAAAGACATAATGCAATGACAAAATGCCATAACTTTCATTTTGTTCCACATTTTAGGACAGCATGATGCTGTCAAAGTATAAGTTGCCTTTTGATTTCATCTGGAAATACATTACCAGATTATCGCGTGAAGGTTCAATCAGATCTCTTATGTCTCTACTAAATTTCCCTTGATTGATTGATTGAATTTCTTTTATTTATACTGAATAAAGAGTAGGCAGATATAGAATTGCCTGTATTTGGATCTTATCCAGTCCACTGTTTATATGCCAACGATCCAATAAATATAATGCAGCAATGTAAATTGCTGATAACTCGAAAAGTGAAAAGCCTGTGATTGACTCCCATGAGTTGTGCACTCATCCTGTTGCATCAGCACTCCCTCACCCAGGTTACTAGCACCACCAAGCCACTATTCGCATAACTCCCCCAAAACTGCACTATTCGCACCTTCACCATTGGAGGCAAAAAGTGTCTTATGGCTGCCAACCAACTGAGTCTGTACAATATTGACAATTTCTCAAAATTTACAAACCTTTGTAATGAAATACCTTTTCCTGAAAGACCCCTACATCTTCTCCTTAAATGGTACTACAAATTCATTAAGTAATTCTGCCTCTTATACACAAAATTTCTGTCTTTTTTTAAACTTATTCCCACCACCAAAATGAAAAAGTGCAGGGCCCCAGGGTGTCTGCTTATAACTCGATTTTTCGAGTTAATAACACTATAATTCTTGATAATATAATATAGTGATGATGATGATGATGATGATGATGATGATGATGTTAATAATGATAAGTTATTCTGAGATCTGGCTTAGGGCCATGACTTAACCTAATAGTGAAAGGTTAAATATTGTTAGTAACGGGTACCAATTAAACGGTTCCAGTACATACATCTTACTCTTGAAATGTATAATATCACTTCAGGTCACGTGGAACTAAATCCATTTCCTCTATGTTTCTATATAGCATAACACACAAAAACAGCCGCCTAAATTATTTGTTGGTAAAAATTTCATCTCTCATACACAATCTGACAGAATGTTGGATAGGCTTAACCCTGAAAATCTTAAATAAGGGAATGATATGTGCAGTGAGTGCCATTCTACCCTATTTTGGGTCTAAAAATCTCCATTGGCCAGATTAACTTTTGCATGCCTCATAAAATCCCCAAGGCCTAGCATAATATAAAAACACACCTACTATTCCATTTATTAACTATTTGGGAACACCTGTGATTTTTTTAATAATTTTACCAATATTTCTTCTGTCTAATTCTAAACCAATCAGCAGTCAGAACACCCTTCAGTGCAGTCCTGAATACCATATGACTCACGAGAGGGCAGCATTTACGTCCACATAACCTTCAAGATAAAGTGTTGATAGGGAGCCTGGTCCCCTGTACAGGCTGATGGTTTTACCTCTGTGGACTGCTGCTATTGTCCAGTATAAAGTTGGTCAGGCAGCTGGAATTAAATCCAGTCTTATTTGTATATCTAATTAGTCTTGGGAGATGGGTGTTGTGGGGTTACTAAGGGGAGAGGAGGGAGGGGGGGGCAACAAAGACACTCTCAATCCTGGGCTTTCTCTTAAACCCAGGTTTGATAGTCATAGTTCTCTATCATATTGTCATACAAGGAATATGTGTATGATCAAGTTGTCATATGAGAAATATCAAATGACTAGTGGCTATAATGAGTAAGAATATCAAGCTCTTATATGTATTCCAGTTATCACTGGTTTATTCAAGGTTTAGGCAGAACTTTTGTATCAGTAATACAAATGTCAATACACAGGTAGTTCACACACAGTAATATAATAAGTGTTATCACCATCCGGAGGTCTGTATACATTTATAAATAATACAGGTTTCATATGTTTTTTTGTTAATAAATAAACATTGGACTTCAATAATACCATCAGACCTATTAAGATGTTCATAAATGTTAACACCATGTATGATCTCATGTTTCACATATATAGTACATACTATATTTGGTGTTGTACATACCATATTTGGTGTTGACTTGGTCAGTGGGAGGTTTGATATTTACCATATTTGGTGTTGACTTGGTCAGCGGGAGGTTTGATATTTACCATATTTGGTGTTGACTTGGTCAGAGGGAGGTTTTATATTTACCATATTTGGTGTTGACTTGGTCAGTGGGAGGTTTGATATTTACCATATTTGGTGTTGACTTGGTCAGCGGGAGGTTTGATATTTACCATATTTGGTGTTGACTTGGTCAGTGGGAGGTTTGATATTTACCATATTTGGTGTTGACTTGGTCAGTGGGAGGTTTGATATTTACCATATTTGGTGTTGACTTGGTCAGCGGGAGGTTTGATATTTACCATATTTGGTGTTGACTTGGTCAGTGGGAGGTTTGATATTTACCATATTTGTTGTTGACCTGGTCAGTGGGAGGTTTGATATTTACCATATTTGTTGTTGACTTGGTCAGTGGGAGGTTTGATATTTACCATATTTGTTGTTGACTTGGTCAGTGGGAGGTTTGATATTTACCATATTTGGTTTTGACTTGGTCAGCGGGAGGTTTGATATTTACCATATTTGTTGTTGACTTGGTCGGTGGGAGGTTTGATATTTACCATATTTGGTGTTGACTTGGTTGGTGGGAGGTTTGATATTTACCATATTTGGTTTTGACTTGATCAGTGGGAGGTTTGATATTTACCATATTTGGTGTTGACTTGGTCAGAGGGAGGTTTGATATTTACCATATTTGTTGTTGACTTGGTCAGCGGGAGGTTTGATATTTACCATATTTGGTGTTGACTTGGTCAGTGGGAGGTTTGATATTTACCATATTTGGTGTTGACTTGGTCAGCGGGAGGTTTGATATTTACCATATTTGTTGTTGACTTGGTCAGTGGGAGGTTTGATATTTACCATATTTGTTGTTGACTTGGTCAGTGGGAGGTTTGATATTTACCATATTTGGTTTTGACTTGGTCAGCGGGAGGTTTGATATTTACCATATTTGTTGTTGACTTGGTCGGTGGGAGGTTTGATATTTACCATATTTGGTGTTGACTTGGTTGGTGGGAGGTTTGATATTTACCATATTTGGTTTTGACTTGATCAGTGGGAGGTTTGATATTTACCAAATTTGGTTTTGACCTGGTCAGCGGGAGGTTTGATATTTACCATATTTGGTGTTGACTTGGTCAGTGGGAGGTTTGATATTTACCATATTTGTTGTTGACTTGGTCAGTGGGAGGTTTGATATTTACCATATTTGGTGTTGACTTGGTCAGAGGGAGGTTAGATATTTACCATATTTGGTGTTGACTTGGTCAGTGGGAGGTTTGATATTTACCATATTTGGTTTTGACTTGGTCAGCGGGAGGTTTGATATTTACCATATTTGGTGTTGACTTGGTCAGCGGGAGGTTTGATATTTACCATATTTGGTGTTGACTTGGTCAGTGGGAGGTTTGATATTTACCATATTTGGTGTTGACTTGGTCAGTGGGAGGTTAGATATTTACCATATTTGGTTTTGACTTGGTCAGTGGGAGGTTTGATATTTACCATATTTGGTTTTGACTTGGTCAGTGGGAGGTTTGATATTTACCATATTTGGTGTTGACTTGGTCAGTGGGAGGTTTGATATTTACCATATTTGGTTTTGACTTGGTCAGCGGGAGGTTTGATATTTACCATATTTGGTGTTGACCTGGTCAGCGGGAGGTTTGATATTTACCATATTTGGTGTTGACTTGGTCAGTGGGAGGTTTGATATTTACCATATTTGTTGTTGACTTGGTCAGCGGGAGGTTTTATATTTACCATATTTGGTGTTGACTTGGTCAGTGGGAGGTTAGATATTTACAATATTTGGCATTGTACTTACCATATTTGGTGTTGACCTGGTCAGCGGGAGGTGTCACACTGATTATTCTCCAGGTGAGGTCCAAGAAGCGCGGAGGTTCCACGTCGAGTGCTGTCCAGCTGAGGGAGGACTCCTTCCCTGACGATGGCAACTGTCCTGCCACCTACAGACAACAAGATGCACTATGATTAATGCTATTGATTAATGCTATAAGATGAAGTATTGTAATAACATACCTTTCAAAAAGACACACCCTGAATTTTAGGACTTTGATTGAAATTCAAAACATGATACTTGATAAATTTCAAACTTTTCAGAAACCATGGTCATTTAAAGGCATATGAGGCTCCTTTCAGGGTTGAGGGGCATACTGTATTTCTACATTATACAGTACAAAAAAACATGATACATCCTAGCAGGTTTATAGAGGTATCGTAGACTATTCAATAGCAGTACTCACAATAAAGTTGGGTTGGTTTGGACTTGAGCAGGCAGCAACGACCAAATCCCGATGTACATCCTTGACGATTGTACAACCCACATTGTTACCTGTACAGACAAAAGTTAAAACTTTTAAATACTGCTGATGTAGGAGTGCACCAAGCATCATGCACCAATGAAGTACTGGCGGGTCTGCTCGCTAGCACTTCATTGTCATACCCACTCCCTGGGAGAGCATAAACCATGTCGGGCTGGCATGATGCATGAATGCAGCCCTGACGGGTTATAAACGAGTGCCTCGATTCACATATAAACAGTGGCCTGTATGTGGGAGTTTACGGGAGAATGAATTTGTGTTTCTGACTTTTTGTTTCCATTAAACTACTTGCTGTGGTACATTATTTACATAAGACTTACCTCCGCAGGGTAAGGTCGTCACCGTGCCCTCCACTGTGTCCACTACCACCGCTTTCTGTAATAACATTGAAATAACGTGTCTTAGAATTCACAAAGAAAATTGAGCAACGATGGTGACATCTAATTCGTACCATGAATACTTACATAATTGTTCTGCATAAGCCATTTAAAGATTTGATTTACTCGTCCCTAGAATGGTGAAAGTTTGGAAGTTGGCAGTTATCTAAGAAATATATCATTAGAGGTTTGGGCTCTGATTCAGACAGGCTAAACACATCAGGTAAAATTACCTCCAAATGCACTGGTAAAGCTTATGGTACAAAAATCAATGTAACCTGTAGGAGCTCCAGTCTAATCTAGGCACTAACCTGCAAACGTTGTGGGATACAGTATGTGGGTCAGACCTGCCAAGGAGTCATTGACAGAATCGGTGAACATTTCACGAAAATCCAGACGGCCAAAATGGACCCGGATATATGAAAGTTTTATCAAGGATATACAGCAGATGGCGTTAGTGTAGACCAGGCCAAACTGCTCCTGCTACAGGGGCATGGTGAGTTCTCTCTTACTCACTGCAGAGTGTACCTCAAGATTTGAAATACTACAGAAGGTGTTTGGTTTGATTTTTCAATCTAATATTGATGGGATACCTAGATACACTCTTTCTCTCTGGATATCTCTGATTTCTAATCTCTTGGAACCGTTTTTCATTTTCAAAACAGTATAATTGTAAGAGGTGTTTCTGCCCCCTCAATAGGCCTATGCGGCCTATAGGGCTGGGTGGGTGAGTAGCCCCTGTAGCCTAGGGGTCGACTAGGACGCCATCTAGTGTATCCAACTGATAAAACGATTGTATAGGGAACCACTTTAATTCTAACAATCATGATAAAATCAATGATGTAGAGATAACTGTCCTTGATTTCATTCATAGCCACCCACAAAATGAGCTTGCTGATAAATTAAGGAACAGGATTGAACGGGAATGGATCAGCAAATTGCGTACCCAGGTTCCTTATGGTATGAAGTTAGTAGATGCACCGATCTTCTAAATCCCCTTTTGGCCCCACAAAAAAACACCACCTGGACTCAAACCTCATTATAAACACACGTTTACTTCCGAGAGAGAGCTGGTAACTACTAAAAGGTTGGAAATCTCCACATTTCACTAGTACTATTGGAGCACTGTTGACACCTTTCTATTAATTTTTGCTAATATGAAATATTTTTAAAAATTAAATAATCCTTTAATTGAACATAATTTTTGGAAAAAAATGTCACAAAAATCACAAGCCTTGTTCGGCAGTTAAGAGCCTGAAGAGAATGCCCTGGGAACCCTGAATCAAAGATTTGGGGTGGTCCCCAGTCTCAACATGTGACCCCTGACCTGGAAGTGACATAACAATGAACTTCCTGCGTGAAATAGCAACTGAGTAAACTTTTACAGTGGTTGCCTAGAGACACCGACGATGGCGGTTGGAAACGGTCACGGTTGCCATCATAACAAGGTAGCTCTGGCGAGGGGGAAGGAGGTCCTATCTTGGTTCAGCTAAAGTCTGATTCAGTCTGAGATGCAGGATGCGTCTTAACCATTTAACTTTAGGGCCGCCAATACAGGAGTGCATCATGCTCATACAAAGGCCGCCAATACAGGAGTGCATCATGCCCATACAAAGGCCGCCAATACAGGAGTGCATCATGCTCATACAAAGGCCGCCAATACAGGAGTGCATCATGCTCATACAAAGGCTGCTTATGTAGGAGTGTATCATGCCCATACAAAGGCCGCCAATACAGGAGTGCATCATGCCCATACAAAGGCCGCCAATACAGGAGTGCATCATGCTCATACAAAGGCCGCCAATACAGGAGTGCATCATGCTCATACAAAGGCCGCCAATACAGGAGTGCATCATGCTCATACAAAGGCCGCCAATACAGGAGTGCATCATGCTCATACAAAGGCCGCCAATACAGGAGTGTATCATGCTCATACAAAGGCCGCCAATACAGGAGTGCATCATGCTCATACAAAGGCCGCCAATACAGGAGTGCATCATGCTCATACAAAGGCCGCCAATACAGGAGTGCATCATGCTCATACAAAGGCCGCCAATACAGGAGTGCATCATGCTCATACAAAGGCCGCCAATACAGGAGTGCATCATGCTCATACAAAGGCCGCCAATACAGGAGTGCATCATGCTCATTGGTCGTCATGATGCATTGATCAATGAAGTGCTGGCGAGTCTGCTCAACAGCACTGCATTGACAATAGGGTCAGCATGATGCATTCACCATTCATGTATCTTGGACTGTATCAGTCCCTATAGGGTCAGCATGATGCATGAATGCAGCCCTGGTGAGTTACTCACCATTCATGTATCTAGGACTGTATCAGTCCCTATAGGGGCAGCATGATGCATGAATGCAGCCCTGGTGAGTTACTCACCATTCATGTATCTTGGACTGTATCAGTCCCTATAGGGTCTGCATGATGCATGAATGCAGCCCTGGCGAGTTACTCACCATTCATGTATCTAGGACTGTATTAGTCCCTATATGGTCAGCATGATGCATGAATGTAGCCCTGGTGAGTTACTCACCATTCATGTATCTTGGACTGTATCAGTCCCTATAGGGTCAGCATGATGCATGAATGCAGCCCTGGTGAGTTACTCACCATTCATGTATCTAGGACTGTATCAGTCCCTATAGGGTCAGCATGATGCATGAATGCAGCCCTGGTGAGTTACTCACCATTCATGTATCTTGGACTGTATCAGTCCCTATAGGGTCAGCATGATTTTTTGTTTGTTTGTTTAGTTTTACGTCCGGGGGCCATCGAGGAACTCAGACATTCAAGGTTTTTCGCGGACATTAAGTCCTTTCTTTTCTTTTTGGACAGGTATTTATATGCTGCTTGCCCGACACAGCAGTGACCGAATCTATGAATGACCGAATCTATGAGATGAATGACCGAATCTATGAGGAGGGTCGAGGGGGAAAACCGCTACCGGGGCTTCATTCCCCTACTCTTTTCGAAGGATAGCAAGTGTTCTTTTATTTGCCTGGTCCCATAGGCAGGGCCAGACAAACCACGGCCTTTGATCACTCAGACGTGGTTCACTGAGGGGGAATCCCATGCATGAATGCAGCCCTGGTGAGTTACTCACCATTCATGTATCTTGGACTGTATCAGTCCCTATAGGGTCAGCATGATGCACGAATGTAGCCCTGGCGAGTTACTCACCATTCATGTATCTAGGACTGTATCAGTCCCTATATGGTCAGCATGATGCATGAATGTAGCCCTGGTGAGTTACTCACCATTCATGTATCTTGGACTGTATCAGTCCCTATAGGGTCTGCATGATGCATGAATGTAGCCCTGGCGAGTTACTCACCATTCATGTATCTAGGACTGTATCAGTCCCTATATGGTCAGCATGATGCATGAATGTAGCCCTGGTGAGTTACTCACCATTCATGTATCTTGGACTGTATCAGTCCCTATAGGGTCAGCATGATGCATGAATGCAGCCCTGGTGAGTTACTCACCATTCATGTATCTAGGACTGTATCAGTCCCTATAGGGTCAGCATGATGCATGAATGCAGCCCTGGTGAGTTACTCACCATTCATGTATCTTGGACTGTATCAGTTCCTATAGGGTTGTCATGATGCACGAATGTAGTCCTGGTGAGTTACTCACCATTCATGTATCTTGGACAGTATCAGTCCCTATAGGTTCAGCATGATGCATGAATGCAGCCCTGGTGAGTTACTCACCATTCATGTATCTAGGACTGTATCAGTCCCTATAGGGTCAGCATGATGCATGAATGCAGCCCTGGTGAGTTACTCACCATTCATGTATCTAGGACTGTATCAGCCCCATAGGGTCAGCATGATGCATGAATACAGCCCTGGTGAGTTACTCACCATTCATGTATCTAGGACTGTATCAGCCCCATAGGGTCAGCATGATGCATGAATGTAGCCCTGGTGAGTTACTCACCATTCATGTATCTTGGACTGTATCAGTCCCTATAGGGTCAGCATGATGCATGAATGCAGCCCTGGTGAGTTACTCACCGTTCATGTATCTTGGACTGTATCAGTCCCTATAGGGGCAGCATGATGCATGAATGCAGCCCTGGTGAGTTACTCACCATATGTATCTTGGACTGTATCAGCCCCTATAGGGTCAGCATGATGCATGAATGCGGCCCTGGCGCGTTAATTGCCAGGACTGCATTCATGCATCATGCTGACCAATGGGCAAGGTGCATTGATGTACCAGCGGCCCTTAAAGGGTTAACTCTCATAGCACAGGCTTTCTCATCGCTGTAATTATTTCACTGGTGGTAAAAGGTCTTCATACCGTATGGCTCTAGACCTCTAAAATAGACATGGCAACATAACGCATTTTGGGCTTAGGGGCATCGACAGGGGGACTCTGTAAAAATATCTTAAATGAGTGCAGATAATGCCGTGCTCTACAGCGCCAGGATACAGAAGGCACTGTGCTCACGTCACAGGACCCCCTCAACGTCTGTGCGTAACAAATATGTTTGTTTACTTTCCAGATTGATGAATAAGAGAGATTGTTGCAGAATGTGAAGGTGACGAGGCAATTCACATATGAATTCTCTAGCCCTTCAGAAGAAAGGATTGTTTAATTCCATTATTTACAGGAGCAAGAGATGCTGAAAATCTGTTACAAACGGCCTTGAAAATCCTTTGGCTGCCATTTTGTTTTGATTTGATATCTGTAGTTTGGTATCTGTGCGGAGAAATATTGTTTACCAGGGCAATTTCCCCCGAATTAATTCCTCAAATATTCTAAAATGTTCACGAAAAGGTAGAGTTGAAGGGAAATCTGTGAAACTAGAAACAGGAACATTTGGATTTGCCAATGAGAATGAAGTAAAAAAATCCAGCGACTTTCTCAGAGCGTGATATCAGTGCCATATAGCGCTAGCGGCCACTAGGCACTGACAGCGTGAGCGGGTGTCGGTGTAAGTGCAGATGTGCTTAAAAAGTACTCCCGGTAGTTCCTGTACTCACCACCAGGCTACGACTCTGTGTGGAGAACAGGAGGCGCTGACTGTCCTGTGTAAAATATGTAATATACATAGTTCCTGTACTCACCACCAGGCTACGACTCTGTGTGGAGAACAGGAGGCGCTGACTGTCCTGTGTAATATATGTAATATACATAGTTCCTGTACTCACCACCAGGCTACGGCTCTGTGTGGAGAACAGGAGGCGCTGACTGTCCTGTGTAATATATGTAATATACATAGTTCCTGTACTCACCACCAGACTACAACTCTGTGTGGAGAACAGGAGGCGTTGTCTGTTCTGTGTAATATATGTAATATACATAGTTCCTGTACTCACCACCAGACTACGACTCTGTGTGGAGAACGGGAGGCGTTGTCTGTTCTGTGTAATATATGTAATATACATAGTTCCTGTACTCACCACCAGACTACGACTCTGTGTGGAGAACAGGAGGCGCTGACTGTCCTGTGTAATATATGTAATATACATAGTTCCTGTACTCACCACCAGGCTGTGACTCTGTGTGGAGAACAGGAGGCGTTGTCTGTTCTGTGTAATATATGTAATATACATAGTTCCTGTACTCACCACCAGACTACAACTCTGTGTGGAGAACAGGAGGCGTTGTCTGTTCTGTGTAATATATGTAATATACATAGTTCCTGTACTCACCACCAGACTACGACTCTGTGTGGAGAACGGGAGGCGTTGTCTGTTCTGTGTAATATATGTAATATACATAGTTCCTGTACTCACCACCAGACTACGACTCTGTGTGGAGAACAGGAGGCGTTGTCTGTCCTGTGTAATATATGTAATATACATAGTTCCTGTACTCACCACCAGGCTACGGCTCTGTGTGGAGAACAGGAGGCGCTGACTGTCCTGTGTAATATATGTAATATACATAGTTCCTGTACTCACCACCAGACTACAACTCTGTGTGGAGAACAGGAGGCGTTGTCTGTTCTGTGTAATATATGATATATACATAGTTCCTGTACTCACCACCAGGCTGTGACTCTGTGTGGAGAACAGGAGGCACTGTCTGTCCTGTGTAATATATGTAATATACATAGTTCCTGTACTCACCACCAGACTACAACTCTGTGTGGAGAACAGGAGGCGTTGTCTGTTCTGTGTAATATATGTTATATACATAGTTCCTGTACTCACCACCAGGCTGTGACTCTGTGTGGAGAACAGGAGGCGCTGACTGTCCTGTGTAATATATGTAATATACATAGTTCCTGTACTCACCACCAGACTACAACTCTGTGTGGAGAACAGGAGGCGTTGTCTGTTCTGTGTAATATATGTAATATACATAGTTCCTGTACTCACCACCAGACTACGACTCTGTGTGGAGAACAGGAGGCGTTGTCTGTTCTGTGTAATATATGTTATATACATAGTTCCTGTACTCACCACCAGGCTGTGACTCTGTGTGGAGAACGGGAGGCGTTGACTGTCCTGTGTAATATATGTTATATATATAGTTCCTGTACTCACCACCAGGCTACGACTCTGTGTGGAGAACAGGAGGCGTTGACTTACGTCCGTGCTTCACAGCGCCCGGATTCAGAAGGCGCTGTGTTCACCTCCTGCGCGACCCCTGTACGTCCGTATGTAACAAATCCCTTTGTTGACATTCGAGTTTGGTACTTTAGAGATGTTCAGACAATATTTTAATCTTACGAGGCTACTTTCATGATAGTTATCTAGCCCTAGTCAAGAAATGGTTGTTTGATTTTAAGATCTAAATGAGTAACAGTTGCTTGAATTCAGTCAAGAATGGCCTTGAGAAACTGTTGGCCACCATCTTGCTTTTGGGTTGTTTTGATTTGAGCACCTGTAGTCTCAAACCTTTGTGTATAAAAACTGATAAATATTGGTATATGATATACATTATATATCTAATTTTTTTTCTTGTCCAAACCCTATACATTTCCACTCAACAGTAGGAAGAGAAAGCCATCTTTTGAAAAACAGAACAAAACAGGGGGTTTGAGGCTCAAGCCACTTCCAGCCACTTTTGGCGGATCCAAATAACGTGATATCAGTGCCATATAGCGCTAGCGGCCACTAGGCACGGAGAGCACCAGCGGGTTTCGGTGTAGCGTTGACTGTCCTGTGTAATATATGTAATATACATAGTTCCTGTACTCACCACCAGGCTACGACTCTGTGTGGAGAACGGGAGGCGTTGACTGTCCTGTGTAATATATGATATATACATAGTTCCTGTACTCACCACCAGGCTGTGACTCTGTGTGGAGAACAGGAGGCACTGTCTGTCCTGTGTAATATATGTAATATACATAGTTCCTGTACTCACCACCAGACTACAACTCTGTGTGGAGAACAGGAGGCGTTGTCTGTTCTGTGTAATATATGTTATATACATAGTTCCTGTACTCACCACCAGGCTGTGACTCTGTGTGGAGAACGGGAGGCGTTGACTGTCCTGTGTAATATATGTTATATATATAGTTCCTGTACTCACCACCAGGCTACGACTCTGTGTGGAGAACAGGAGGCGTTGACTGTCCTGTGTAATATATGTTATATATATAGTTCCTGTACTCACCACCAGGCTGTGACTCTGTGTGGAGAACAGGAGGCGTTGTCTGTTCTGTGTAATATATGATATATACATAGTTCCTGTACTCACCACCAGGCTGTGACTCTGTGTGGAGAACAGGAGGCGCTGACTGTCCTGTGTAATATATGTAATATACATAGTTCCTGTACTCACCACCAGACTACAACTCTGTGTGGAGAACAGGAGGCGTTGTCTGTTCTGTGTAATATATGATATATACATAGTTCCTGTACTCACCACCAGGCTGTGACTCTGTGTGGAGAACAGGAGGCACTGTCTGTCCTGTGTAATATATGTAATATACATAGTTCCTGTACTCACCACCAGACTACAACTCTGTGTGGAGAACAGGAGGCGTTGTCTGTTCTGTGTAATATATGTTATATACATAGTTCCTGTACTCACCACCAGGCTGTGACTCTGTGTGGAGAACGGGAGGCGTTGACTGTCCTGTGTAATATATGTTATATATATAGTTCCTGTACTCACCACCAGGCTACGACTCTGTGTGGAGAACAGGAGGCGTTGACTTACGTCCGTGCTTCACAGCGCCCGGATTCAGAAGGCGCTGTGTTCACCTCCTGCGCGACCCCTGTACGTCCGTATGTAACAAATCCCTTTGTTGACATTCGAGTTTGGTACTTTAGAGATGTTCAGACAATATTTTAATCTTACGAGGCTACTTTCATGATAGTTATCTAGCCCTAGTCAAGAAATGGTTGTTTGATTTTAAGATCTAAATGAGTAACAGTTGCTTGAATTCAGTCAAGAATGGCCTTGAGAAACTGTTGGCCACCATCTTGCTTTTGGGTTGTTTTGATTTGAGCACCTGTAGTCTCAAACCTTTGTGTATAAAAACTGATAAATATTGGTATATGATATACATTATATATCTAATTTTTTTTCTTGTCCAAACCCTATACATTTCCACTCAACAGTAGGAAGAGAAAGCCATCTTTTGAAAAACAGAACAAAACAGGGGGTTTGAGGCTCAAGCCACTTCCAGCCACTTTTGGCGGATCCAAATAACGTGATATCAGTGCCATATAGCGCTAGCGGCCACTAGGCACGGAGAGCACCAGCGGGTTTCGGTGTAGCGTTGACTGTCCTGTGTAATATATGTAATATACATAGTTCCTGTACTCACCACCAGACTACAACTCTGTGTGGAGAACAGGAGGCGCTGACTGTCCTGTGTAAAATATGTAATATACATAGTTCCTGTACTCACCACCAGGCTACGACTCTGTGTGGAGAACAGGAGGCGTTGTCTGTCCTGTGTAATATATGTTATATACATAGTTCCTGTACTCACCACCAGGCTGTGACTCTGTGTGGAGAACAGGAGGCACTGTCTGTCCTGTGTAATATATGTAATATACATAGTTCCTGTACTCACCACCAGACTACAACTCTGTGTGGAGAACAGGAGGCGTTGTCTGTTCTGTGTAATATATGTAATATACATAGTTCCTGTACTCACCACCAGACTACGACTCTGTGTGGAGAACAGGAGGCGCTGACTGTTCTGTGTAATATATGTAATATACATAGTTCCTGTACTCACCACCAGACTACGACTTTGTGTGGAGAACAGGAGGCGTTGTCTGTTCTGTGTAATATATGTTATATACATAGTTCCTGTACTCACCACCAGACTACAACTCTGTGTGGAGAACAGGAGGCGCTGTCTGTCCAGTGTAATATATGTTATATATATAGTTCCTGTACTCACCACCAGACTACGACTCTGTGTGGAGAACAGGAGGCGTTGTCTGTTCTGTGTAATATATGTTATATACATAGTTCCTGTACTCACCACCAGGCTGTGACTCTGTGTGGAGAACGGGAGGCGTTGACTGTCCTGTGTAATATATGTTATATATATAGTTCCTGTACTCACCACCAGGCTACGACTCTGTGTGGAGAACAGGAGGCGTTGACTGTCCTGTGTAATATATGTTATATATATAGTTCCTGTACTCACCACCAGGCTGTGACTCTGTGTGGAGAACAGGAGGCGTTGTCTGTCCTGTGTAATATATGTTATATATATAGTTCCTGTACTCACCACCAGACTACAACTCTGTGTGGAGAACAGGAGGCGTTGTCTGTTCTGTGTAATATATGTTATATACATAGTTCCTGTACTCACCACCAGGCTGTGACTCTGTGTGGAGAACGGGAGGCGTTGACTGTCCTGTGTAATATATGTTATATATATAGTTCCTGTACTCACCACCAGGCTACGACTCTGTGTGGAGAACAGGAGGCGTTGACTTACGTCCGTGCTTCACAGCGCCCGGATTCAGAAGGCGCTGTGTTCACCTCCTGCGCGACCCCTGTACGTCCGTATGTAACAAATCCCTTTGTTGACATTCGAGTTTGGTACTTTAGAGATGTTCAGACAATATTTTAATCTTACGAGGCTACTTTCATGATAGTTATCTAGCCCTAGTCAAGAAATGGTTGTTTGATTTTAAGATCTAAATGAGTAACAGTTGCTTGAATTCAGTCAAGAATGGCCTTGAGAAACTGTTGGCCACCATCTTGCTTTTGGGTTGTTTTGATTTGAGCACCTGTAGTCTCAAACCTTTGTGTATAAAAACTGATAAATATTGGTATATGATATACATTATATATCTAATTTTTTTTCTTGTCCAAACCCTATACATTTCCACTCAACAGTAGGAAGAGAAAGCCATCTTTTGAAAAACAGAACAAAACAGGGGGTTTGAGGCTCAAGCCACTTCCAGCCACTTTTGGCGGATCCAAATAACGTGATATCAGTGCCATATAGCGCTAGCGGCCACTAGGCACGGAGAGCACCAGCGGGTTTCGGTGTAGCGTTGACTGTCCTGTGTAATATATGTAATATACATAGTTCCTGTACTCACCACCAGGCTGTGACTCTGTGTGGAGAACAGGAGGCGTTGACTGTCCTGTGTAATATATGTTATATACATAGTTTCTGTACTCACCACCAGGCTGTGACTCTGTGTGGAGAACAGGAGGCGCTGTCTGTCCAGTGTAATATATGATATATACATAGTTCCTGTACTCACCACCAGGCTACGACTCTGTGTGGAGAACGGGAGGCGTTGACTGTCCTGTGTAATATATGATATATACATAGTTCCTGTACTCACCACCAGGCTGTGACTCTGTGTGGAGAACAGGAGGCACTGTCTGTCCTGTGTAATATATGTAATATACATAGTTCCTGTACTCACCACCAGACTACAACTCTGTGTGGAGAACAGGAGGCGTTGTCTGTTCTGTGTAATATATGTTATATACATAGTTCCTGTACTCACCACCAGGCTGTGACTCTGTGTGGAGAACGGGAGGCGTTGACTGTCCTGTGTAATATATGTTATATATATAGTTCCTGTACTCACCACCAGGCTACGACTCTGTGTGGAGAACAGGAGGCGTTGACTGTCCTGTGTAATATATGTAATATACATAGTTCCTGTACTCACCACCAGGCTACAACTCTGTGTGGAGAACAGGAGGCGTTGTCTGTTCTGTGTAATATATGATATATACATAGTTCCTGTACTCACCACCAGGCTGTGACTCTGTGTGGAGAACAGGAGGCGCTGACTGTCCTGTGTAATATATGTAATATACATAGTTCCTGTACTCACCACCAGACTACAACTCTGTGTGGAGAACAGGAGGCGTTGTCTGTTCTGTGTAATATATGATATATACATAGTTCCTGTACTCACCACCAGGCTGTGACTCTGTGTGGAGAACAGGAGGCACTGTCTGTCCTGTGTAATATATGTAATATACATAGTTCCTGTACTCACCACCAGACTACAACTCTGTGTGGAGAACAGGAGGCGTTGTCTGTTCTGTGTAATATATGTTATATACATAGTTCCTGTACTCACCACCAGGCTGTGACTCTGTGTGGAGAACGGGAGGCGTTGACTGTCCTGTGTAATATATGTTATATATATAGTTCCTGTACTCACCACCAGGCTACGACTCTGTGTGGAGAACAGGAGGCGTTGACTTACGTCCGTGCTTCACAGCGCCCGGATTCAGAAGGCGCTGTGTTCACCTCCTGCGCGACCCCTGTACGTCCGTATGTAACAAATCCCTTTGTTGACATTCGAGTTTGGTACTTTAGAGATGTTCAGACAATATTTTAATCTTACGAGGCTACTTTCATGATAGTTATCTAGCCCTAGTCAAGAAATGGTTGTTTGATTTTAAGATCTAAATGAGTAACAGTTGCTTGAATTCAGTCAAGAATGGCCTTGAGAAACTGTTGGCCACCATCTTGCTTTTGGGTTGTTTTGATTTGAGCACCTGTAGTCTCAAACCTTTGTGTATAAAAACTGATAAATATTGGTATATGATATACATTATATATCTAATTTTTTTTCTTGTCCAAACCCTATACATTTCCACTCAACAGTAGGAAGAGAAAGCCATCTTTTGAAAAACAGAACAAAACAGGGGGTTTGAGGCTCAAGCCACTTCCAGCCACTTTTGGCGGATCCAAATAACGTGATATCAGTGCCATATAGCGCTAGCGGCCACTAGGCACGGAGAGCACCAGCGGGTTTCGGTGTAGCGTTGACTGTCCTGTGTAATATATGTAATATACATAGTTCCTGTACTCACCACCAGACTACAACTCTGTGTGGAGAACAGGAGGCGCTGACTGTCCTGTGTAAAATATGTAATATACATAGTTCCTGTACTCACCACCAGGCTACGACTCTGTGTGGAGAACAGGAGGCGTTGTCTGTCCTGTGTAATATATGTTATATACATAGTTCCTGTACTCACCACCAGGCTGTGACTCTGTGTGGAGAACAGGAGGCACTGTCTGTCCTGTGTAATATATGTAATATACATAGTTCCTGTACTCACCACCAGACTACAACTCTGTGTGGAGAACAGGAGGCGTTGTCTGTTCTGTGTAATATATGTAATATACATAGTTCCTGTACTCACCACCAGACTACGACTCTGTGTGGAGAACAGGAGGCGCTGACTGTTCTGTGTAATATATGTAATATACATAGTTCCTGTACTCACCACCAGACTACGACTTTGTGTGGAGAACAGGAGGCGTTGTCTGTTCTGTGTAATATATGTTATATACATAGTTCCTGTACTCACCACCAGGCTGTGACTCTGTGTGGAGAACAGGAGGCGTTGACTGTCCTGTGTAATATATGTTATATATATAGTTCCTGTACTCACCACCAGGCTACGACTCTGTGTGGAGAACAGGAGGCGTTGACTGTCCTGTGTAATATATGTTATATATATAGTTCCTGTACTCACCACCAGGCTGTGACTCTGTGTGGAGAACAGGAGGCGTTGTCTGTCCTGTGTAATATATGTTATATATATAGTTCCTGTACTCACCACCAGGCTACGACTCTGTGTGGAGAACAGGAGGCGCTGACTGTCCTGTGACCAGCATCTACGCGGCAGGCATAATGTGTAAATACCCTGGAACTTGTCAGCTGCAACATGTATAATGTATTTTTTTATTTTAGTTACTGGAGGTCGGCAGTTGGCAACCGAGTATTTGAATTGAGGTAGTGCTGAGGAGAGGACGGGTCTCATTCCTTATCATATCTCACATGTATTATGTATGATAGCAGTTGTAGGACTCATTGCAGGTGGGGCGGTCGTACAGTGGCCATAACGAGGAATTCAAGCAAAAGCATTAGGATTTCTGATCGCAAAACAGCAAAATCACATTTTTGTAAGTAATTTTGACTTATTTGAATCATAGGAATGTGTTGCTGTACCTTCTGCACTGCGGACAATGTCGAGCACCGTTAGGATTCCTTTTGTCGGCCAGTCGCACTGTAAACAACATGGCCACAATTAGACGCTCACAGCAAACAACTTACTCCATAACCATCTCAATCATTAACTAAAGAATTACTCAATTAGGTAGAAACTTACAAGAAATTCTTTTTTTTCTAAAAAAAGAGCTCTTTTTCTCCTGATTTAAAAAGAACCATTATTAATCTTTATTACCCCTGACTGCTAAGAAAAATGTTTGTACAAAGCATCTTAGTTTACAGGGATGAAAGTCTTCAGGGAATTCCCTGATTTCAGGGATTTTGAAGTTCCAGGGCCCTATACATTCATATAGAAACCCAGGCTTTTAGGGCAAATATTGGACCATTTCAGGGGTTTTTGTGCTCTGACTTTCATCCCTGAGTTTACCAGAATGCCCATTTTACGGTACATAATCTTGAGGACGTACCATCATAAGTTGAGAACACTGGAAGTGAGGCCCTGCGGCCGGATTCTGCAGCCACACTAACTTGGTGAAGTCAGGACTGAAGCGCGGACTGCGCACCGCGTGTTTCGTACTACCCAGTACCGCTACAAGTACAAGGATGATTATTACACTCCATAATAACTGTGAATTTGGGAGAATTGATACATCTCTCGATACACATGGACATGGATAACTCTGCTATGGTGAAGTTAGCTAAAACCATAAAAAGCTGCACCTTGTATTAAAACAAGACATATTGCAGTTTCTTGGTATAGCCTATGGATTATGCTGAGCAACTTATTACAAACAAGAAGTCTCCAAGAGGCTGTTATACATCATAATTTATTGGCTATTTTAATATTCTTTAATGTCTCTCAGAGACATGATCTTCCTTAATTACATAGCTATACAGTTTTTAGATGTCTCTAGGAAGCATAACATGGTAAATCTCTCACCTTTATATATACTTTTTGCCCGCCAACGGGCATGATGCACTCCTGCATCAGTGACCCTTAAAGCCGCTAAACTCATTAGGTTATAGTAGGACCAAATAAAAAAAAAAAGGTTTGTTTCCAGTAACCCGACCGACCCTAGCAAAACAGGGGCAAAAAAAACTTTTTTTTGGTGATTTTGAAGAATTTTGTCTCATTTTTTTCATATTTTAAAGAAATTATCATTACTTTTGGATTTTTCCCTTATCCTTTTCGTGTTCTTCCCCTCTCTCATAATTGCCTTTTTCCCATCATTATTTAACAATGAAATCAAAGAATTTGATACATCCATTGATATGTGCCCTAACATTTCCTATATAAATTTTAAAAAAACAAAACAAAAAAAAAAACGACCTACCGACCCTAGCTCTTCGAGCTATGTTACTGGAAACACACCTTTTATTTTTCTTGGCCTAGTCAAAGACATGGCAGTACTTACTGTAGGTGCTGGTTTTAAGGTCTATGTAGAACAGGGAACTTCTGCGCATGGGGCAGTAGATGATACCGAGTTTGTACGAGTTGGGGTACCACCCGACACACACGATACCTGCATCATCCTTACACCATACTGCCTACAAACACAAAGTCAAAGCTAAGTATATTATAAGGCTTTAAACACTCTAAACCTGAACCAAATAAGTAAGAGATATAATAAGAGGGCACAAGGAACTTCCTCAAGTTGAGGCCTTTTGCCTTGCTGAGATGCCCTCATTGATAACAGAAAATTCAGATATTATCTAATTCTTCAACCTGTGCAATAGCAAAAGTCTATCAGTTGAAAGTATGGAATTCAGAAAGAGTTAGGAATAGGGGCATCTCTGGCTTTGGTATGATAAGTTCCATATATAGACTACAGTAAGTAACCTTTGCAAGCCTCAGATGTCAGATGTGGCTTATAGCATTCTCCAAATGCCATCATGTAACCTATACATAGATGTGGCTTCTATGGTAACTATGTTTATCGCTATCTTGAGTTTATCACCTACTGTCCACTTACCTGTCCCGGGAAGACGTCGTTGGGCAGGTTGTCGAGTGTACTGGTGGTACCGGCCTCCACGTCCAGTACACAGAGTACAGAGTGACACTTCCCCGTCAGCTGCTCCCCCCAGTCATCCCAGTACATGAACTCATCTCCCTGTAACATTGTAACAGTCATCCCAATACATGAACTCATCTCCCTGTAACATTGTAACACAGTCATCCCAGTACATGAACTCATCTCCCTGTAACATTGTAACACAATCATCCCAGTATATGAACTCATCTCCCTGTAACATTGTAACACAGTCATCCCAGTATATGAACTCATCTCCCTGTAACATTGTAACACAGTCATCCCAGTATATGAACTCATCTCCCTGTAACATTGTAACACAGTCATCCCAGTATATGAACTCACCTCCCTGTAACATTGTAACAGTCATCCCAGTATATGAACTCATCTCCCTGTAACATTGTAACACAGTCATCCCAGTATATGAACTCACCTCCCTGTAACATTGTAACACAGTCATCCCAGTATATGAACTCATCTCCCTGTAACATTGTAACACAGTCATCCCAATACATGAACTCATCTCCCTGTAACATTGTAACACAGTCATCCCAGTATATGAACTCACCTCCCTGTAACATTGTAACAGTCATCCCAGTACATGAACTTATCTCCCTGTAACATTGTAACACAGTCATCCCAGTATATGAACTCATCTCCCTGTAACATTGTAACAGTCATCCCAGTACATGAACTCATCTCCCTGTAACATTGTAACACAGTCATCCCAGTACATGAACTCATCTCCCTGTAACATTGTAACACAGTCATCCCAGTATATGAACTCATCTCCCTGTAACATTGTAACACAGTCATCCCAGTATATGAACTCATCTCCCTGTAACATTGTAACACAGTCATCCCAGTATATGAACTCATCTCCCTGTAACATTGTAACACAGTCATCCCAGTATATGAACTCATCTCCCTGTAACATTGTAACACAGTCATCCCAGTATATGAACTCACCTCCCTGTAACATTGTAACAGTCATCCCAGTATATGAACTCATCTCCCTGTAACATTGTAACACAGTCATCCCAGTATATGAACTCACCTCCCTGTAACATTGTAACAGACATCCCAGTATATGAACTTATCTCCCTGTAACATTGTAACAGTCATCCCAGTATATGAACTCATCTCCCTGTAACATTGTAACAGTCATCCCAGTACATGAACTCATCTCCCTGTAACATTGTAACACAGTCATCCCAGTACATGAACTCATCTCCCTGTAACATTGTAACAGACATCCCAGTATATGAACTTATCTCCCTGTAACATTGTAACAGTCATCCCAGTACATGAACTCATCTCCCTGTAACATTGTAACAGTCATCCCAGTACATGAACTCATCTCCCTGTAACATTGTAACACAGTCATCCCAGTACAAGAACTCATCTCCCTGTAACATTGTAACAGTCATCCCAGTATATGAACTCATCTCCCTGTAACATTGTAACACAGTCATCCAAGTATATGAACTCATCTCCCTGTTAGAGAAGGAATGTATATGAGACTTTTTTGATGTTATGGACACTTGATACTCATCCTGAAAAAAATGTCACATGCACTGTAATTATTAGAGACACTATGGAATCATTACTAAAGTTTATTACAAACTGTCCCTCTTTGCTGTCACTTGTCACAGTCACTCATACGAGTCACACGTCATTGCTGTCCACCGTTGCTGTCACCTGTCTTTATCATGTCATTGCCTCTCGTCGTTGTCTCTTGTCGCTGTTGCCCATAGCTTTTCCTCATCACTCGTCTCTGTTGTTCATTGCTGTCACTCGTCACTGTCACATGATGCTGACACTTGTTGCTATTCCTCATTAATGCCACTCATCAGTTACTCCTAGCTGTCGCTGTCAGTCTTCGCTGTCAGTTGTCGCTGCCACTCATTAATTCCACTCATCAGTTACTCATAGCTGTCAAAGTCACTTGTCATTGTCACACATCACAGCCATTTGTTATTGTCACTTTAAGGCTCTCATCTTAAAATATAGGGCAGCAATGTGCATTGCTCGTAACTCGAAAAGAAATAAATCAATAGCCTTGAGCAAGTCTAGCGTGTGGTCTGACATCAGCACTCCCTCACCCAGGTTATTGGCACCACAAAGCCACTATTCGCATAACTCCTGCCAAAAGTGCCCTATTCACACCACATTGCCAAAAAAGGCGGGAAAGTTGATACATGGATCAACATCATATACCTTCACCATTGGAGGCAAAAAGCATCTTATGGCTGCCAACCAACTGAGTCTGTACAATATTAACAATTTCTCAACATTTACAAAACTTTGTTATGAAATACCTTTTCCTGCAAGACCCCTACATCTCCTCCTTTAATGGTATTACAAATCCATTAAGTAATTCTGCCTCTTATATATAAAATTTCCATCTTTTTAAAAACTTATTCACACCACCAAAATGACTGAGAATGAGGGGACCCATAGTCGTCTCCTATAACTCTTTTCGAGTTAACTAAAAGAAACAATACAATCCATACAGTATGAGTAACCACTCACCTTCCCGCTCTCTTCATCTTCGGTGCTTGTCGGTGGTTTAGGCTTGGTGTCAAAGAAGGACTTAGGTGTGGGGCGCTTCTTTTCTGCCACATACAGCAGGTGGGTGTCGGAGCTCGACCACTCAAAGCTACCAAACTGTCCTGAAACACATGGCACAATGGTTACATATAGTATATGGGTGTCGGAGCTCGACCACTCAAAGCTACCAAACTGACCTGAAACACATGGCACAATGGTTACATATAGTATATAGGTGTCGGAGCTCGACCACTCAAAGCTACCAAACTGTCCTGAAACACATGGCACAATGGTTACATATAGTATATGGGTGTCGGAGCTCGACCACTCAAAGCTACCAAACTGTCCTGAAACACATGGCACAATGGTTACATATAGTATATGGGTGTTGGAGCTCGACCACTCAAAGCTACCAAACTGTCCTGAAACACATGGCACAATGGTTACATATAGTATATGGGTGTCGGAGCTCGACCACTCAAAGCTACCAAACTGTCCTGAAACACATGGCACAATGGTTACATATAGTATATGGCTGTCGGAGTTTGACCTCTCAAAGCTACCAAACTGTCCTGAAACATGGCACAATGGTTACATATAGTATATGGGTGTTGGAGTTCGACCACTCAAAGCTACGAAACTGACCTGAAACACATGACACAATGGTTACATATAGTATATGGGTGTCGGAGCTCGACCACTCAAAGCTACCAAACTGTCCTGAAACACATGACACAATGGTTACATATAGTATATGGGTGTCGGAGCTCGACAACTCAAAGCTACCAAACTGACCTGAAACATGGGGCAGGTGTGTTTTGTCAGAAATGGGACTGTGGTTGATCATTTCATTGAGTGACTAAGATAATGCAGCATAGTTCATTACCTTATGCTACATTAATGCTTCATGTTGAGGGTGTGCAATTCTAACTGTAAAACAGACTTTTATGGCTGAAATTTACCGATTTCTAGAGTTGGGGGTGTGCATTAATTAGAACTTTTTTCTTATCTTTAGGCCAACAACAAAGTCTTTTTCCTCACATGTGTACTCTTTAGCATGAATACTGTATATGCTTTAATTAAAGAAAACATTGGCAACATTGAACTGATGTGTGAATGTGCCTGTTTCTGACTTACCGTCCTCATAGACCTTGCCGTGCTGTTCCAGACTGCTCACGTCAATGTTCTGGATCTTGTTAGCGTCGTCCCAGATCTGGATACAAACAGGCACGCGGTGATGATGTTCTGATGATGGCTAAAACTAACCATGGCTTATATAACCGTAAGCCGCCTGCAGCTTCTATAATCAGCCAAACTGAGGCCTTCTAATACAGAACTAACCATGGCTTATATAACCATAAGCCCCCTGCAGCTTCTATAATCAGCCAAACTGAGGCCTTCTAATACAGAACTAACCATGGCTTACATAACCAGAGCCCCCTGCAGCTTCTATAATCAGCCAAACTGAGGCCTTCTAATACTAGAACTAACCATGGCTTATATAACCATAAGCTGCCTGCAGCTTCTATAATCAGCCAAACTGAGGCCTTCTAATACTAGAACTAACCATGGCTTATATAACCATAAGCCGCCTGCAGCTTCTATAATCAGCCAAACTGAGGCCTTCTAATACTAGAACTAACCGTGGCTTATATAACCATAAGCCGCCTGCAGCTTCTATAATCAGCCAAACTGAGGCCTTCTAATACTAGAACTAACCATGGCTTATATAACCATAAGCCGCCTGCAGCTTCTATAATCAGCCAAACTGAGGCCTTCTAATACTAGAACTAACCATGGCTTATATAACCATAAGCCGCCTGCAGCTTCTATAATCAGCCAAACTGAGGCCTTCTAATACTAGAACTAACCATGGCTTATATAACCATAGCCGCCTGCAGCTTCTATAATCAGCCAAACTGAGGCCTTCTAATACTAGAACTAACCATGGCTTATATAACCATAAGCCGCCTGCAGCTTCTATAATCAGCCAAACTGAGGCCTTCTAATACTAGAACTAACCATGGCTTATATAACCATAGTCCCCTGCAGCTTCTATAATCAGCCAGACTGAGGCCTTCTAATACTAGAACTAACCATGGCTTATATAACCATAAGCCGCCTGCAGCTTCTATAATCAGCCAAACTGAGGCCTTCTAATACTAGAACTAACCATGGCTTATATAACCATAGTCCCCTGCAGCTTCTATAATCAGCCAGACTGAGGCCTTCTAATACTAGAACTAACCATGGCTTATATAACCATAGTCCCCTGCAGCTTCTATAATCAGCCAAACTGAGGCCTTCTAATACAGAACTAACCATGGCTTATATAACCATAGCCCCCCTGCAGCTTCTATAATCAGCCAAACTGAGGCCTTCTAATACAGAACTATACATGGCTTATATAACCATAGCCGCCTGCAGCTTCTATAATCAGCCAAACTGAGGCCTTCTAATACTAGAACTAACCATGGCTTATATAACCATAGTCCCCTGCAGCTTCTATAATCAGCCAAACTGAGGCCTTCTAATACTAGAACTAACCATGGCTTATATAACCGTGAGCCCCCTGCAGCTTCTATAATCAGCCAAACTGAGGCCTTCTAATACTAGAACTAACCATGGCTTATATAACCATAGTCCCCTGCAGCTTCTATAATCAGCCAAACTGAGGCCTTCTAATACTAGAACTAACCATGGCTTATATAACCATAAGCTGCCTGCAGCTTCTATAATCAGCCAAACTGAGGCCTTCTTATACTAGAACTAACCATGGCTTATATAACCATAAGCCGCCTGCAGCTTCTATAATCAGCCAAACTGAGGCCTTCTGTAGGTATCTAGCACTATACAATAGCATTAAATCCCATTTTCAAGCCAAAGACCCGGCTTATAGCTTCTTATGAAATTAGGGGTGCAGCTTATAAACGAGATGACTTAACATCATGCAAAGGTTTTCCAGTATGTTACACGAATATATACCCGACTTCAAATTTTTTTTTGCCTTATTGATAAAGTCAACTTATTTGCGGTTAGCTCACAGCCCGGGTTTTGGGCCCTTAGCTTAGACTGCTTCTAGACTGACGTTGAATCATTGAGAATGGAAGTTGATGTCACTGTGTGCTTATACATTTGTAACCCACTCCCCTCTACACTCTGGGATAGATATTCTAACACTGGTGTATACCTATGTACCTCAATATACTGCTTGTCCTCTCCTTTCTTGTCCTTGACCTTACGTAGGATGGCGCAGTACCGGCCGGTGGTCGACTCACGACGCAGCACTCTGGGCAAAACAACCACGATGGTTACATGTCGTGTTAAGTCAATGTTACACAAAATTCTAATATCCAGGGGTGTGAAATCCTAAAATACATTTCCTCTGAAGCTATTTCGCAATGATTTCCAGTTTACATTTTTACACTAGATAAAGGTCATTTAAATACTCAATGGTATACATGCCATCCTCTGTCATACAGAGAGGCTAAAAACTATCCATGGGATATTCAAATTTCTGATTTTGGACGACAATAGATCTATACATTTGAAAAAATTCAAAAGACCCCCCTCCCCCCATATAAATGGTAATTCATTTTCTCAGTGGATTTACACAGATCTCAGGAATGATCCCTGTGAGCATCAAAACCGTGGATTTCCGCGGAGATTTCACACCCCTGAATATCATAATACCCTGTATATAAGGTGCAGCTGATATATATGAGGCCTAAAAAAATGTTGTGTTCAGGTAACGGGGTCGAAAAAAAATTAGGGAAGGTAGGTAGGGATTTTTTTTTTTTTGAGATTTTTTTTAGGCTGGCTGTAAATTTTCGTACCTACTTGACGTTGACGTGAATTTGATGGGCGTGATTGTGAAAAAAAACTTCCATGCCTTGATATGTGCCAAAATATTACATTTTTTTTTCCAAAAATGCCCCCCAAAAAAGTTAGGGTAGGGCCAAAAAATTAGAGTAGGTAGGTTTACCTGAACACAACAAATTTTTTTTAGGCCTGAGGATGAAACCCCCATGCACCTTATAGAAGCAGCCAAAGTTTAGGGGTGCTTAATATGGGCGAGCATATTAAATTTCTTGTGCACATGTATCCGTAAAAGTTATAGCAGGCAGAGGCGTAGGAAGCAAATCTTCATTGGGGGGCCCAGGGGGCCCCCACCCCAGCCAGTCCACTCCAGCCACCATGAATTATCGGCTTCAGCATGCTGGTGTTGATGCAATGCTGTATGGGATTTATATAAAAGATTATTCCTTGATGCCTTATCTTTAAACAATATTGCCATTTTCCCTATCTTAATGACAAATTCGTCCAATTTGAGTGGTGAGCTGTGGGAATCTTGTACATTTTATAGTGGGGCTTGACACATTTTAGGGGGGCCCAGACATATTCAGGCCCTTAAATAGATAACCAGTAGAACTAAGGTGGTCAAATACACGCCCCAGGTTGGCCTGAAAGGATCATACCAACGGTGCGTCTTATATGTGGGATCGAATTACCCTAAATTCTCTCGTATAAGCTAGACCGATTGGGTGCACCTGGAGTCCTGTTTTGGACATATCTTCTGTGTTTAGGCCTATGATCTGCTCCTGGTGTCCTATTTTGGACATATCTTCTGTGTTTAGGCCTATGATCTGCTCCTGGTGTCCTGTTTTGGCCATATCTTCTGTGTTCAGACCTATGATCTGCTCCTGGTGTCCTGTTTTGGACATATCTTCTGTGTTTAGGCCTATGATCTGCTCCTGGTGTCCTATTTTGGCCATATCTTCTGTGTTCAGACCTATGATCTGCTCCTGGTGTCCTATTTTAGCCATATCTTCTGTGTTTAGAACTATGATCTGCTCCTGGTGTCCTGTTTCGGACATATCTTCTGTGTTTCGACCTATGATCTGCTCCTGGTGTCCTATTTTGGACATAACTTCTGTGTTTAGACCTATGATCTGCTCCTGGTGTCCTGTTTTGGACATATCTTCTGTGTTTAGACCTATGATCTGCTCCTGGTGTCCTGTTTCGGCCATATCTTCTGTGTTTAGACCTATGATCTGCTCCTGGTGTCCTGTTTCGGCCATATCTTCTGTGTTTAGGCCTATGATCTGCTCCTGGTGTCCTATTTTGGCCATATCTTCTGTGTTTAGGCCTATGATCTGATCCTGGTGTCCTATTTTGGACATATCTTCTGTGTTTAGACCTACCGTAAACTCCCGCTTATAAGACGCGTCCTCTACGCCAAACAAAATGCTGGGGAGTCTTATAGGATTTTTTCAAGTTGGGGGGGCGTCTTATACGAGGGGTAATTTTACTATAGAAATGTATTGAATTTACAAATATCAGCATTAAAATGTGCGTCTTATACACGAAAATGCATGTGCTGAGTTTGGGGTGCGTCTTATACGCGCAGCGCGTCTTCTACGCGGGAGTTTATGCTATGATCTGCTCCTGGAGTCCTATTTTGGCCATATCTTCTGTGTTCAGACCTATGATCTGCTCCTGGAGTCCTATTTTGGCCATATCTTCTGTGTTCAGACCTATGATCTGCTCCTGGTGTCCTATTTTGGACATATCTTCTGTGTTTAGACCTATGATCTGCTCCTGGTGTCCTATTTTGGCCATATCTTCTGTGTTTAGACCTATGATCTGCTCCTGGTGTCCTGTTTTGGACATATCTTCTGTGTTTAGAACTATGATCTGCTCCTGGTGTCCTGTTTTGGACATAACTTCTGTGTTTAGACCTATGATCTGCTCCTGGTGTCCTGTTTTGGACATAACTTCTGTGTTTAGACCTATGATCTGCTCCTGGTGTCCTGTTTTGGACATATCTTCTGTGTTTAGACCTATGATCTGCTCCTGGTGTCCTATTTTGGCCATATCTTCTGTGTTTAGACCTATGATCTGCTCCTGGTGTCCTGTTTTGGACATATCTTCTGTGTTTAGGCCTATGATCTGCTCCTGGTGTCCTGTTTTGGACATATCTTCTGTGTTTAGGCCTATGATCTGCTCCTGGTGTCCTGTTTTGAACATAACTTCTGTGTTTCGACCTATGATCTGCTCCTGGTGTCCTATTTTGGCCATATCTTCTGTGTTTAGACCTATGATCTGCTCCTGGAGTCCTGTTTTGGACATATCTTCTGTGTTTAGGCCTACACTATACATACCACCCCGCCCAAAAGGCAGCCCACTTCACAATAGTTCTGTAAGGCGCGCACCTGCTAGGTTAAGTCAGGGTGCGGCTTTTAAGAGGTGAGCCTTATAGCATTCTCCCAAACTCAGGGTGCGGCTTATACAATGTACAAGGTTGCTGCTTATACAAGGGAATTTTCGGTACTTATGAAGTGATAAGGAAACGTTCAACAATTTCATCACTGCTTAGGGGGTGGGGGGTGGGGGGGGTCTTTGGGTTCGTCTATATGTTCCATACAAAAACAGTGACAAGGGGGTTGCTGGGTCCTGAAAAATGCCTGAATACCGGTGACATAATTGTTTAACATTCCCTAAGCTGATACTGACAAATATCACTTTTATTGTAAGAGATCCCTTTGTGGGTTTTAGATGGCCTCTCTCATATCATACTGAGAATATTTAACATCGATCACACCATACTCACTCATTGGTGATGTCTGTCGGGAAGGACGGAAACACGTTGTTAAGCTGTGCGATGTGCTGCCGGGCAAACTTGACCTTAGATGACCTCTGCAGGTCACGCTGCGTCCATTCTGAGTTGACCCGTATGTGTCCAGCGGTCTCTGAGTTGGCGACGGTAGCGTTACCAATGGTCGGGATCTTGCTGTACTCCTTGTACACGTCTATTGCGTGATCCACCTTAAGAAGAAATTTGATGCATTTCTTACTGGGTTCAGTGATAGTTTAGAGCAGTCCAAAATAGGAGACATTTCATTTCTTTTCCACTTCTCACACTTGTGCCAATTGAGTGTGATCTGGCTGTGGGCTGCCGCTATGTTACAACTTCCTGTGAGCTGTATAACCCTACTTCACCTAGACATACCGTAATCTCTCGCGCATAAGGCGCACCTCGCCTATAACGTGCACCCCAACTCAGGGAGGTCTGTTATAACGAATAAGGCGCACCTCTAAGGGCAGATTTTTGTTACTTTAGTACTGTTCTATGGTAAAAATACCCCCCCCCCTATAAGGCGCACCCCAAACTCAAGGTAATGTCCCTCCCACGTATAAGACTCAGCATAATTTTGTTTGGCGTATAAGACGCACCTTATACACGGGAGATTACGGTAGAATCTATTATCAAATAGCACCAAGGAGCTGAGATTCCAAAGATTTTAGAAATACAAAGTTTGTGGGGATTGGATAACTAAAACCCATTTTTCTGGGCTCTTAGAAATTAAAATGCAAACACAGAACAGTGCTGGCCGTGGTCATTGCCGCTATGACTATGTTACGATTTTCTGTGAGCACTTTAAGCCTACTTGGAATATGATTACAAAATATTTGAGATACCATTGAAAAGCCAAGATTTAAAAAAATTCGGAAATCTAAAGTTTGTGTAAATTCTACTTTGAGAAACTTTTATTCCAAGCACTTATGAATTTAAAAGAAAGGACACACCAGTGACACTGGCGCAGGTGGCCAGTGGCAGTGGTCACAACATGGGTGCACCCGCATCACAAAAAAAACAAAAACACATATAGACTTAGACTTAGTATAGTGCTACTTGCCCTGGAATTTTGGACACTATTTGAAGTATTTCTCTTATAACTTTGGTTCTAGACAAGATAGAAACCTAATTCTAAAAGTAATGGAAGTGTCCCAATGAGCCTGACGGAATGTGACCCCAAAAATGGCTCTCAATTCCATTTAATTTTGTTGTTGAAGTGCCTAACCTAGCAATAAATAGGAAGAACACCCAAGCACCCACTCCCACGAGACCCTAGGCATAAAAAAAAATTCTTGTGTTCAGGTAACAGCCCAAAAAAATTAGGGTAGGTAGGTCGGATTTTTTTTTTAGATTTTTTATTTAGATTGTTTTTTTTAAGTTTTTAAAGTTTTTTTAAGTTTTTGGATGCCGCAAACTGATATTTATATATTAAAAAATTCTAAAAAAAAAAAATCTAAAAAGAAAATTAGGGTCGGACCAAAAAATTAGGGTACCGTAGGTCGGGATACCTGAACACAACTTTTTTTTTGTAGGCCCTATCTGTCACTATAGTAAATCCATTAATTTTATTTTCTATTTTCAGGCCCTTTTCAAGCTACTTATATGCGCGCATATAAGTGGTGATAAATGGGCAGTAGCAGTTCCCAATGTATTACTAGATGTCACCACTTTCATTCAGGTGTTATGTAACAGGTTCCTTCACTGGTGGCCCTTGTCAGAGATGTCAGTTGGGTATGGGCTCAACCTCTGAAATTTTTGGGTGTTAGCAAAGCACCCATCTCAATTTATTATAGTAAAAGCACCCATCTCATCTTCATTTCAACCTGTTCCCCTCATTAAAAACCTTTAAAATCATCTCTACATTGGATGGTGATAGAAAAACAATTTAAAGACTGCATTTGAATTTCAGCCAATCAGAAGCCAGCTTAGATTCATGTCCTCTGAAATGAGATTTCAGAGATCCTCTGATCTCTGAAAGGTGGTTTGTCTAGAAAAGGCTAGAGGGCAGCACAAGGCATGCTTAATTTCACCTGCTGAATCCTGAACTCTGCTCAGTCTTATGCCCCATAGAAGTAGAAAGGGCATGTGGTAAGGGTATCTATGATTAATGTAATTCCCTCTATCTATATTATGACCATAAAATGGAAGAAGCCTCTGAGATGTCTAACTTTTGGGAAAGTTTGAACATCTGAAAATAGACGGACCTCTGAAGGTCTGACATCTCTGCCTTGTAGTCGGCCATATTGCCTAGCCCCGGGAAGGACCACTGGTTGCACATTGGAGATTTCAGTACTCAATGGGTATAATTGTGCGCAGAGTGGATTTTCTACTAAACCTGGAAATATAAAATGCTGATATTTTTGTTAATTCTTGGTCGATTTTTGAGTTTGAGACCTCTTTTGAAAGCTTAAGATATTATAAGTTACTATAGAGGGAGAAATAATTAAATATCTAGACAGATTTTATATAATTCAGAAGAGTTTTGACTTAAATCTTTAATCAGTTGGTCATTATCTATAATCCCAAATTAGCCCAAAGCTAAAGAGTATAAGAGAGTTGAGTAAACAGAGATGTAAGTCAGACTGTTTGAAAAATTCTGAAGACACATTTAGAAATTCTGCATTTATTGTAAAACATTAACAAACTTTGATCCAGGAAAGGAAATTTGGTTTAAATCTTTTAGACATGTCCGACTCTAAATATTCTGAAATCAGACAAAATTCTGAAAACTTACATCCCTGAGTAAAAAACCCATCACTCTACAACAAAATTAAATGGAATTAAGAGCCATTTTTGGGGTCACATTCCGTCAGGCTCATTGGGACACTTCCAATACTTTTAGAATTAGGTTTCTATCTTGTCTAGAACCAAAGTTATAAGAGAAATACTTCAAATAGTGTCCAAAATTCCAGGGCAAGTAGCACTATACTAAGTCTAAGTCTATATGTGTTTTGTTTTTTTTGTGATGCGGGTGCACCCATGTTGTGACCACTGCCACTGGCCACCTGCGCCAGTGTCACTGGTGTGTCCTTTCTTTTAAATTCATAACTTAGTGCTTGGAATAAAAGTTTCTCAAAGTAGAATTTACTCAAACTTTAGATTTCCGAATTTTTTTAAATCTTGGCTTTTCAATGGTATCTCAAATATTTTGTAATCATATTCCAAGTAGGCTTAAAGTGCTTTATGACTGTGCCTACAAGGCTTAAGTTAAATTAAGCTAAGTTAGGCTACTACCGGGTACCGTACCTCGACAGGCATCTTGACTGGGTGAATTTGGGGCCGGGCGGAGGTCGCAGAACGACGGGTGAAGAAAACACGGGGGATGTTCCGAGCAGCAAACTGCGGCAAAGTCCTAATCGCAGCTATGATGTTATACTTTTATACCCGCCAAGGTGATAGCCTTGACAGTCTGTCTCTGATCGATGTTTATGAAGAAGAGTGAAAGGTCGAAAAGTCTTGATTTTGGTCACGAGCTGAAACTGGTGTTTTTCATGCAGCTTTTCGCTGGTTGTTTTCAAGCAGAGTCTTTGATGCAGGAATCTGCCCAAAGAGTGAAGGTATTTTCCTGTAATTTATCGACTTTCTCAACTAAATCTGCATTTCACCGACAAAATAATGCATCTTATCTCTTTGCACCATACAATTAGTGATAAGAATCCCAATTAGTGGAAACTGTTTTCATTTTTAGAAAAACAACACTGAAAGAATTGGGTCATGATGACCTACTTTAGTAAACAGGATATCTCAGCAAAATGAACAGTTTTCAGCCCGGAGCGGGTGCTATCCCGGCCACACAAGTGGAGATAGACATATCGGCAAGGTGAGAATCTTCGCACACTATTACATAAAACACTAGGGCATAGTTTGGAAGTGAGATTTGGCCGATTTGATGTGTATTCTGATCTGTAGACGGGTTCAAAGTTGGGCAGTGGTGCGCAGCCAGTGGTTGGGCCCAGACATTAATAACACCACTGTGTGACCTATTTTTGGCTTCATGTTGCGTTTCGCAATGTATTAAACAAGGCCCAGGGGGAAGGGCCCAGAGAGGGATGGGTGGAATTTTCCTGGGAAAGGCCTGGAGGGGTGGGGTTGGGGGGGGGGGGTCTTGTGCTTCTTAGTCACCCCTGGAAGCATAAACCGTAATACATCCGTTGACGTCACTTGAGATTTTGCAATACCTCTGCAAAATATAACATTTTAGGTCTGGGTTGAGTGTTTAACTTTCAGTATTTGCAAGTTTCTTGAACTCACCAGTTCATCTCTGTTTGGTTGATGTTGAGTTTGCACAGTTGGCAAGTCCACAGGAAGGTTATAATAATAATTTAATATAGACTGTTTTTGTGGTTATAAGCAACAACCAGGATTACATAACAATTAAATAACACTGCACCAAGCAGGCCCATAGCCTACTACTTGTTAACTGTTTGGTGCACAGCTGACACTCTCTCAGAGTCTCTGTCTGTGAGACTGAGGCAGGTGCCCTTAGGTCTTGAACTTAAAGGTTAAGGGCATTACTTCAAAGTACCTGCTTGCAGGGTCTCAATCTGAGTAGACTTACCGATGTATTTCACCATTGCCATTGGAGCCTAACTTACCCTTGTGGAGTTAACTCATGGAGGACGACTTTACTTCTTAGAAAGATTTCAGGATTTAGAACAGGTCGGATTAATATACAAGGACTGCAGATGGTGAGGAATATTTGTACATGTATAATAAATACAAACTGTTGCGTCTGCGACAAAGGTAAAAAGCGTGACAGATAACCAGCATGCAAGAAGATTCACAGAAATTGACAAGTTTTGATAAGGGTGAATTTAGTCACACATACCAGAAAACCACAGAGACTGGGGTTCCAAGCCGCTATAAAGGAGTGGTCGTTATTTATTAAATTCCTGCTGATAAGCCGCAGCCCTTGAAAAAAACAACTTGATGCTATAGTATAATTCGCAACTGGGTTTTGATTGTGTAGCTGTTGTGCGGGAAATAATGGTAGCGTTTTAATCCTCTAAGTCTAAATGCCATTATCAAAATTGTTAGAGTAACACTTTAAAAGATGTGCTATTATTATAGGGTTTGTTATATAAATGCATCATGCCCACTGGTCGTCATGATGCATGAATGCAGTCCTGGTGAGTTACTTGCCAGGGCTGCATTCGTGCATCATGACAACCCTACGGGGTTGATAGTGTCCCTGAGGATTCTGCATGATGTACCGATGAAGTGCTAGCCAGCAGACTCGCTAGTACGGTACTTCATTGGTGCATCCTGTCGCCACTGGGCACAATGCACTCCTGGATCAGATACCCTTAAAAGGATTAAGTCCTGCAGAAGTATCACACCCTTTGTCATCATAATGTATCAATGCAGTCCGGGCGAGTAACTCACCAGTGCTGCATTCAAGCATCATGCCAGCCCGGCTCCTTTATTGATGAGTCCTTAGAGGCCCGGCCAAAGCGCAAGTTGTCCATTGATAGATTTGAAATAGCAAAGTAGAGCCTCTCAAATAATAGAAAGAAAAAAAGATTCCCTGCCATTTGATTTCAAGCACACGGACAACCACAGACATGTATAGAACCCACCTCATGCATTTTTAAGTACCAATGGTGTACCATAGCAGGTGGCGATGGCCTCATGAGGTGAGCTATTTATAGACTGGGGTAAACTACTCCCAATCAGTTTGATGGGACTCGTCTACATGCGGGCGGTGGGCGGCGCATCGACAGGCGGATATTGATTGGGATGTTTTAGCTGAACACACACTATACAATGTAATACATGCAGACTATGAAGGAAAAAAGAGAACAGGATGGGGACCATATTACTGTAAAGCCTTAGATAGGTACCGTAATGCCTCAGGTGTAAGAGAACAAGATGGTACCGTAATACAGAGAAGCAGCACCCTGACTCCTTGTCATTAAGATAGGTACCGTAATGCCTCAGGTGTAAGCTGCACCCTGACTCCTTGTTACTAAGATAGGTACCGTAATGCCTCAGGTGTAAGCTGCACCCTGACTCCTTGTCACTAAGATAGGTACCGTAATACCTCAGGTGTAAGCTGCACCCTGTCTCCTTGTCATTAAGATAGGTACCGTAATGCCTCAGGTGTAAGCTGCACACTGACTCCTTGTCACTAAGATAGGTACCGTAATGCCTCAGGTGTAAGCTGCACCCTGACTCCTTGTCACTAAGATAGGTACCGTAATGCCTCAGGTGTAAGCTGCACCCTGACTCCTTGTCACTAAGATAGGTACCGTAAGCTGCACCCTGACTCCTTGTCACTAAGATAGGTACCGTAATACCTCAGGTGTAAGCTGCACCCTGACTCCTTGTCACTAAGATAGGTACCGTAATACCTCAGGTGTAAGCTGCACCCTGACTCCTTGTCACTAAGATAGGTACCGTAATGCCTCAGGTGTAAGCTGCACCCTGACTCCTTGTCACTAAGATAGGTACCGTAAGCTGCACCCTGACTCCTTGTCACTAAGATAGGTACCGTAATGCCTCAGGTGTAAGCTGCACCCTGACTCCTTGTCACTAAGATAGGTACCGTAATACCTCAGGTGTAAGCTGCACCCTGTCTCCTTGTCACTAAGATAGGTACCGTAATACCTCAGGTGTAAGCTGCACCCTGACTCCTTGTCACTAAGATAGGTACCGTAATACCTCAGGTGTAAGCTGCACCCTGACTCCTTGTCATTAAGATAGGTACCGTAATGCCTCAGGTGTAAGCTGCACCCTGACTCCTTGTCATTAAGATAGGTACCGTAATGCCTCAGGTGTAAGCTGCACACTGACTCCTTGTCACTAAGATAGGTACCGTAATGCCTCAGGTGTAAGCTGCACCCTGACTCCTTGTCACTAAGATAGGTCCTGTAAGCTGCACCCTGACTCCTTGTCACTAAGATAGGTACCGTAATACCTCAGGTGTAAGCTGCACCCTGACTCCTTGTCACTAAGATAGGTACCGTAATACCTCAGGTGTAAGCAGCACCCTGACTCCTTGTCATTAAGATAGGTACCGTAATGCCTCAGGTGTAAGCTGCACACTGACTCCTTGTCACTAAGATAGGTACCGTAATGCCTCAGGTGTAAGCTGCACCCTGACTCCTTGTCACTAAGATAGGTACCGTAATGCCTCAGGTGTAAGCTGCACCCTGACTCCTTGTCACTAAGATAGGTCCTGTAAGCTGCACCCTGACTCCTTGTCACTAAGATAGGTCCTGTAAGCTGCACTCTGACTCCTTGTCACTAAGATAGGTCCTGTAAGCTGCACTCTGACTCCTTGTCACTAAGATAGGTACCGTAATGCCTCAGTATTAATGAGAAGAAAGGTGTGGCTTGTACGTGCAACTTAGGTCCACTGCGTATCTAAAAAGTGCAGGTGCGCCTTAAAGGCAGGGTAAAATAGATAAGTATTAAACTGCACAAAAACAAGGTGCACATAATAGCTTTATGTAAAGCAGTGTACTACAGTATATATATGACAGGACATGGTGGGAACTGGTGTAGGTTGTATTGACGGTTAGACCTTGTGCCGCACCAGTCCTTGTTAGGTATGTATTTGTAGAGGCATATAGTAATAGTGTATATTTGCTAGTGTCGTCTGGCGTGGCGGGTGAGTCCTGTCACTGGATGTTCCTAAGGTTCTGGATAGGTCCGGACTTATGGGACATCTAGCGGCTAACTATGGCACACCTATATAAGGCCCTGCGCTCAGCGTCAGAGGCCATGCAAGCCTCCGTACATGTTACTTATTGTGACATGCTTCCCTAGATATCATCTCCTACAGGGAAGCCGGAAAGTGTAGAACCCCCAAATAAAACCGTTGGCATACACTCGGAATATATTGTCTTTGTGTTTCTTTCGAATAACGAGACCCGAACCACCTAACTGGTAAAACATACCATTACATATTTAAGGCCAAAAAAATAAAATTGTGTGTTTCAGGACTTGTGTTGATGACTCGCGATTCATCCCGATGACTCCCAGATGAACAAATCCACTAAAAAAAAAAATAAAATAAAAGGTTTTCTTCAAAATTGCAGAAAAAAGCTAGGGTCGGCCGTTTTGCTAGGTAGGGTCGGGTGACCTGAAACACACAACTTTTTTTTTTTGCCTAAGTATAAGGCCTCTTTTTGGCCAAAATTTTTTTCACCAAGGGTCATTTTTTTTGCAAGAGTGCATCTCACCAAGGGTAATGGTTACGTACCTGGCCGCATTGATGCATCATGCAGGATTGATACCATTTTCTCAATGCCTGGCATGATGCATCATTGACTAATGCACCGGTTTGTCTGATTTCTAGAGTTTGACCTACTTGTAGATATATCCAAATTTCATCTCTCAGGTCAAAGTTTTGTAGCATTTTACATTAAATTTCTATGTGTATCATCAGAATTTTCTATACACCTTGACTTACATCCCTAAATGCAGTGTGGTTGAGTCTTGCTTAAAAAGAAATGGCGGCATTAGAGTTGGATTGACAAAGATGGCTCGTTCGCCAACTGAAAATGATTCGTCATACCATATAGAGCAACCCGACAGGCGTTGTGTTTTCGTGTTGCTGTACAAAATCATCCACCACCACTACATGGAGCAATTCAGTGAAACATGAGGAGGGAGAAACATGTTGAATACATTTGTAGTAATAATATAATGTTATTGTGATAATAAGGATCGATCACCAAACTTCACCTTTGTTGGTTTCACAATCTTGTATTTTCTCAGATTTTCTCTCTCTCGCTATAACTTAAAGATCACAATTCACTCTCAGAGTAGTGTAATATAAATTCCATATTCAAAAAAGAAACTCGTTATCCACAGAAGTGCAGGGTCAGCATGTTACAAAGCTTTTTCTGTCGATAGTTGTGGGGAAAAAAGGAAAGGATCGTTAAGGCTCTACTGGCAATTAAGCCGAATGATCAGCTGCCAGCGACGGTTGCCTATTGTTGTGGGAACCGGTGTGTTCTGCTCTGTGTACTGCTCTGTGTACTGCTCTATGTACTGCTCTATGCACTGCTCTGTGTGCTGCTCTTTGTGCTGCACTATGTGCTGCGCTGTGTGCTGCTCTGTAAATTGCTCTGTCTGCTGCTCTATGTACTACTCTATGTACTGCACTGTGTGCTGCTCTATGTACTGCTCTGTGTATTGCTCTGTCTGCTGCTCTATGTACTACTCTATGTACTGCACTGTGTGCTGCTCTATGTACTGCTCTGTAAATTGCTCTGTCTGCTGCTCTATGTACTACTCTATGTACTGCACTGTGTGCTGCTCTATGTACTGCTCTGTGTATTGCTCTGTCTGCTGCTCTATGTACTGCACTGTGTGTTGCCCTGTGTACTGCTCTTTGTGCTGCTGTGTACTGCTCTGTATATTGCTCTGTGTGCTGCTCTATGTACTGCTCTATATATTGCTCTGTGTGCTGCTGAATGCAGCTCTGTACTGCTCTGTGCTGCTCTATGTACTGCTCTGTGTATTGCTCTGTGTGTTGCCCTGTGTACTGCTCTTTGTGCTGCTGTGTACTGCTCTGTATATTGCTCTGTGTGCTGCTCTATGTACTGCTCTATATATTGCTCTGTGTGCTGCTCAATGCAGCTCTGTACTGCTCTGTGCTGCTCTATGTACTGCTCTGTGTGTTGCCCTGTGTACTGCTCTTTGTGCTGCACTGTGTGCTGCTGTGTACTGCTCTATGTACTGCTCTATATATATTGCTCTGTGTGCTGCTCAATGCAGCTCTGTACTGCTCTGTGTATTGCTCTGTGTGCTGCTCTATGTACTGCTCTATATATTACTCTGTGTGCTGCTCTATGTACTGCTCTATATATTACTCTGTGTGCTGCTGTTTACTGCTCGTGTGCTGCTGTTTACTGCTCGTGTGCTGCTCTGTGTGCTGCTGTTTACTGCTCCCTGTGCTGCTGTTTACTGCTCGTGTGCTGCTGTTTACTGCTCGTGTGCTGCTCTATGTACTGCACTCTGGGCTGCTCTGTGTACTGCTCTGTGTGCTGTTCTGTGTGTTCTGTGCGCTGCTCTGTGTACTGCTCTGTGTACTTCTATGTACTGCACTGTGTACTGCTCTGTGTACTTCTATGTACTGCACTGTGTACTGCTCTGTGTACTGCTCTGTGGGTGCTGTGCGCTGCTCTGTGTGCTGTTCTGTGTGCTGTTCTGTGGGTGCTGTGCGCTGCTCTGTGTACTGCTCTGTGTGCTGTTCTGTGTGCTGTTCTGTGTGCTGTTCTGTGTGCTCTGTGTACTGCTCTGTGTGCTGTTCTGTGTGTTCTGTGTGCTGCTCTGTGTACTGCTCTGTGTGCTGTTCTGTGTGTTCTGTGTGCTGCTCTGTGTACTGCTCTGTGTACTGCTCTGTGTGCTGTTCTGTGTGCTGTTCTGTGTGTTCTGTGTGCTGCTCTGTGTACTGCTCTGTGTATTGCTCTGTGTGCTGTTCTGTGTGCTCTGTGTACTGCTCTGTGTACTGCTCTGTGTGCTGTTCTGTGTGCTCTGTGTACTGCTCTGTGTACTGCTCTGTGTACTGCTCTGTGTACTGCTCTGTGTACTGCTCTGTGTACTGCTCTGTGTACTGCTCTGTGTACTGCTCTGTGTACTGCTCTGTGTGCTGTTCTGTGTGCTCTGTGTACTGCTCTGTGTACTGCTCTGTGTACTGCTCTGTGTACTGCTCTGTGTACTGCTCTGTGTACTGCTCTATGTACTGCTCTATGTACTGCTCTGTGTACTGCTCTGTGTACTGCTCTGTGTACTGCTCTGTGTACTTCTATGTACTGCTCTGTGTACTGCTCTGTGGGTGCTGTGTACTGCTCTGTGCACTGCTCTGTGTACTGCTCTGTGTACTGCTCTGTGTACTGCTCTATGTACTGCTCTGTGTACTGCTCTGTGTACTGCTCTATGTACTGCTCTGTGTACTGCTCTGTGTACTGCTCTGTGTACTGCTCTGTGTACTTCTATGTACTGCTCTGTGTACTGCTCTGTGGGTGCTGTGTACTGCTCTGTGCACTGCTCTGTGTACTGCTCTGTGTACTGCTCTGTGTACTGCTCTATGTACTGCTCTGTGTACTGCTCTGTGTACTGCTCTGTGTACTGTTCTGTGTGTTCTGTGTACTGCTCTATGTACTGCTCTATGTACTGCTCTATGTACTGCTCTGTGTACTGCACTGTGTACTGCTCTGTGTACTGCTCTATGTACTGCTCTGTGTACTGCTCTGTGTACTGCTCTGTGTACTGTTCTGTGTGTTCTGTGTACTGCTCTATGTACTGCTCTATGTACTGCTCTGTGTTCTGCTCTATGTACTGCTCTATGTACTGCTCTATGTACTGCTCTGTGTACTGCTCTGTGTATTGCTCTGTGTACTTCTATGTACTGCTCTATGTACTGCTCTATGTACTGCTCTGTGTTCTGCTCTATGTACTGCTCTATGTACTGCTCTATGTACTGCTCTGTGGGTGTTCTGTGTACTGCTCTGTGTATTGCTCTGTGTACTTCTATGTACTGCTCTGTGTACTGTTCTGTGTGCTGTTCTGTGTGCTCTGTGTACTGCTCTATGTACTGCTCTGTGTACTGTTCTGTGTGCTCTGTGTACTGCTCTGTGTATTGCTCTATGTACTGCTCTGTGTGCTGCTCTATGTACTGCTCTATGTACTGCTCTGTGTACTGCTCTATGTACTGCTCTATGTACTGCTCTGTGTACTGCTCTGTGTACTGCTCTGTGTACTACTCTGTGTATTGCTCTGTGTACTTCTATGTACTGTTCTGTGTACTGCTCTGTGTACTGCTCTGTGTATTGCTCTGTGTACTTCTATGTACTGCTCTGTGTACTGCTCTGTGTACTACTCTGTGTATTGCTCTGTGTACTTCTATGTACTGTTCTGTGTACTGCTCTGTGTACTGCTATGTGTATTGCTCTGTGTACTTCTATGTACTGCTCTGTGTATTGCTCTGTGTGCTGCTCTGTGTACTGCTCTGTGTACTGCTCTGTATACTTCTATGTACTGCTCTGGTGACCTTTTATTTTGGGTGTTTTTTTTAATTCCTCACTAGAACTGCACCGAGTTCTATGATGACCTCATTTCTTTTTGAGCTGCTGTGTTGATATTGCCCCTGTCCCACCCCATGTATTGGTCCATGTATTTGCCCTGGGGCTGTTTGCACTGTGCTATATTTAGTCTATCGAGTGTAGTACATATTGAATGTTGGACGGGGATGGTTTGCGGTATCGTATTGACATGACCCAAACCTGTGGCTGTTATACATTAGGGACTAAAGGAGGAAAATAATCTGTTCTCAATGAGGTGTCTCAGCGTCTTCATACATGTCCATTATAATAAGATAGATTCTAACTTGATGACTTGTGGCTGACTAGTGCAGCTGAAAGGGCTTGGGTGGGGATGTCTTTAGCCGTGTTAGAAAGTGGTCTTATTTAAAAAAAAAAAATTATCACCAAGGGCCCGGGGTTTAGGGTAGTTTTTTGCAATCATGTCAAAAATTTAGATTTAGGTAGGGTGGCCCATACATAAGGTGCGATTTAATTCAGATGCATATTGTATGCTCGGATACACTCTATAGTTTGTCTTTGCATCAGGTGTACAACTTGTACACACATCACATGACTACTACCTGATCACATGACCAACACATCACATGACCAGGCTAATACAGTCCCACAATGCCTTTTGGTTGGTTTCGACGCCAAGCGGGGCCTTTTAGCGTTATTGTCTGCGGTCCAACTGTTAGATTAGTACCACGAGGGATCACCGCATCACAAAATGATCTCCTATTAGTGTGTTGCTCTAATGCACCACCATGAAATAGCACTTATTGGCTTTATTGGCGTCAAAGTTGGCATATAACTCCTTAATTAAGTCATCTCCTTGCTTTAGAACCATGCTTTTATTACATATGAATGATAGAAATTCATATGTAATACCGTAAATTTTCTCTTTTATAAGCTGCCGCTTATACTATAACCAAACCCAAGGTGCGGCTTATAGACTGTGCCCAAAGTCAGGGTGCAGCTTATAGACTGTGTCCAAAGTCAGGGTGCTGCTTATAGAATGTGCTCAAAGTCAGGGTGCGGCTTACAGACTGTACCCAAAGTCAGGGTGCGGCTTATAGACTGTGCCCAAGGTCAGAGTGCGGCTTATAGACTGTGTCCAAAGTCAGGGTGCGGCGTATAGACTGTGCTCAAAGTCAGGGTGCGGCTTATAGAATGTGCCCAAAGTCAGGGTGCGGCTTACAGAATGTGCCCAAAGTCAGGGTGCTGCTTATAGAATGTGCCCAAAGTCAGGGTGCGGCTCAAAGTCAGGGTGCGGCTTATAGACTGCCCAAAGTCAGGGGTCGGCTTATAGACTGTGCCCAAAGTCAGGGTGCGGCTTATAGGCTGTGCCCAAAGTCAGGGTGCGGCTTATAGACTATGCTCAAAGTCAGGGTGCGGCTTACAGACTGTGCCCAAGGTCAGGGTGCTGCTTATAGAATGTGCCCAAAGTCAGGGTGCGGCTTATAGACTGTGCCCAAGGTCAGGGTGCGGCTTATAGACTGTGCCCAAAGTCAGGGGTCGGCTTATAGACTGTGCCCAAAGTCAGGGTGCGGCTTATAGAATGTGCCCAAAGTCAGGGTGCGGCTTATAGACTGTGTCCAAAGTCAGGGTGCGGCTTATAGAATGTGCTCAAAGTCAGGGTGCGGCTTACAGACTGTGCCCAAAGTCAGGGTGCGGCTTATAGACTGTGCTCAAAGTCAGGGTGCGGCTTACAGACTGTGCCCAAAGTCAGGGTGCTGCTTATAGAATGTGCCCAAAGTCAGGGTGCGGCTCAAAGTCAGGGTGCGGCTTATAGACTGCCCAAAGTCAGGGTGCAGCTTATAGACTGTGCCCAAAGTCAGGGTGCGGCTTATAGGCTGTGCCCAAAGTCAGGGTGCGGCTTATAGACTATGCTCAAAGTCAGGGTGCGGCTTACAGACTGTGCCCAAGGTCAGGGTGCTGCTTATAGAATGTGCCCAAAGTCAGGGTGCGGCTTATAGACTGTGCCCAAGGTCAGGGTGCGGCTTATAGACTGTGCCCAAAGTCAGGGTGCGGCTTATAGACTGTGCCCAAAGTCAGGGTGCGGCTTATAGAATGTGCCCAAAGTCAGGGTGCAGCTTATAGAATGTGCCCAAAGTCAGGGTGCGGCTTATCTTATAGACTGCCCAAAGTCAGGGTGCGGCTTATAGAATGTGCCCAAAGTCAGGGTGCGGCTTATAGACTGTGCCCAAGGTCAGGGTGCGGCTTATAGACTGTGCCCAAGGTCAGGGTGCGGCTCAAAGTCAGGGTGCGGCGTATAGAATGTGCCCAAAGTCAGGGTGCGGCTCAAAGTCAGGGTGCGGCTTATAGACTGTGCCCAAAGTCAGGGGGCGGCTCAAAGTCAGGGTGCGGCTTATAGAATGTGCCCAAAGTCAGGGTGCGGCTTATAGACTGTGCCCAAAGTCAGGGTGCGGCTTACAGACTGTGCCCAAAGTCAGGGTGCGGCTCAAAGTCAGGGTGCGGCTTATAGAATGTGCCCAAAGTCAGGGTGCCGCTTATAGACTGTGCCCAAAGTCAGGGTGCGGCTTACAGACTGTGCCCAAAGTCAGGGTGCGGCTTATAGAATGTGCCCAAAGTCAGGGTGCGGCTTATAGAATGTGCTCAAAGTCAGGGTGCGGCTTATAGACTGTGCCCAAGGTCAGGGTGCGGCTTATAGACTGCCCAAAGTCAGGGTGCGGCTTACAGACTGTGCTCAAAGTGAGGGTGCGGCTTATAGACTGTGCCCAAAGTCAGGGTGCGGCTTACAGACTGTGCTCAAAGTCAGGGTGTGGCTTACAGACTGTGCCAAAAGTCAGGGTGCGGCTTATAGACTGTACTACAGTATTTTCATGAAAAAGCGGATCGTTATTAGACGCTCCGGGTTAGTTTTTAACATGAGTAATTGTGAGTAGGTGATGATGGGAGAAGATGCAGCAACATTTAGAGTCGCTTTCTCATGGTCACAGAAAGTGTTTTGTCTTTGAATATCCTGGGAGGCAAAAATAAGGCAACAACTACTGGAAATCTAATTATGGAAATAGTGACAAAATATTGGGAGATGATGAAAATGTTGCAACATCATGGAAAATTGGGAAATATTTGGATCTATTGAACTTTGATTGTAAATCAGCTAAAAATATGATATAAAATAGATCCTCGTGTATAAATCACATCCCGTCTATAAGGTGCACCCTGAGGTTTGAAAAAGTATTATGGAGACAAGGAGTCTAAGAAGAACACTTTACAGCAAAAAGAGTAATTGGTCATGATAAGTCCATAGCAAATTATAACTCACCAGGGCTGCATTCAGACCTTACACCTTGGAACCAACACCAGGGATCAGAATGCAGGCCTGGCGAGTAACTCACCAGGGCTGCATTCAGACCTTACACCTTGGAACCAACACCAGGGATCAGAATGCAGGCCTGGCGAGTAACTCACCAGGGCTGCATTCAGACCTTACACCTTGGAACCAACACCAGGGATCAGATTGCAGGCCTGGCGAGTAACTCACCAGGGCTGCATTCAGACCTTACACCTTGGAACCAACACCAGGGATCAGAATGCAGGCCTGGCGAGTAACTCACCAGGGCTGCATTCAGACCTTACACCTTGGAACCAACACCAGGGATCAGAATGCAGGCCTGGCGAGTAACTCACCAGGGCTGCATTCAGACCTTACACCTTGGAACCAACACCAGGGATCAGAATGCAGGCCTGGCGAGTAACTCACCAGGGCTGCATTCAGACCTTACACCTTGGAACCAACACCAGGGATCAGATTGCAGGCCTGGCGAGTAACTCACCAGGGCTGCATTCAGACCTTACACCTTGGAACCAACACCAGGGATCAGAATGCAGGCCTGGCGAGTAACTCACCAGGGCTGCATTCCTACTTGATGGTGATAAAGAGGCCCACATCACTGTGGTCCCCTGCTTGTTAACCGGCCCGCTAGTTCAATGTTTCCATGCCTCTAGTCACCTTTACTACTTTTAAGCTTTATGTTGGCACTGCTATTAACATCAACCGTACTGTGCAAGATTTAACATCATTCACGACCAGCTTTGAGGACTTAAAATAGATTTAGTATACTAACATGATTATAAAGACTGAGAACATTTCGAGTGTAGAGACGTAGTTTCACCTAGCAGTAAATTTTTAAAGCTGCAGTAAAAATCTTCACCCCATGCACTATAGTAAAATCTAAAACCATATGAAAATATATTATCCAAATTAAGTCTCCTCTTAAGGCTGCACCTAATCAATAGGTTGTATTCAGAACTATGACATAACTCTATAAATTACTGGACTTTTAATTAAATTTAACAATAAAAAGATAATAGATGTCACTAGTAGAATATAGATATTTTTCTTTTTCCCTCATTTGCAGTACGTAGTGAGTGGTAACGGTAGCAGAGCCTGATCCCGGAGTGTGGTCACGTACATTGTCGTCACATAGTACACACCATATACGGTTGTCATTGTACGCCCCTAGACGAGCCTGCGAGTAGACACACTGTGATTACCTTTATATAGAGAACACTTAGAGAGAACCAACCCCTCAGGAGAATAACGGGGAATAGTGAACACTTATAGACTGTCCCCTAGCCGACCTGGGACAGCATCAGAGCCATATTAAACACCTTAATCACCCAGAACCAAGGACCACAGCAGGGGAAATAGAGAACGCCTTTATCTCTGTAGCTGCCTGTAGTCCCCCTGTCTGGTATACAGGGACAGCTGCTGAGGCATATTAATTACCTTAAACACCCAGACACTTAAGCACCCACAGTCGTATAGAACCCTTAGTGCGTGTGTTTAGTCCCCAAGCACCATGACGCGGCGTGTTGACGCCCACGCAGGGGCGGTGAATCTAAGTGTGGCGCAGGAGATGGGTCTAGGCGGCACACAGACCCCGTCCTCCGTGGTCGAACTCTCCATACAATGCAGGTACATGCTACATTCCCCTTCCCATAACTCAAAACTTCTTTTGTGCCGCATCGTTAGATGATCTTTTAGTCATTATGTTTTGTATCTGTTCAGTATTTATGTTTGCTAGGTTGAAAAGATGTTGATATAATTTAAGACATCAACAACTTTAATTTCTGGACAGAAGAAGAAGTAGAACATCATCTTGCTAGTTAACTCTGTGGTAGTGCCTACACGGCAGTTTGTGCCTTTTTTTCGCAAGCACTCATCAAATGCATGATTAGCTAGATCTGTTTGCTCCTCAGTAGTACCTGTGCAGCATGGTGCCTCCCAACCGCTGCTCATGATGCACCAATGCTGTGCTGGTGACTCGTCTGCATTGACGCATCATGACGATCAAGCAGGACTGCATCAAACAGTATGTCCACGATGCACGAATGCAACCCTGACAAGAGTTACTCGCCAGGCCTGCATTCAGGTATCCTGCCGACCAGTAGACATGATGCATGGATGCAGCAAGCAGCATTAAAGACATGTGTCCAGCTTCCTCATTGGAGGCAAAGTGTGACAATACAACATCCTCTTCTCACTCATAGATACCTTCCATCACAACCTAGAAGCAAACCCCAAACCACTCTCCTTTAGATAACACCGCAGAAGGTTCTTATGACATGGTTGAGTTTCATCTTGGGTCATCTTAAGCCTTTAAGTGCTGCTGATGCAGGAGTGCATCATGCCGTCCATTGGTTGGCATTATACGCCAATGAAAATGAAGCGCTGGTGAGCAGGCTCGCTAGCGCTTCGTTGGTACATCATGCTGACCCTGTGGGGGTGGTGTGTCCACCCCCTTGGATAGGCATGATGCATGAATGTAGCGCTGGCGAGTTACTCACCGGGGCTACTCTCATGCATCATGACGACCAACAGATTAAGAGGAGATTCACATTATAACAATATCGTGTTGACTTATGTCACTAAGTATGTCTTAAAACGGCATAATGTTGTTGTCATTATCTGACTTGGACTATTGATGAATATTTCATACCTTAGTTTCTCTGTGCTCTTTGTGAAACTTCCCTAGTTCTGTCATTAGTAGACCGCAATATTTAGAAAAAAAAAAACTACCGTGTGTATATGTCATGGCATTTTATACACGGGTATTGCTGTAGTATTAAGAATCAGGAAATGTGATTGCTAAAATCTTTTTAAATGGACTTTTATGTTGCAAGTCGGACTTGGGCCATATTTTGTGACACAGAATCCAGTAGAATATGTCCCATAGGCAGTGAAATGGTTTTGTCACAGGTGAATTACTGGTGAAGGTAATGTATATCATGTGGGTTTTCCATTATACTGGTACTTGGTTAAACCTATGGGACTGTTGTATTTGATATGAAATAAAATAATGTAGATATTACCAGGGGTTATCGTGCTCCTACAGTGTGATGTTTTATTGCATGTCTGTACTTATTGACACACAGTTTTGGGGCTCTCTTATATATCACAAATTAAGTGCAACTTGTAGAAGAAAAAAATACATCCTGCCATGATTCTTTTACTCTCCTGAAAGTATGTATATATATATATATATATATATATATATATATATATATATATATATATATATATATATATATATATATATATATATATTTAGATGTGGTTTAGATTGTTTTCATCTGTTTTCCTTTACTCTTATTCTTAGTATACATACCTAATTTCTGAAATTCCTGATTGCCACAATTCTAATCGTATACCACCCCATATACTTGAGGCATTCACAGTGTAGATATTTGTAACCTAGTTCACCAATAACTACTTGGCTGATGAACATATTTTACAAACTGCAGCCTGTGAATCAAGTTTTGATTTTTTTTTGATAAACTGTTTGTTGATTAAATATATTTGACCACATCTACTCGTCCTACCATATTCGACATGATGGGTGCGCAGTATAGTTAAAGATATCTAAAATGTATGTTGAGTAGATCTAGTTAAGAGTTTAATTGGGCTTAAAAGTGGAAATTGTTGGTAATTTCTAGTCTTAGATATTAGCAAAGTGTGCACTTATTACGTCGAATATGGTATATATGATATAAATCAGTACCTGCTCAGTTCTTCTGTGTGTTATTAAATACCGTATGTTTGCGCTTACAGGAACCTTGTCGATATGGACGTCTTCTCCAAGTCAGACCCAAGTAAGTCAATTTGAACCGCTAAGCCTGAATAATCTCCTAACTCTTATGTTCATTTTCTTTCTATATTCCCCATGTACTATAAAAACCTACCCAGTAGGATTAGTCTAAATTAAGTTTTTGGTTTCATTTCATTTGCCCCACTCTGTGTGTCACTCATTCATTCATTTGTTGAAGCCTTATATAGTTTTCTCATCATGAATATGACCTAAGCTATCGAAATCGCATTGAATAACCATAACTTACTCACTTAATTACTTTGTCGTTATCTAGAGATATTGAAGTGAAAAATTAATTTGAATGATTCAGATTGAAATCGACACTTATACTATAAGCCGATAAGTTAAAGGGTTTTATGTAGAATTGATTTTAGCGTAAACAATATTTCCATCGCTACTTGGTTGATACAGATGTTCGTGTCTCACATTACAGTGGCTGTCCTATACACCAAGCAGGCCGGGGCCTCTGAGTGGAGAGAGGTAAGCTTTTAATGTAAATTCTTCCGTATATGCTGCACCCTTGTATAAGCCGCACCCCGACTTTGAAATGAGCTACAAGCCGCACCTGAGGCTTGAAATCTGCAGTTTAGTACTATCCTATAGTGTCAAAAATACCCCATATAAGCCGCACCCTGAGGCTTGACATCTGCAGTTTAGTACTATCCTATAGTGTCAAAAATACTCCATATAAGCCGCCCCTGAGGCTTGAAATCTGCAGTTTAGTACTATCCTATAGTGTCAAAAATACCCCATATAAGCCGCACCCTGAGGCTTGACATCTGCAGTTTAGTACTATCCTGTAGTGTCAAATACCCCATATAAGCTGCCCCTGAGGCTTGAAATCTGCAGTTTAGTACTATCCTATAGTGTCAAATACCCCATATAAGCTGCCCCTGAGGCTTGAAATCTGCAGTTTAGTACTATCCTGTAGTGTCAAAAATACTCCTTATAAGCCGCCCCTGAGGCTTGACATCTGCAGTTTAGTACTATCCTATAGTGTCAAAAATACCCCATATAAGCCGCCCCTGAGGCTTGAAATCTGCAGTTTAGTACTATCCTGTAGTGTCAAAAATACCCCATATAAGCCGCACATGAGGCTTGAAATCTGCAGTTTAGTACTATCCTATAGTGTCAAAAATACTCCATATAAGCCGCCCCTGAGGCTTGAAATCTGCAGTTTAGTACTATCCTATAGTGTCAAAAATACCCCATATAAGCCGCCCCTGAGGCTTGAAATCTGCAGTTTAGTACTATCCTATAGTGTCAAAAATACCCCATATAAGCCGCACATGAGGCTTGAAATCTGCAGTTTAGTACTATCCTATAGTGTCAAAAATACTCCTTATAAGCCGCCCCTGAGGCTTGACATCTGCAGTTTAGTACTATCCTATAGTGTCAAAAATACCCCATATAAGCCGCCCCTGAGGCTTGAAATCTGCAGTTTAGTACTATCCTGTAGTGTCAAAAATACCCCATATAAGCCGCACATGAGGCTTGAAATCTGCAGTTTAGTACTATCCTATAGTGTCAAAAATACTCCATATAAGCCGCCCCTGAGGCTTGAAATCTGCAGTTTAGTACTATCCTATAGTGTCAAAAATACCCCATATAAGCCGCACATGAGGCTTGAAATCTGCAGTTTAGTACTATCCTATAGTGTCAAAAATACTCCATATAAGCCGCCCCTGAGGCTTGAAATCTGCAGTTTAGTACTATCCTATAGTGTCAAAAATACCCCATATAAGCCGCCCCTGAGGCTTGAAATCTGCAGTTTAGTACTATCCTATAGTGTCAAAAATACCCCATATAAGCCGCACATGAGGCTTGAAATCTGCAGTTTAGTACTATCCTATAGTGTCAAAAATACTCCATATAAGCCGCACATGAGGCTTGAAATCTGCAGTTTAGTACTATCCTATAGTGTCAAAATACCCCATATAAGTCGCCCCTGAGGCTTGAAATCTGCAGTTTAGTACTATCCTGTAGTGTCAAAAATACCCTATATAAGCCGCCCCTGAGGCTTGAAATCTGCAGTTTAGTACTATCCTATAGTGTCAAAAATACCCCATATAAGCCGCACATGAGGCTTGAAATCTGCAGTTTAGTACTATCCTATAGTGTCAAAAATACTCCATATAAGCCGCCCCTGGGGCTTGAAATCTGCAGTTTAGTACTATCCTATAGTGTCAAAATACCCCATATAAGTCGCCCCTGAGGCTTGAAATCTGCAGTTTAGTACTATCCTGTAGTGTCAAAAATACCCTATATAAGCCGCCCCTGAGGCTTGAAATCTGCAGTTTAGTACTATCCTATAGTGTCAAAAATACCCCATATAAGCCGCCCCTGGGGCTTGACATCTGCAGTTTAGTACTATCCTGTAGTGTCAAAAATACCCCATATAAGCCGCCCCTGAGGCTTGAAATCTGCAGTTTAGTACTATCCTATAGTGTCAAAAATACCCCATATAAGCCGCCCCTGAGGCTTGACATCTGCAGTTTAGTACTATCCTGTAGTGTCAAAAATACCCCATATAAGCCGCCCCTGAGGCTTGAAATCTGCAGTTTAGTACTATCCTATAGTGTCAAAAATACCCCATATAAGCCCCACATGAGGCTTGAAATCTGCAGTTTAGTACTATCCTATAGTGTCAAAAATACTCCATATAAGCCGCCCCTGAGGCTTGACATCTGCAGTTTAGTACTATCCTATAGTTTCAAAAATACCCCATATAAGCCGCCCCTGAGGCTTGAAATCTGCAGTTTAGTACTATCCTGTAGTGTCAAAAATACCCTATATAAGCCCCACATGAGGCTTGAAATCTGCAGTTTAGTACTATCCTATAGTGTCAAAAATACCCCATATAAGCCGCCCCTGAGGCTTGAAATCTGCAGTTTAGTACTATCCTATAGTGTCAAAAATACCCCATATAAGCCACCCCTGGGGCTTGAAATCTGCAGTTTAGTACTATCCTATAGTGTCAAAAATACCCCATATAAGCCGCACATGAGGCTTGAAATCTGCAGTTTAGTACTATGCTAGAGTGTCAAAAATACTTCATATAAGCCGCCCCTGAGGCTTGAAATCTGCAGTTTAGTACTATCCTATAGTGTCAAAAATACCCCATATAAGCCACCCCTGGGGCTTGAAATCTGCAGTTTAGTACTATCCTATAGTGTCAAAAATACCCCATATAAGCCGCACATGAGGCTTGAAATCTGCAGTTTAGTACTATCCTAGAGTGTCAAAAATACTTCATATAAGCTGCCCCTGAGGCTTGAAATCTGCAGTTTAGTACTATCCTATAGTGTCAAAAATACCCCATATAAGCCGCACCCTGAGGCTTGAAATCTGCAGTTTAGTACTATCCTGTAGTGTCAAATACCCCATATAAGCCGCCCCTGGGGCTTGAAATTGCAGTTTAGTACTATCCTAGAGTGTCAAAAATACTCCATATAAGCCGCCCCTGAGGCTTGAAATCTGCAGTTTAGTACTATCCTATAGTTTCAAAAATACCCCATATATGACGCCCCTGAGGCTTGAAATCTGCAGTTTAGTACTATCCTATAGTGTCAAAAATACCCCATATAAGCCGCCCCTGGGGCATGAAATCTGCAGTTTAGTACTATCCTATAGTGTCAAAAATACCCCATATAAGCCACGCCCTGACTTTGGGCATATTCTATAAGCCACACCTTGGGTTTGGTTCTAGTATGTCCATCTACATGAATATATAATCTAACCTATATACTTACCTCTTGAAGTTCATGTTAATGCAAAACTTATTAGAACAGATCATCAAGATCTACAAGTTCATCACTTCTCATTTTGGCTTTGTTAATTACTGTAATCTTGTGTCACTATGCTTTGGTTGATTGTTGCCATTCTATTAACTTCAAATGATTACCTTAAAATTTCCTTAAAGCTATTATCCTGTATATGGTATATGTTAAGATTGGATGTAGAATGTTCGTAATTTCTTCTAACAGTACGGTCGTACAGAGATCGTGTGGAACAACCTCAACCCAAACTTTGTCAAAAAATTCGTCATGGATTACTTCTTTGAGGAAAGTCAAAAGTTACGAATAGAAGTGTAAGTAACCATTTCTACCTAATTACAGTGAAAACACGTATATCAACTGTAATTTTACTGCGACATAAATAAAGAGTTATTCTGTATTCAACATAACTAGCACATATACTCTGATAAGTGCACACCCTCACTTTTTGGCCACATCTTAGACTAGAAATTACCAAATATTTTTTTTCCCTTTCTTTGGAGACTCTTTAAACTCTAAACTATTAAAAATGCTTCTCCAATGTTACACCTTAAGCTACATCTAGGCAAACCAAAAACGTTACCATGGCAACCATTGATTTGGGCTCTAGATCTTAAAGAATTCAGGACTATCGATTGGTTTTGAGACCAACAGTTGCCTGGCAACAGACACATTCTTACCACTAAATATGCATTTAGTTTCTAAGGATTTACATGTTACATAAACGTGTTAAGGACATCTTTCTCCACTAAACAAGTATAAGGAATTCATTAGAATCTTGCTGACACTAACATGAACGTTGTTACCATAGCAACCACTGAATGGGGCTCTGGTGCTTACCCTCCCCACCCTGAATATTTTTTTTCAGAATTGAACCTCTTATTGTGCATTTACCTTTCATCCATTACAGATATGATGTTGACTCCAAGAGTCCAGATCTAAGTAAACATGTAAGTGTCTTCCAACATTCTCATACCTCAAATTACTTCACTCATGAATTGAAATGTAAAAGTAGAATTACTGTACTCAGTCTGTGTAGCATATTGATTATTGTTATTGCCCTTTTTACACTGTCCTAGCATAAAAGCTTCTTCTGCTTGTTTAATTAGAAAGAGTTGAGTTTGGTAAAGAAAAAACTTCCCTCATTTATTTTCTTTCAATTCTACTTATTTCTGATTCTTGTAGTTTTTCCAGTTTTATATCTATTGAATTGACAATGTGTTCTTACCAGGACTTCCTCGGTGCGATGGAGTGCACTCTGGGAGAAGTCGTCAGTTCAGTCACACTCAAACGATCCCTTGTGTAAGTCAAGCTTCTTCTTATTTTCCAATTAAAATGCACAAAGTATTAGACAAAACCATATTTAATGCACAAAATATGAAAATAAAAGGCAACCGAACAAATGAAAAAAACTACAATCACCCAGCCTTACTATGTTATACCTCCTCACGCCATAAGGCCCAGGACCCTAGTACAACCACTGCAGTACATAGCTTGTTTTGTGTGTAATTGATAAACATTCCCAAATAGTTATGTCAAATTTAAAATAAGGCACATTTAATATAAAGGCAAACTTAATATAAAGGCACAATGCCTAGTCATTGTGTTTTTTATTTATATAGCACCTTGCCAGTGTCTGCTAGCATTTTATACTTGTAAATTAGTAGTAGGAAATGCATTACTTTTTTCAATGTTGGATGTGCTTTGACATTTTGATACCATTGCTCTGGC